>JAPPVO010000029.1:133261233-133661233 GCA_030407325.1 Camellia japonica | reverse complement strand
AATGGGGTAGTTCCTCCCCCATACTTAATTTCGGCTATGAAAGCTATAAAACTGCTTAGGAAGGGATGTAGGGGTTATCTGTGTTGCATACTGACTACATCATCTGATAGCCCCACTGTAGAAACAATTCCTATTGTCTGTGACTTTCCTGATGTTTCCAACTGATTTACCGGGGGACTTAGTTGACAGAGAATTGAATTTACTGTTGAGGTGTTTCCGGGGACACAACCTATTTCCAAGACTCCTTATAGAATGTCTATCTCTGAATTGAAAGAATTGAAGACCCAACTTCAGGAACTGTTAGACAAGAACTTTATCCGTCCGAGTACTTCACCTTGGGGTGCTCCCGTCTTGTTTGTTAAAAAGAAGGATGGATCTTTGAGATTGTGTATAGATTACCGGGAACTGAATAAAGTAACCATCAAGAACAAATACCCCTTGCCTCGAATAGATGACTTGTTTGATCAACTTCAGGGTGCTCAAGTGTTTTCTAAAATTGACCTCAAGTCTGGGTATCATCAATTAAAAGTTAGAGCCGAGGACATAGAGAAAACTGCATTCCGAACTAGATATGGATATTATGAATTCCTAGTAATGCCGTTTGGGATGACCAATGCACCTGCTGCTTTCATGGATCTTATGAATAGGGTGTTTAAATCATATCTGGATGACTTCATTGTTGTATTTATTGATGATATTCTGATATATTCTAAAGACAGGAAAGAACACATGAGAATCATCTGAGAACCGCCTTGCAGATTTTGAGAGAAAAGAAATTGTATGCTAAATTGTCCAAGTGTGAATTCTGGCTTGACAGTGTGGCATTTTTGGGTCATGTTGTCAACAAAAATGGTGTTGTGGATTGGCCGAGACCTACAAATGTGACAGAAGTCGAAGTTTTCTGGGACTTGCAGGCTACTACCGGAGATTTGTGAAAGACTTCTCAAAGCTTGCCTTGCCATTGACTCATTAACTCAGAAAAACATGCCATTTGACTGGAATGATCAAAGAGAGAGGCTTTCCAAGAGTTGAAAACCAGGTTAGTGACTGCACCAATCTTAACTTGCCAAATGGTACTGATGGGTTTCAAGTGTACAGTGATGCTTCTTATAAAGGCTTGGGGTGTGTACTAATGCAAAAGGAAGGTGATTGCCTATGCTTCTAGACAACTCCGACCTCATGAAAAGAATTACCCAACACATGATCTCGAATTGGCGGCCGTGGTTTTGCTTTAAAGATATGGCGTCACTATTTGTATGGGGTAACTTGTGAGGTTTATACAGACCATAAAAGTTTGAAATATTTCTTCACCCAAAAGGAGTTGAATATGAGACAGAGACGTTGGTTGGAACTAATCAAAGATTATGACTTGCAAATCTTATATCATCCAGGAAAGGCCAATACTGTGGCAGATGCCTTGCCGAAAATCTGGTGCAACTGTGTGTTTGTTATCCAGGAAAGGAACTTGTCAACTGATTTTGAACAAGATGGACTGTATCTGCTATCTCTGCCCAACCTACTATTCTGATGAGATTAAACAAAACAATGTGAAGATGAACACTTGAAAAAGATTATAGAGGAGTTTGATTCGAAACCGAGGCCAGATTTGTGGTTGAAATGTGTGCTGAAATTTCAGAACCGTCTTTGTGTGCCTGATTGCTATGATTTGAGGAAAACGTGTTATGACCGAAGCTCACAGTAGTAAATTGCCTATGCATCCGGGAACACGAAGATGTACCATAACTTGAAACAGAATTTTTGGTGGCCTGGAATGAAAGAGTATTGCAGACTTTGTGGCTAGATGTCTACATTGCCAACAGGTTAAAGCTGAACATCAACGACCTGCGGTTTGCTACAACCACTCCCAATACCAGAATGGAAATGGGAGCACATCACCATGGACTTCATTGTGGGATTGCCTCGTTCTCTCGAGGTATGGACTCTATTTGGGTTATAGTTGACCATTAACTAAGTCTGCACATTTTCTGCCTGTTAAAACTATCTATAATACTGATAAATTGGCCAACATCTATATGACTGAGATTGTGAGATTGCATGGAGTACCCGTATCTGTTGTGTCTAACAGGGACTCAAAGTTCGTGTCAAGATTTTGGCAAAGTTTGCAACAGGCTTTAGGAACAGAATTGAGATTGAGCAGTGCTTATCACCCACAGACCGATGGCCAAACTGAAAGAACTAACCAAACTCTGGAGGATATGCTCAGAATGTGTGTGTTAGACTTCCAGGGGAATTGGGAGACATACTTGCCATTGGCCGAATTTGTATACAATAACAGCTACCACTCCAGCATTGAAATGGCGCCTTATGAGGCCTTGTATGGAAGAAAGTGTCGTTCTCCAATATGTTGGGCTAAGGTAGGTGACAGACCTTTTTGGGGCCGGAACTCGTGCAAGAAACAACCGAGAAGGTAAAGCTGATACAGCAACGTCTGAAAACTGCACAGAGTAGACAGAAAAGCTATGCTGATGTTCGAAGAAGAGAAAGGGAATATGAAGGGGGACCATGTATTCATCAAAGTGACCCCGATGAAGGGCAAACTCGATTTGGTGTTAAAGGTAAATTGGCGCCAAGGTATATTGGACCTTATGAAGTTCTCGAAAAGATCAATCCGGTGTCATATCGAATAGCCTTACCTCCAGTGATGGAACATATGCACAATGTCTTTCATGTATCGATGCTTCGGGAATATCTGCGAGATCCACTCCATGTCATTGAACCGACGCATGTACTTTTGAAAGATGACTACACCTACGAAGAAAGGCCTATCCAGATTGTGAACCGCAGGATTAAGAGACTGAGAACAAAGAAATACCGTTGGTGAAAGTTGATTGGCAGAACCACGGGGGAACCTATGCAACTTGGGAAACCGAGGAAGACATTAAAAAGAGATACCCGGAATTGTTTCCGCGGACCCCGTGTTGATTTCAACTGAAGGTAATTTGAGTTTGGGGACCAAACTCCTTTAAGGGGGAAGACTGTAATAACCCTGACCCTGATTAACGTTAATTGGACTTAATTATGCCTAATGGTAATTAAGAGGAAATCTGAAATCGATTTGCATGTGTATTGCATGATTTATGTGTTCTTATCTGTTCGGTGTTGAAATATCTGTTCATGTTTTTAAACTTTAAATTGCGAATTGGAAGCCTTATCGGCACCCGATTTCGAAATTGATTAGTGTTTTAGACTAGTTAGATTTTATGTGATTTTATGGTGGGTTGATTAAAATTCGGTTTGGAGCGATTAAACTCGATTAAAATAATGCCATTTATTTAGTTTGGGCCAAACACCACTTATAGGCTATTGTTTTACTCCACTAACTCACCCCTCTTGCATTTCATTTACACATTTGAGCCTCAACAAGAGAGAAAACGTGGGAGAGAGGGTGAATTGAGGAAATTGGGTCTTAGCTCAAGATTTAACTTGGAAACTTAGGAGAATTGGAAGATAACAACAATTGGTGGTGACACACTTTGAATTCAAGGTTTAAGGTAGGAATACATCCTCCCATTCTTGTAATTGAACTAGCTCTTGCACATTTCTTGGCATATTGTAGATTAGAGTCTATATTTAGCTTGAAATTGTTGAATGGGGTGGTGTAACACATGCATGCATGTGCATATTCATAGAAATTGAAGTTGTTTGGTATCAAATCTCCACATGCATGTGCATATTTTTGCTAAAGTCCATGAGTTCATCAAGATTCTAAGTTTAATTTTGCCTTGGATCATGTTTTGGAGCCTTAAAATGAAATTGAACTCATGCAAGTTGGTTTAAACCTTGTTCTTGATGATTTATGGAAATTGTGTTCATATTGACTCACTCTTGGCCCTTGATTTCCAAATTGGCTTTTGAAACTTCATATACTTTGAGTTTAAAGTGTTTTTCCAGAATTTGGGCCCAAGAGGTCGAGTTTTGAGCTTTAGAATGCTTTGTTTGGCTTGGGAGGCAAATCTGGAAATTCCAGAATTTGGCTTCCTCGCTCGAGCGAAGGATTCCACGCTCGAGCGACCATCGTTGTTCAGAGCTCCGCTCGAGCGGAGGAATGGTGGCTCGAGCGTAAATTTCAAGCTCTCAGAATCTTGGTGCACGCAGGCGTACGCTCGAGCGAGAGAGACCTACGCTCGAGCGAAGAGCTGTGTCTCACGCTCGAGCGAGCATCGGGCGGAAAAAATCAACAACCAGTACTTTTTCATCTTTGCAGATCGCTCGAGCGAAGGATTACTCGCTCGAGCGAACCCTTTGATTTTGCAAGCTCGCTCGAGCGAAGGAAGTCTCGCTCGAGCGAGACCCCTGTTTTCAGCAACTTTTGAAAAATGTTTTCTAAGGCATTTTTTTGCACCCTCATTCCATCCTAGGCATTCCTAGGTCATGTTAAGGCTCCATATTAAGGATAAGAGGTTAGGTACACACTTCGGACCGCCGATGTAAGTTTGTACAGTTAGAAATGCATATTTCAAGTGTGTATCCGTTATGTGCTGTGTAGGTCGTGTGCCGCATTTTGCTTGACCGCTTGGCTCCATCTATCTGTTTCGACGCCCACTGTGAGTAATAACTTAGTAAAGATATGTTCAACAGTATTATTTTCTGTGTGGTAAAATGAGATCTGTTTTCTGAAATGATATGTTAAGTACAATGAATGATTGTTCAATTTCTGACACGTATTCGTGACATCCTTAGTACCAAGTGAGATTTACAGCCGTGACCCGGTAGCGGAGGTTCCTTGGTGGAACTAGGTTATTGGTAACCTTACGCTTATGCGTCCTGTTTGTGCACTATTGCCCGTACCGGAGGCCCGCCATAGGGGCTTAGCCGTCCAGTTACCCGGATCCGGAGGTTCCTTCGCGGGAACTAGAAGGTTATTCATAACCTTACGCATTGCGCGTCCTATTTAGTTATGCTAATGGATGTATCACGTAAATAAAACTATGACTTATGATTTCTGTCGGTACATGACCCGATTAAGTATGACTTTGATAAAACTGAAGTATGATTTCTACGTGAACAAGTATGCTTTTGATGAAATATGAATTGGTTTCCGAAATCTGTTCGAACTCATTCATTGAAACCCCTTTACTCTATTTATTATTCACTGGGCTTTCGCTCACAGTTTACTTTATATATGTAGGTGAGGCGGCACAGGACCCAGGCCAGATTTGATGGCCTTCTGTTATGTTTTGGTCAGCTATCCATTGCGCCTCCCGAGAAGGTTCCGCTTGAATCCTATCGCCTTGGCTGTTTTTGCGCTTTATGCTAGTCTGTTGTATCTGTTTGTAACGTCGGACCTTGGGAATACAGTTGTAAATACTTTGTACATATTTGGTGTATCTGACTAGCATGCTTATGTATATAAATAAAGTTTTGAAGTTCCTGTCCCATGTACGTCATCACAGCTCATTGGACCTAGTTATTTTGTATATTTGCTTCCGCAGCCCCTTACTATTTGTAAATCCCTTCAGAGGCCGTAGGTAATCCTCGGATTACTGGCCGGTTACGGTGCCAAACCTATAGGGGCGAGTTTGGGTCGTGACATTTATCATCAACTAGATGTGGCAAAGACATCGACTGCAACATTTTTAACTAAACGTACAATTCTTTCTCCACAAAATGATGATGTCAGTGTTATCAATACTGCTGCATTGAATATTTTTCCTAGTAAAACATATACTTATCTAGCAGCAGCAGACAAGAAGTCTGAAGATAATGAAATTGATCGTACTATAACAAATAGATATCCTAATGAGCATTTAAATTCATTAGATCCTTCTGGGCTACCAGCTTTTAAGGTAGAGTTGTTGTCCTATAGTGTTAAGTAATATTGCACCAAAAGATGGACTGTACAATGGCACAAAATTGATGGTTTCTAGATGCAATACTCACATAATTGAAGCTCAAATTTTAACTAGAGAAAAATTTGGCCACTTGGTATTCATACCATGGATATCCTTGACACTGTCTTCTTTAGAAATGCCTTTCTGAATGACAAAACGTCAATTTCCAGTTCGATTGGCGTATGCCCTAACATTAATAAATCTCAAGGGTAATCTGTGAAATTTGTTGGAGTTGATTTGCATACACCAGTGTTTAGTCATGAGCAACTGTACATAGCCCTATCTAGATGCAAATCTTTTGATTGTATAAGTGTCCTCCTTCCCAACGATGAGCCAGATTCTACTACAAATATTGTTTATCCTGAAATTTTGTTGTAGTGTTACTTATGGATCAAATCACTTTTGTCAAAAGGTACTTTATTTATTGATAAATTTGCTTCTATTGATTACAAATTATTGTTTTTAAAATATTTTACTATATATGTCAACTTTTGTAGGATTGGGTTAAAAAATATATGGAGCTCAAAAAGATAAATACAACTAGATTGCTTCGATGGGGATATAACAAGGTAGTTTCAATTTGAAAGTGTTTTGATACATATATAGATTTTCTTTTGCTAATATACTAACTTTTTTATTTTCATAAATTAGTAGATTGTCGTGCATGCTCCTCACTGAGGATACATATAAGTTGATACAAAGACCTTTTGGAAAATGATAAGGTGCTCCTAGGAATTCTAAGAAAGAACAAGTTTGAAAATCGTATTTATTTTTGTGAATACATATGCTAGCTACGATCCAAATTTTGTAAAGTTTCCTATCGATGTGAATTTTATTAGTTACAATAGTTTTGTAATGTCTTTTATCTATGTGAAATTTATAACTAAGTTTAGATGTATGTTAGATAATATTCGTTTGAATTATTGGCTTATGCTATGAGTTTATTTTTGTAAATGTAACACACTAGGTGATATAGTCTTTTTTTCTTTTTTCTTCCTAATATGCTCTTGAATTAGGTTAAAGAAAACTAATCATATTTTTATTTGGTTGAGTTTGAATTTTTGTTTCCATATATATTTTTATCAGGAAGGGTGTTGCTTTTTTATTAAGTTGATAATTTATTTTCATATAGGATTGGATTGTGTACGTATTAATCTATTTAAATAATTGTTCATTGCACAATTTTTGTCATTTTTTTTTTTTATATTGCAAAGCATGGCTGGTGTGCTTTATTTATTTTTCATTTTTTTCTATTGTGGAGCACTGATTAGTGTGCTTAATTTGTTGTTTGTCATTTTTTTTGTATTATAGAATATTAGTTGATGTGCTTAATTTGTTGTTTTGCATTTTCTTTATATTATAAAACATTGGCTGGTGTGCTTAATTTGTTATTTGGCATTTTCATTGTATTGCAAAGCACTGCCTAGTGTGCTTAATTTGTTATTTGGCATTTTTTTCGTATTGCAAAGCACTGGCTAGTGTGCTTAATTCATTGTTTATTTTTTTCTATTACAAAGCACTGGTTGGCATATTTCGTCTGATTTTTATTATATGTTTCTGTGTTGTGGGTCTTACATTTTGTTGTTTGTTTAAAAACTCATACTTTTGTTGTGCTTGAATTTTACGTAGTATTTATGTGTTTACTTTTCACTATTTTGTTTACCTATAAATTTTGAAAATTTATGTTTAAATTGATTTATTTACCAAGTAGCATATAATTTATTTATTTTTTATTCATTTAATTTTCTGCATAGCGAACTAACCACAAAACCATAAAAATTGGTAGATTTCAACCATTAGATTAAAATTGATGCAAACTATAGCCATAAGATCTCTCTTCTTTATTTCAACCAAAGCTCACTCTCTAAACAAATATGGAATATAGAAATTTATTTGGGTACTGTTATTGGCCAGGGTAACAAAGTGCTATTTTCTGGTACAAATTGCAGATGGGTTAAAAACAAAAATACTGCAATAGTAAATATTTTGTGATATGGTCTTTGTTTGTATTTGTGTCATCACTATTTTTATGTTTTCACGTTTTCTTGATAAATTGCAGCAATTTCCATCGCATTGCCTCTACCACTACTAATCATGGACACCACCATTTTTTGCCATTTAAATTTCTATTTGACAAACAAAAACGCAACTATTTTTGCATTGAAAATTTGAGTTCAAATACTATATCAATCACAATGATATTATTGAAACTTACTTATCGTTAAAAATAAAAATTTCTAGCAAAACTTATTGTCAAATTCAATTGGAGAGTTTTTATATATTTATCGTTAAGTTTGCAGTATAGATAAGGAGGGTCTAATTTTTTTTTTATTAAGTTACATCTCTCTAAATTTTATAATTTTGCAAAATATTTAGATTGAGTGGATCTGAAAAGTGAAAAATATTGATTAAAATATTTAAAAAGTTCACTAAAAATAATAAAATACAAATTTAAAATTTAAAAACTATTTTTGGAAACTCCAAAACTAAGTAAGTTTTGAATTTTAAATTTATAAAAATTAATTTTAATATATACAACCAAACAAAATTTTAAGTTTGACAAGGTTTTTCACAAATCTTATTATAAAATTCATCTGAAAATCCAAAACCATATGATCATCTATTTATATTTTCACCTCAAATTTTTTTTTTTTTTTTTTTTTGCAACAAATTGAATAAATTACATTTTAACCCAATAATTTTATATTCAACAATATTTTCACCGTGCCTTCAAGTATGGATATACACAAGTATATTTATAGGCGTAGGGGCAAAAAATTCATTTTTGAATTTTATTTGCCCAACAGTCCAGACGCAAAAATATTATATGACATACTTATTGAAAATGACTAAATTACCCATATATATCTATATAATAAGACATAATAATTTTTGAAAATGTATCAGAGATACATTTCATTTGAATGACTAAGATGATTCCTAATCAATATCTAACAGATGAGATCAATTTTTTTTCCCGTCCAAACACTCTTGGCTCTCTCTCTCTCCCGCATCTGCCCAAACACATTCTCTTCAACTCGGTCTCTACACGTTCTCTCTCACGTTCTCTCTTTAACTCCCTCTATGGTGGATCTCTCTCATTACCCATAATCTTCTTCAAGGTGTTGTAGTGCAGAGAAAAAGATCGGTGTTGTGTTCTAGTCTAAGATTGACCAATAGAGAAAGAGTAGATGCCACCGCTCACCACTGTCGCCGCTGCTCATCATCATCGTTGCCATTGATCAACATCAATCTACTGCCATAGCAACTTCGCGACTGTCCACCACCATTGAAGAGAAAGATCAGCAAATAGCCAAAACCCAATTCAACATCGACACCCACCCACCCTCCCTCTTCGCTAGCGACGCCGCTCTCAAACTCTACGAACTTACACTCGCAAGGTAAGATTAAGAATTGTTTCAGTGTTTTTTTTATGTTGTGTTTCACTCGATTTCTGCCTCTCCCCTTCTCTTTCTGTTTTTGTTTTTGTAGTTTTGTCTGTTTTTGTGTTTCCCCAAATCAGATGTATTTTCTTCAGTTCTTCAGTTCTCTGTACTCGAAATTCCCCAAATCAGAGCTTTTTTGGACTTGCAATTCAGTAACGATTGAACTGTATTATTGTATACATACATACATACTGAGTCAAATTGGATACCAAGTCAATCCAATTTATGTTTCTAAGATTTAGGTTTGGGTTTGTGATTTTCATTAACTGGGTTATGACTCCCATTCGAAGCTCAAACTTGAGCAACAATGGAAAAGAAAAAGCAAGGAGTGGTCTGTTTTTTGTTCCATTGTGTTTGTGCGCTCTGATTTTTTGTTCCATTGTGTTTTCTCTTCTTAGTTGATTGGTTTCTGCGCTGATTTTTCTACTTTGGGGGAAAAGATGGGGAAAACAATTATTTTTGGTCCCAAAATTGTTTCCTGTGAGGGAAAGGTAGGAATCTTTTTTGGTCCTTTTTCACATTTTGATAGTAGGAACAGCAGTCCCTTTAAGATTGCCTTGGCTTTATTTCTATTATAAAAAAAAAAATGAAACTGGTTGCTCATGATGATAGGTGGTGGGAAATTGTCCTATGTTTGCTTGATGGGAAATTGTATTTGCCTCTCTGTTTTTGAGTTTGGTTTATGCTGATACATGTGTCGTTTGCCATGAATTTCTATTGTCTGTTACACCTTCTGCTCACCAACTCTTTGATGCAATGCCTAAATGAAAAATTCACCACAGACCAATTACAACATGCTGAAATTATAAATCCCCATTCAACCCTCAATTATGTTCATTATTTCATTCCATTACTGCATGTTTAGAGAGAGAACTAAATGTTAAATCATATAAGAAAACTTCCTTCAAAATATAATTTAGCTTTTCTATCCCCTTAGTTTTCTTCGTAGAGCTTTTTTTCATTGGTCATTTGTTCTATATGATGCTACTTAGGATGCCAAGATGATGTTCCGTTTATTGCTTATTATTGGTATGACTTGATTGCCTTGTGGATGATAGTTATATGATGAGCAGTAATGTTTATATCTCAGTTGAAGTTGATTCCCTTGGCAGAAACTTTTATCACTTCTAAGAATATTTTGAAACCATATCCTCCCCTAAAAAAGAAAAAGAAAAAGAAAAGTGATGAATCAAAGATTCATTTGGTCTTATTTGTTGAAGTTGAAAAATTAGTTAGAGGTACTGTTGTTTCAATTCTATGACATTTAAACTTAAGCAAGGTCAGTGAGTTAATTTCATGATGCTTTCGAGTAGAAGGGTCTGCCTTTAGACAATACATGTAAAAAATAAACATTGCTATGTAGATTACGCATTGGTAGTGCTAGTAAACAGTAAAATAACATGAGCAACTAGCAGCAAAAGAATTAGATATATTGCTGACAGACACAAAATTAAATTAAAAGAAAGATCGAACCTGCAAATATATGGCTCAAACTGGGAGAGTTGTTGGGTGTGTTTAGTTTGTGTTTGTAGAGTAGTTTTGAGATAAAAAGTACGAAAACTTGTTTTGGTTTGTTTTTTTCAAAAATTGTTTTGGAAAATTGTTTTGGGGAGAGAGTTTTAAAAAAAAGTGATTGATTTGATGTGTATGAGAGAGAGTGAGTGATTTTGAAAGTAGGTAACCAAACAAAATTTTGAGATTTTTTTTGAAAAATTTTGTTTGGTTTGATTACTCTTGAAAATTTCATAGTAAAGAATTTTTTCCAAAATTTTTTCTGAAAAATAAACCAAAC
Organism: Camellia japonica; assembly: GCA_030407325.1. Classification (NCBI taxonomy): domain Eukaryota; kingdom Viridiplantae; phylum Streptophyta; class Magnoliopsida; order Ericales; family Theaceae; genus Camellia; species Camellia japonica. The sequence goes on along the minus strand of JAPPVO010000029.1, from coordinate 133,650,143 downwards.
CTAGCCATTTCTTTGCGTTTTGTAGAGTGTATGATACCAGCAAAATTGTTACAAATTCTCTAAAAAGAAAAATATTCCAATACATTTTTGTCAATATCTTTATTAAAAAATAATATAAACTTCACAAATTTCAATATTACAATTATAAATTATAATTACATTTTGATATTAACATTATTTATACACGGACATACACTAATATATATAATATAATATGGTATTCGTATGTGACATTGACTCAAAACCAGTGCCCAAAGCCAAACCTCTTCTCTCTCTCACTCTCCTCATTTTCTCTCTCTTCATCACCACCGCCGAACCCCTTCGGCACCACAGCCATCCCTCCTCCCGCTCTCTCCTCCTCCTTCTCCTCTTCTCTCTCATCTCGTGACTCCTCTGTCTTCCATTGTTTCAAATTGTCCGAAACCCTAAACGATCCGGTGGCAGATCCACGCCACCAACACCATCTTCTCTCTCCTCGTCGATGACTCTGACCCCCTTCTATGGTCGTCGGCAAGCTTTGAAGCAAGGATCGCTGGAGAAGTCTAAATCGACTGCGTGCGTCGTCTTCTTCGGGAACACCGTCCTCCTCCAACTCCTCCACCATCTTCTCCGCCTCCCACACCATTGCCTCTGCCAACTGTTCCACCTATTATCGTTCCAGCGTCGGCTCCAAGCAAGAAGCCAGCATCTCCGTCGCTTTCTCCAATGCTATTGAGTCCTCCGTCGCCGCCGACGGGAGCGCCGACACCGTCTTTCCTGACTACATTGCCTGCACCATCTGCTTCCGATCAGGTACGTGATGTTTTTTTAGGTTCACTTGTTAATGACATTTTTGCTATCGTGTGCCTAAGTGTAGTAAGTGCTCGATTTGTTCAATCGAGTATAGATCTGACCATTTTAGCTAGTGCCATTGCGTTTATAGTAACGGATCAGAAATCTAAGATCCAAAAATAAGCTAACTAGTTTATATAGAAAATAGTTTGTATTTTTTAGATTATATAGAGAGTGGTTTGTATTTTTGAGATTCATTGTTGTTATTAATGATATAACTTGCATTTTATCAGCTCTGCTTTTCAGGAATGGTGGATTTGGGGTTCAGAAGAGCTCATTTGTCTAGTAATACTCAGATCCGCCACCATCATCTCTAGATTTGCTCATTCTATTTCTTTGATATCTCATTCATTGTTGTTTTAGCTGTTCAATGCCTAAAGAGAGGAAGAACAAGAAACAGAGAGAGAGAGAGAGAGAGAGAGAGAGAGAGAGTTATGTTTTTGTTTTTGTTTTTGATGAAGAAGAATAAACAGATTATTGTTGATGATGATGAAGAACAAACAGATTGCAACAAATGATAAAATTTGAACAATTTAAATTCAACAAATAGAGAGAGAAAAGAGAGGTGTAAAAATTTAACAGATAGAGAGAGAAAAATAGAAGTGATAAGAACTAGAGAGAGAAAGTTTGAAAATTGTTTGAATTTGAACGGATAGAAAAAAAAAAAATTAGTTATAAAAATTCAAGAATAAAAAAATTTCAACATATAAGTTAAAAGGAAAATTCAACAATTAAAAAAAAAAATTGAACAGATAAAAAAAAAATTAAATAGATAGTCAAAAAAGTCAAACAAATAAAAAAATCAACATATAAATTAAAGGATAAAATTGAAAACAAAATATTCTTTAAGAGCAATGAAAGGATTTTTTACTAATAAAAAGTTTGGCAATTGTAAAGGTGCCGTTTGGTAACACTTGGTTTTCAGTTTTCTGTTTATATTTATAAAAATTTTAAAAATTGAAATAAAAACTTATTTGGGAAAATTTTGATTTATAAATCAGTGGTCTCAGTTTATAAATTTGGCCAAAAAATGTGTTTTCGTTTTGAGTTTTGAGTTTTTTTTTTTACCACCCAACACTACCCACCACCTGCCACCATTTTTCACCACCGTCTTCCGCCACCACCACCCATCACCACCACTCACCAGCCACCACCCACCCCTCATCGCCGTCGCAGCCGCCGCCGCCACCGCCACCACCACCCGCCATCCACTCGCCACCACCACACCCGCCACTACCATCCACGCCACCACCACCACCCGCCACCTACTTGCCACCACCACTCACCACCCACCTGCCACCACCACTACCACTTGCCACCACCAGCCACCTACCACCACCAGCCACCCACCTGCCACCATCACCCACCACCCACCTGCCACCACCACCCATCATCACCACCCACCCGCTACCACCCGCCACTATCACCACACACCACCACCACCACCTGCCACTACCCGCCACTACCCACCACCACCCCATCCGCCACCTACCTGTCACCACCACGCGCCACCACACCACCCACTCGCTACCACCCACCATCCGCCACCGTCACCCATCCACCCCACCACACCCATCCGCCACCACCACCACCACCCGCCACCACCCACTTGCTACCACCCGCCATCGTCACCCACCCACCCACTCGCCACCACCCCACATCTGCCACCCACCTACCACCACCACCCTCCACTACCACCACCACCCTCCACTACCACCACCACCACCACCTAGTCGCTACCACCCCACCGTCACCCACCCACCACCACCACCACCACCCACCCGCGCACCACCCACCACCTACCGTCATCACTTCCACCACCGTCTTCCACCGCCACTTGTCATTTCTCACTCTTTTTTATATTTTAAAATTTTTTTAAACATTTTGTCAATTACCAAACGCGTTTGTAGTTTATGTTTTTCTAAAAATAAACAAAAACCAGTTTATAAAATTTTTGTAAATATAAACTGAAAACGTAAACGTTACCAAACACACCCAAAATAATTTATTTTTTTATCTTTTTATCTTTTTTCCATCACATCACCTCTCTACTTTTCTGAATATCTTTTCATAAAAAGACAAAAAGTGCACTTATTTAGGTCATCCCAAATAACTCCTAAACTATTTTACAAATGGTGAACTTCTCACCAACAAAAAAATATTCACTAAAAATCTAGTGACTTATACCTTCTATACCTTAGATTTTTCAACCATTTTCTTTCTCTCTATATATATATAGAGCCGAAATTTTAGTTATAAGCCTAATATGAAATTTAAATGAATTCAAAATTATAAGGGACAATTGCAAAAAAATATAATTTCAAAATAATTGCAAGAGGTGGAGGTACAAAACTTGGTTGCATAGTTTAATGCATAAATTATTTGTACTTTCATGATATTATAATTATTTTGTATTAGTGAAAACTCGTGTTATGCACAGGATGTAAAAAAAATTAATAATATATTTTTATATAAAATAATATAAATAGTTAGATTTTTTATGTAAATTATTAAAATAAAATAAAAAATATTGAAACGTACAATTTAAATTTCATAATTTTACCATAATTTATGTATTAATTTTTAATTTGTCACAATTTCAGTCATTTAACTTTCAATCTCCTTGTTAGAGTTGTAAACTGGGATAGTTCAATCCAAGCAATTCGAGTTAGCTTGGAATGTTTTAAAGATTAGACAACATAATTTTTAATTTTGGTGATGACTTATGTAATCTTCAAAAATTTGAATAAATTTGAGTGGACTTGAGTATAGATACCAAATAACTTGAGCAGTTAAAACAAAATTGTATATATAAATATATAAAATTACTTGCTAATTTATTTTTTTAATAGTAAGTAAGATTAATTAAAATTTTTATAGTAATGCATAAAAGCAAAAGCAATATGCTTAAGTTTTTTCAATAATTTTTTTTGTTATGTTTAAAAAATACACCTTTTAAAAATGATTATCAAATAAGTTGATATTAAAAAATAGGATTAATTACATCAATGGTCCTTCTATTTTTCTCAAAGTTTTAGTTTGGTCCTTATTCTCTTAATTTTGTCAATTTGATCCATGAACTTTCTTATTTGTTCCAATTTGATCCTTACAACCTTTCTAAGGTTTTGTTTATTATACTCTAGCCCCTTAAGTTTTGATGTATTATAAAATTGTTTTTGTTTGTTTATTGGTTTTTTTTTTTTTTTTTTTTTTCAAAATATGTATTAAATTTTAACAATAGCTTTGTTATTATAATATTTTTAAGTTGTTTGATCTTAGGCCCACTGTATATGCTTCCAAATTGAGAGTAACTTATTAATAAATCTTGCAAAACTGTTCTTTGAAATTCTACACTTGCCTTTTTCTAAGGCTATTTGCAATTTTCTAGCTATAAATCACTATGAACTGTCCAGATGGATAAAATTTGATCGGTTTAACTAATTTTTTAATTCAAAAATATATGCTAAACTACTATTTATTTTAGATCTTATTTTTGCAATTAAAAGCATACAGAGGATTGAAACAAGCTTAACCTAACATTTTAAGACTTGATACATTAACTACAAAATAGATAAAGCCTTTCGCTAATTAATCAAACTTTTGTGATGATGGGTTATTTATATTATAGGCTTAGGGACTAAATTGATTTGAAATTGAAACTTAAGGGACTTAATTGACACAATTGGAACTACAGGGAGTAAAATGAAACATATGTCAAATTTGAAGGACTATGACTATAATTCACCCTAAAATATATATATATATATATATTATAATAGCATAAAATAATTTAAATATAATAAAATTAAATTTCTTACAAAATAAAAGTATTTGGATTAAAAAAAGTAAGAAAAAAATTTAAAATAATATTATCATGTAATCTGAAAATAATTCTATATGACCAATAAATGATCATCTATAATCCTCAATTTTTTTTAAAAAAAATTTTTTTTCACAAACCATCACTTTTAATAGAAAAATAACATTTATTTATATTTGTTTTAACAAAAGTCACTTTTTAACAAATTGAGCCAAAAAAATTCATTTTTTAGTTTAGTTTATTTAATTGACAACTCAGATTAAAAAAAATTAATAGGATCTACTATATTTCACAAGTGCTAAAAAAGTCTATATGAACAATAAGGAAAATGTTTTTTTTTTTTTTTTAACAAATTAAGAAAAATGTTTGAGACCTACAAAAAACAGTTTGACGATCCTGCTATGACTTCACAGCGATATATGTGGTGCCTCGGTAGAGGTTTTTTCTGAGTTTTTTTCGATAATCCAACCCGTTCATATTGTAAGGTTCGTCGAGTATATCATTCATTCAAAAAAATCAAGTTAATCAGAGAACTACAACCCCATGATCAGATTCAAACTGTTTTACAAAAATTATCAAGATAATGTTAACCGTTTATTTTTTAAAAAACAAATGTGTTCTCGTTATAAAGCTATAAATTTTCAATCATTTTAATTTTTTGCATAGATACGAACCCTATAATATAAACGGTTCGAATTATCGAAAAGGACTTGAAAAAGCTTCCACCAAGGCACCACAGATCGCTGTTTGGGAAGTGCTAAATTAGTATATTTTTTGACTTTTTACGAAAAAAAAGTAAAATATGGATTGGGTTTGAAATGATGTGGTAGAGAGGTGATATCACTCAAATAAGATGATTGTGACTTAAATAGGATAATGTGCTATTTTAGCACATGTCAAACAAGCACTTAGCCACAGCAACATTCCTTGGTCCACAAAAAACACCCACAATTGTACCCACAATGATGTGGTATGATATGCATCAATTCTTGATTTGTTATACACTCAATGACATGAGCCAACTCCATTGCCACATCATTGCAGGTGAAAAGGTTTATAGTATTGCTGGAATAATAAATTATCACGTGTAACTCTCATTTTTTTTATTACAACAAAAATTACTTTTAATATTAAGTAATAGAGAAATAATGTTTATTTCTATTTGATTTGATTTTAGCAAAAATTACTTCTTAACTATTTAAGCCCAAAAAATTTATTTATTTTATTTTAATTTGTTTAATTGACAATTGAGATTATAAAAAAAAAAAATTAACAAAATCCACCATCACCATGTTTGGCAAGTGTTAAAAAAGTTATTCATTTTCTTAATATATTTTTTTGTTAAAAAAAATATTTGTATTGAAAAGATTTATTGTTCAAGTCCACACAGTTTAAAATGATATATATGTAATTTTTTTTTATAAAATTTAAAACAAAAAATATAAATATAAACTTTTAATAATGATTAATAATTTGAACACATATATTTAATAACATATTATGTTTAGACCAATAATATTATAATACATCATTATGACACATGTGAATAATAATCTGATTCTAATTATAGTAATATAATTTAAAGAAGAATTTAAATTTAAAATTTTATTTTATAATTTCATAAAGAATTTATAAATTAAGGAACAAATATTAATCTTATTTCAATTATGATAACATTATTTAAGAAAAAAATTCAATTTAAAATTTTCTTTTAAAAATATAAAATTAATTTATAAACCAATCGTATTATATTGTAACACATATTAGCAAAATCAAAAAAATGACAAAAAAAAAATGGGGAACTTACTGATAAGTCCCATGTACTAAGTTCAAGATCCAGCTAATCCCAAAACAAAATACTTGCACCAATTAGTCCAACACATTTTTAATTGTTACCAAAAAATCCTTTTTTTTTTTTTAATTTACAGATACTGTTCACATCTTACTATCGTCGGACTTCCGTCAAACGGTCGCCAGAGACTCGTCGGAATGTTCAACATCGCCGAAAAGTCGTCGGAATGTTTAAAACATGTTATGAAACTGTAAAATTTTACAGTTCTAAAGAATGTTATAAAACTGCAAAATTTTACAGTTTTAAACCATGATTCATTCCAGCACCAAAAAAAAAAATTCAAACTGCAAAATTTTACAGTTTTCACCGCCTGTAACTAAAACTCGAAAATTACTTGTTCAGAATTCGAAAATTTTCTCATTACAAATCTGTGTGATAGCTGTACAAATCTGAGTCATTACAGATCTGTTTCAATGATATTATAGATCTATTTCATCATCAACAACAACAACCATAGATCAACAACTATCCCAAAAAAAAATCTGTAAATAGAGAGAGAAAGAGAGAGAAATTGACAAAGATATATACACAAATCTGTTCAATCTAAGCACAGATCTGAGGATGAGCGTCTTCTTGTTCTTGTTCTTCATCGTCTTCTTGTTCTTCAGTTCTGCATCGTACCAAATCTGGTCACTCTGATCAGATCTTCGGCGTCAATAATCGATCTGCGTGGTGGAGAAAGTGGCGACGGTGGTGCCGTAGAGGTTCAGATCGGCATAGATGTTCAGATCGGAAGGTCGTAAAGAGGGAAGCAAAAAACCAGAAGAAAAAAAAACGAGAGAGGAAGAGAAGCAAAAAACAGAGAGAGAGAGGGGAAAGGACTTTTGGGTGCAGTGAAAAAGTTTTGGGATTAAATGGAGACTACATGTTTCACATGGGACCTATGGGTAATTTTCCCAAAAAAAATTTGAAATTTTTTAGCCTTAATAGAATGACAATATTTTACAATTATAATAGTATATATATATATATATAGATTGTTACAATTTTTTTTGCAATTACCCAAATTATAAATGTTACTCCTAAATATTTTTCATAAACCCTAAAATTAAAAAATAAAAAGAACCGGTATTCCGGTTCAACAATGAAAGCCGTCCCGGTTCAACAGCGCAGGTTTATGACGCATACATACAGAATTGAATTGAAACCCCATTCTCTCTCTTTTCTTCTTCCTTTTTTCCTCCTCCTCCGCCGCCGACGCCAACCGCCACCTCCGCCGCCGTAGAGTTAGTTCTCCCCTCTCTTCTCTCCCCCAATGTTTTTTTATGTATGTATGTATGTATGTATAAACACGGGCACTCACTTGCACAAGGACACACATTAGTAGCTCAGGAAAACCCTAGAGAAATTTTCCCATCTTCAGACCTTCCAGTATTACCACATAAATTTGGTTTAGAGCCTTCGAACCCGTTTAATTTTTATTTTTTTAAATCTTCTCCTGTTAATTGTCTGTTTGGTTGCCTAGAAAATGTGGGTAAAGATAAGAAATTGGAGTTTTTGTTTGCCTAATAATACCTAATTCAACTGTGCGCTTTAGCTTAGCTAAGTTTTTCTTACATACCCAAAGTAAGATTTGTGGTCGTACAAATGTGACTATATATGTATTTAACTGAGCATATAGTTAGAGGGAGGAGAAGCCCTAAACTTACATGGGTGCGGTAGTAGAAAGAAAAAAACAAAATGAAAACTATATGAATTTATTTAATTTCATTGGCATATAGCACCTGATAGAGCAGAACGGCGAAAAAAATATTTATGGCGCCGACTTTACTTGATTGGGACACAAAGGTTTAGTTTGGTTTGATTTGAATATTTTAACTGAGCAGCTTATGACATAATGATTGAACATAAGGCTTAGTTTGTTTTGGTTTGATTTTGCTATTTGTCAAATATTTGTTTATATAATTATTTGTTTTTATTCTTTTGAAGCATTCATGCGATTAATGAAGAGAAAATCACTAGAAGACCCATCTGAGGAATCTAGCCCTCCATCGAAACAGCAGAGGGAGAATGATTTAATCATCACAGATGAATCTGTAGCATGTGTACACGATGTGTCATATCCTGAGGGTTATGTTCCTTGTTCAAATCTCTCATTGGCTCAAGAAGATTCAAAACCAGCAAAGGAATTCCCTTTCAAACTCGACCCTTTTCAGTCCGAAGCAATCAATTGCCTTGATAGTGGTGAATCTGTCATGGTAAAGTTGATTATTAGAATGCTTTAAGAATAGAAGTAAAAGAGACACATAACATGTTAATTTTAAAAGAATTAACTTTCAATATAATGATAGGTATCAGCTCATACATCCGCAGGGAAAACTGTTGTTGCACTTTATGCCATTGCTATGTCATTGCGGAACAAGCAACGGGTGATATACACTTCACCAATCAAAGCACTCAGCAATCAGAAATATAGGGAGTTTAAAGAAGAATTTTCAGATGTGGGTTTGATGACTGGAGATGTCACCATCGATCCGAATGCATCTTGCTTGGTAGGTGTGGTGGCTAATGTTGTGTCCATTTTCCTTTTTGACCCTCTTAGCTTTTTAGTTCACTAATTTGTGATTTGATTTCAGGTGATGACTACAGAAATCTGGCGCAGTATGCAGTACAAAGGATCAGAGATTACACGTGAGGTGGCTTGGGTTATTTTTGATGAAGTACATTACATGCGTGATAGGGAAAGAGGTGTGGTATGGGAAGAGAGTATTGTTATGGCGCCAAAGAATTCTCGATTTGTATTTCTCTCAGCAACAGTGCCTAATGCGAAGGAGTTTGCAGATTGGGTTGCAAAGGTGATCAAGATGCCTAAATTGTTTTTATCACCATATTAAAATGATTAAGATGCTTAAATTTTCTATCATGATAAAGACTATGGTGTAGCTTAAGTGGGCAACACAAATTGAATGATGAGATTATTTTTGTCCTATTTTCTTGCTATTATGGTATTTGAAGGAGCAGTAAGTTATTGTTTATGTGTGTTATCTTACTAAGTAAACCATGCCCCTCCTCTTGCCCCCTATTCATCCGCAGAGCATGCCCCCTGCATTCTGGGGGGTATTATTTATGTTATCTTTAAAGGAAGGCATTGTACCTCATGCACGAGTTAAAAACTGATAATGATAGCATAGTGACAAATTTATTCAAATAATAGTTGTCTTATTCTGATTTGTTATGTGAATCATATGCCTGCTTAAATGTGATGGCATTAATATTATTTTAGAATGCAGGTCCACCAGCAACCATGTCATATTGTTTATACTGATTATCGACCAACACCGCTTCAGCACTATGTTTTTCCTTCTGGAGGCGATGGCCTATACTTGGTGGTAGATGAAAGCGGGAAATTTCGTGAGGATAGCTTTCAGAAAGCTTTAAATGCCCTTGTTCCCTCTAATGAAGGTGACAGGAAAAGGGAGAATGGGAAATGGAAGAAGAATTTGGCAGTTGGTAAGGCTGGTGAAGAAAGTGACATTTTCAAGATGGTGAAAATGATCATTCAGCGTCAATACGATCCTGTGATACTTTTCAGCTTTAGCAAAAGGGAATGTGAAACTCTTGCAATGCAGGTACAGTTTCTACTCGGCCCAAAAAATTACTTTTTGAGGGACTTGTACATATTTTGCTTCTTTAATATGCTTTCAAAAAATTTACATGTCGTGTTGTCCTTTATGTAATCATTGAGGAGGATATTTGTTGACTGAACCACTCCACCATGTTCTTATGTTGTTATTGTTAAGAGGGTATCCTATGCAAATATGGCCCCGACAGTTCCCACACATTATCTATCATTTGCATCGTCAAAAACATTTAAATATTTTGACTTAGCAGTTCCTTTTTTTTTAAAAGTGATAAGTAACTTATCAGTTCCTCTTTTACCGTTTTCCCCTAGTTGTTGGTAAGAATTACAATTTCTTCTCTGAGTGTAGGTCATTTTTGAGATGTGGTTTTGTTTATTATTTGGTGATGTAGATGGCAAAAATGGATCTAAATGTTGATGATGAGAAAGTGACCATAGAGACCATCTTCTGGAGTGCTATGGATATGTTATCAGATGATGATAAGAAGCTACCTCAGGCAAGTGTTGTTACTTATTTGTTTCATGCGTGTGAAATGTAACTTCCATCTTAGTGTGTTTGAATGTTATGCACTATCCTCTTCTCATTGATGCAGTTATCTTTTATCTATATCCATATGATTTATTTATTTTTGCAATACAAGTTACTTTAAGAGGTTTAGATATCTTCTTAAATTATTAATGATGCTTTCACATTTGCAACAAATTTCAGGTTTCAAATATGCTACCCCTTTTGAAACGCGGAATAGGTGTGCATCATTCCGGCTTGCTTCCTATACTAAAGGAAGTTATTGAGATACTATTTCAAGAAGGGCTTATCAAGGTTAGGAGGAAAAATTTTAAATCTATTTTTGGTTGTGGGATGAAACCATTTTTGGTGTATTAAATGCTTGTAGCTTTGTAGATTTTTCGAATTGTACCTGTTTTAATTAGATTCCAAGCTAGTTATATTATCTGACAAAGAAAGTACATCATACTTCCACATTGTGAAATGCCATTGGGATCATGTAATAAGTTTATGTCTTTTGGCACATGAGTCTCTACAGCATTTGCTTTTTTGGTGCGTTATGCCCCTCTAGACTCTACTTTCGATTTCATCTCTTATCAAATTTAACCAAGATGTGCAGGCAATTACTAAAAAGATCTATTTTGTCTAATAGTTTATCTACCAATTATGTGGGTATTATGATTATGGCAAATGTAGGATAGTTTATTTAATATTTCATTGGAAGAGATTAAAATGCTTTAGCTGGTAAGAAACATGTAGTGCTTTTGACTTATAGCTCTTATTCTCCCTTGGTGCACAGCATCGCCGTTCGTTCTTTTCTTGTCCTATTGATTATTCTTTTCTATATACTGCCATGTTTGTGCAGCTAATTTTTCTTTAGTTTATTCACTATCTTTGTCGTATTGAAACATTTTCCTGCAGTGTTTGTTTGCCACAGAGACTTTCAGTATAGGTTTGAACATGCCTGCAAAAACTGTTGTCTTCACAAATGTTCGTAAATTTGATGGAGATAAGTTTAGATGGATATCCAGTGGAGAGTATATACAAATGAGTGGACGTGCTGGTCGTAGAGGTATTGATGACCGTGGGATATGCATCCTCATGGTGGATGAAAAGCTGGAACCTTCTACTGCTAAAATGATGCTTAAAGGAAGTGCTGATAGTTTGAACAGGTGGGTTCTTGAACCATTCAATTGGTGCTTCTTGCAGGCCTGTTGGTTTTAATGTAACCTAATCCACTAATTTTATCTTTTTTATAAGCCTAATCTTCTTATTTGAATGTCACAATTTAGAAACTTAAAGTTAGGGTTAGTTTGGTATGATATAATAGGTTGGAATGGAATGCCCATTCCAGCTTCCCATTCCCTTATTATGCGTGGTACATCAAATGAATGTTGGAATGATCATTCCATTGGAATGCTAATTCCCACAATTTGTTGGAATGGCTATTCTACTCTAGGATGAAGGGAATGGTCATTCCATTCCCTCACGGAATGATTGATGCTAGAGACAACATATTACATATCTTAATTAAACTAAGACAAGTTGAGATTAAGAAAGATAAAATTAGAAATGAATATATTTGTGAAATGGTACGAATAACATAAATTGAAGATAAGTATAGAAAGAACAAACTAAGATAGTTTGGTCATGCACAACGAAGAAATGTATATGCAACACTGAGAAGTGTGATATGATCACCGTAAATGGGAATGTTATGGGGAGGGGAAACCCAAACTAACATGAGATCCAGTAGTGAAAAATGTTGTGAATTTATCTATTTAACTGAGCATATAGGCCTTAACTAAGCATAATGATGAAAAATGATTCATGTAGTCAACCCTACTTGATTGGGACGCAAGGCTTTGTTTAGTTTGATTTATATCTTAATATAATTAATCTATAAAATAATATAACAGTATATTATATATTCACTCTATAATATATATTATATATAAAGTACACATATTTATTATCTCTCTTATAAATATTGATAGATAATATATAATGTATAAATATTTATTCCATTGAAAGAATGAAGAAGAAAAGAAACGAGAAGTGCTTTGTTATTGTAGGTATGTTGTACTTTCCATGTTTTATGAAGTACTTTGTGTAGACACTAATTCTGGTGCCTTCCAGTGCTTTCCATTTAAGCTACAACATGCTTTTGAATCAAATGCGGTGTGAAGATGGTGACCCTGAAAATTTGCTCCGTAATTCATTTTATCAATTTCAGGCTGACCGAGCCATTCCTGATCTTGAGGTGAGCTGGCATTTGAACTTGATTGTTTGTTTGCATTCCTCCTTTCTTCATTTACTTTTGACTTCTGCTCTTATATATTAAACTACATTATTTTTGCAGAAACAAAGAAAGGACCTTGAAAAGGAGAGGGATTCAATTGTAATAGAAGAAGAAGATAGCTTGGAGAATTATTATTCTCTGCTGGAGCAATACAAAAGTCTGAAAAAGGATGTCCGTGATATTGTGTTTGCTCCAAGATACTGCTTGCCATTTTTGCAGCCAGGAAGGCTTGTATCCATCCAGTGCACAAAGAGTGACGAAACTTCCTCATCTTTCTCCATTGAGGACCAAGTCACATGGGGAGTAATAATCAATTTTGAAAGGGTGAAAGGTCGTTCCGAAGGTTAGATGTGACTTTTCAGTTTACATGGACTTCTGCTTTCTGATTCAAGTTCTCTGACTATTTGTCTTTGTGTGATTCAGATGATGCAAATAGGAAACCAGAGGATGCCAACTACACTGTAGATGTGCTTACAAAATGTGCAGTGCGTAAGGATGAAGTTGGGAAAAAGACAATTAAGATTATTCCTTTGAAAGAGCGTGGAGAACCTGTTGTTGTTTCTGTTCCTATTTCTCAGGCAAAGTTCCTAATATTATCCTACTATCCATAAGCTTCCTTCTTCTTTTTGACATTCTGCTGAAATTGCACTGGGATTTTCGTTCGAGCTTTTCTGCAAAAAAAAATTTTTGGCTTGGATTATCTAGTTAGAAAATCAAAATGCTATAAACTAGAAATTAAGTTGATCAGTTATTACTGCTTTTTAAATTACTACGGACAGCTGTTGCTCTCAAAAACTTTTGGTTGACAATATAATTGTGGAGGTTTTCTTTTTCTCTATTAAAAACCTAATTTCATTTGAAAAAAATATAATAGTATTGCACTTTGATATTAGAGAATGCTGAGACTTGAAAATTTGTATTTTCCTAAAATCCTTTTAACTGGTGTTGGTGTCATAACAACAGGAATATTTGCTTGAGTGATTTTGTGTAATATTTTTCAGATTTCTGTTATTATCATGGGTTGGTCATTCTGTAACTGTGAAACTGATATGCTCAATTTCTTTGGACAGGTTGATAGCTTAAGTAGTGTCCGGCTAATGATACCAAAAGATCTTTTACCATTGGAAGCTCGAGAAAATACCTTAAAGAAGGTGTCAGAAGTTCTCTCAAGATTTGCTAAAGAAGGAATGCCTCTATTGGATCCTGAAGAAGACATGAAAGTGAGTTGTACATTTTATTTTCAGCAGCATGTTTCCCCTTCCTTTGATTTTAACCCTTTTATGTTCATTCTTCAGGTTCAAAGTAGCTCTTACAGAAAGGCTGTTCGTAGGATAGAGGCTTTAGAGAACTTGTTTGAAAAGCATGAAATTGCAAAATCTCCACTTATTGAACAAAAGCTCAAAGTTTTACACATGAAGAAAGAACTTACAGCCAAGATCAAATTAATCAAGAGAACAATACGTTCTTCCACAGCATTAGCTTTCAAAGATGAACTTAAAGCAAGGAAAAGGGTTCTCAGGAGACTCGGGTGAGAAAACTTGTCTGTGTTTTGACTCATTTATTTGGAAAAGGGAATTACCTTTGGTAGTGGACTGATTTCTGCTCCTGCTTGGTTGAGGGCTGAGTTAGCCTGATTTGACATCTATATCAGATCAGGGACATGAAATCCTCTTCCCAAGGTTTTCCTGCCGTGAGAACCCCGTGCTCTAATTTTTGAGACCTGGTTTGGACCATTCATCATCAGTATGAAAGAAATTCCATGTGAATCTAACCCCTTGTGGTCATTCTCCTTTCTCTTATAGATAGCTGAACATAAAGTTCTCCAATTATTACCTTTCTATTTGTTTACTTATTTACTATATAAATTTTTGGAAAAGGGAAGAGTAAAGATGTCTGGCAATTGAATATGGTGTTATATGAGGCCCAAAAGAAATTTATGCACACCTGTACGCACACATATGAAGGATCTATTAATTCCAAGGGTTGTGAATAATAAAAAAAGATACGAAAATTAAGGCAACTGTTGTAATGATAGAAAGCTGAGACCAGTAAAGTTAATAATTGGATGTTGGAATGGATTCTAGAACTTTAGTGCTATGTTATTTTATTTGATAAATCAGGCATGATTGTCTAGTGTCTCTTTGCAAACACCATCTAATAGAAACAGAAAGTAAATACAGGTGCGTTATTCATCTTGGCAGATATTAAAATTTGTTTTGACAAAGATGTGCTTCTTGTGTTGCAAAATTAATAGGAGAAGCAGATGTATGGAAGTAATTCTTGGAACTAGTTTTTCAAAATGACTTGCCCGCGTACTTGTTGAAAATTCTAACATATATGTTCAACAACCAAAAAAAATCTGGAATTCAGTGTTATCATTTATTTTTTTCATATCTAATTGTATAGGATTATGTTGTATGAAAAACGTACTTTGTCGTTTTTCACCACTTTTTCTTTTGATAAAGTCATCTTATTGAGAGAAAAAATATATATATATATATTAAAATTCTTTGAGTGGATCATCTGCAGATATGTCACAAGTGATGACGTTGTGGAGTTGAAAGGAAAGGTTGCTTGTGAAATCAGTAGTGCAGATGAGTTGACCTTGACAGAACTCATGTTTAATGGTGTTTTTAAGGACATAAAGGTAGAAGAGATGGTGTCTCTTCTTTCTTGCTTTGTCTGGCAAGAGAAGCTTCAGGATGCTCAAAAGCCCAGGGATGAACTTGAGTTTGTCTTTACACAATTACAAGATACAGCCCGGAGGGTTGCAAAAGTCCAGCTTGAGAGCAAGGTATGGATTTTTTTCTGGGTCTTTTTTCATTATTTGTGCTATATTCTCTGAAAATATATCATCACCATGCTTAGATTTGAATTTTGGAATTCATTATTTATATGATGTTTGAGTTGGTCAAAGTTTACCAGTTACAACGTAAGAACAAATTTTAAAAAGGACAAATTACACAAATAGTCCCTATAGTTTGGGGCTTGTGTCACTTTGATCCCTAACTTTTCAATTGTGACACATTTGACCATGAATTTTGAATCTTGTTCCAAATAAGGACAATTGAATATATAATTAAAATTTTCAAGGGTAAAATTGTCAATTTGATAAAATATAAACTAATTTGACAAAAATAAATGTCAAACAAATATTTTTAAATTTTTAAAAATTATTTCTACCTACTAAAAATAAAATTATGTAAAATTGATAAATCTTTTAGACATTTGTTTATTTTTTTTACCAAATTAATTTTTATTATGTGTTTGGATGATGATCATGTAAAATTAATTTTAAAAAATTAATCATGTAATTTTTATTAATTTTATATAATTTTATCATTGGTGGATAAAAATAATTTTAAAAAATTAAAAATATTTTTTGAAATATATTTTTGTCAAATTAGTTTATATTTTATCAAATTGACGAATTTACCCTTGAAAAATCTAATGATATTTTCAATTGTCCTTATTTGGAACAAGATTCAAAATTCAGGGTCAAATGTATCACAATTGAAAAGTCAGGGACCAAAGTGACACAAGTTCCAAACTATAGGGACTATTAGTGTAATTAACCCTTTTAAAAATAACGGCTGGAAAGGGAAGGGGAGAGGGTTGTGCTTCAAAGTGCAATGAGAGATCATATTAATACACACAAGAGGATCTCAGCTATATGGTTATCTCAAAATGAGGACATTCTCAAATAATCAAATAAACTAAACTACGCATTCAAAACTTGACTGCGTTGCAACCGAAGTTGCCACCATAAAATTGAAAAATATGTGGATATTTTTAAGAGATACTAGAAGATTATATATACATACTTGTATATTGTACAGAGGAAAATGATATATAAATCCACTTTTTAGATCCATCATCTAGACCCAATGATATGTAAGTAACATGATTGGTTGATGTTTAGAAAAGATGAGAGAGAGTATTGCCTTAGGTATCCTAATTTATTGGTTGATGATTAAAGAAGACATGAGAGAGAGTATTGCCTAAGATATCCTAATTGATTGCCACATCATTGGGCTTAAAAATTGGGTCTAATTTTTTACTTGAATAGCAATGCCCTTGTACAAACCTACATCTAATTGGCAACCTCTTGCCACCTTCAATTTATCCATACGGTATGGTCAATATCTGTCTGGCCACTGGATTGCCTAACTACCTGCGGGATTTGCTATAATCTGAGAAAAGTAGATGATGTTAGGTAATTACTTGATTGTAGTGATTTGTCTGATGATTTGGATTACTGAAATTTAAATCAATTCGGGTTTACTACAGTATCCATTGCCTTTGGGCAAATTGAACCAGAATGCCAAGCAAAAACACACACAAAACGAAACTAGCATAGAACATGCCAATTGCGTTCTGATCTGCGTAGTCTATTTCTGAAAAAAGTTGTTTTAAGAGTTGGTTTTTTGCTATCTATATGATGGGTTGCACCTGGTGTACTCTGGTCCAAGTTGACCCGAGTAATCAACTTCAATAATCTTTTTCACAGTCAAATTGGTAGAAGGATGTCAAAAATTATATGCAGGATGATTATATTTTTTTTACTTGTATTTTTTACTTAGAAGCAGCTTTGGTCACTACTACAAGTGTGATTTTGCCAATGAATTCTTTCAAATTAAAATTCACTTCATCAACTGACTCAAAAGATTTGTTGCCTTCCACAGGTCCAAATTGATGTGGAGAATTTTGTGAGCTCTTTCCGATCTGATATCATGGAGGCAGTGTATGCTTGGGCAAAAGGTTCCAAATTCTACGAGATTATGGAAATCACTCAAGTCTTCGAGGGCAGCTTGATCAGGGCTATCAGGAGACTGGAAGAAGTTCTTCAGCAGCTAATACAAGCAGCAAAATCCATTGGAGAAACTGAGCTCGAAGCAAAATTTGAGGATGCGGTTTCCAAGATTAAGAGAGACATTGTCTTTGCCGCATCTCTTTACTTGTAATTTAGGGAGTTAAGAATTTTCATTTTTTCGACACTCTACGCTCCTTATGGAAGCATTTGCGTCCAATCTACTAGTAGATGCTCATGGAAAAGAGTTGCAAATGGAGAGAGAGTTGACGATCACAGAGACATTTACATTTTGAAGATGTTTCCACACACATTTTGATAAGAAGAGGCCTACTAAAATGAGGATGTCCTTGAAAGTGTCCCAGTCTTGAGCAGGGAAAGGAGATGATCGTGGATGTTTAATTTAGAGATCACAACAATTTAATACAGAACAAGGTTGTCAAGGTAATTGTACTTGCAGCTTTACAAGTTGCCCAATTTTGGAATATGTATTGTAGTATTGTATTTTTATGCCCATGACAAAATTCTTTCTCATGCTAGTTATTTTATGTTAGTTATTTTCTTTGAAATGCCTGCTTTATATATAGTAGGTGCAGCTGGAGATTTTGTTACAATACCAACCCAAATAATTCCTTTAAAATATTTGTAATTTTCATGCACTATCACCGGAGGAGAAGGCTATTTGTAAAATCTGTAATTCCTTTTAAGGTATTTTTTTGTTGCTGCTACATTTTTGTTTCATGATTGACATGAACTTGTGCAGTTGAATTTGTGCTGGTCAATTACCGCTTGGATTATTCATTAGCCCTGAAAAGCATAGGGGGTTCTATACAAAAACCAAGACAGAATTAACCATACAACTGATCACACCATCTGCCATTGCTACCAACCAAAAGGTGGGGCCGGTTTTGCTCTTCTAAATGCAGGAACATCATACACTGGGTTTTCGAGCCATGATGATTTGGCACATCATACGCAGCAATGGTGTTTAATGCAAATTCATGATTAAAGCTTTTTTCTAAGAGCAAATTATCCAAATAGTCCTTATAGTTTGGGACTTGTGTCACTTTGATTCTTGACTTTTCAATTGTGACATATTTGACTCTAAATTTTGAATCTTACTCCAAATATGAATAATTGAAGATATCATTAGATTTTTTAAGAGTAAAATTATCAATTTGATAAAATATAAACTAATTTGGTAAAAATAAATGTCAAACAAATATTTTGAATTTTTAAAAATTATTTCTACCCACTAAAAATAAAATTATGTAAAATTGATAAATCTTTTAGACATTTATTTATTTTTATCAAATTAATTTTTATTATGTGTTTGGATGACGATCATGTAAAATTAATTTTAAAAAATTAATTATGTAATTTTTATTAATTTTACATAATTTTATCATTAGTAGATAAAAATAATTTTTAAAAAATAAAAAATACTTCTTTGACATTTATTGTTGTCAAATTAGATTATATTTTATCAAATTAATAATTTTACCCTTAAAAAATCTAATGACATTTTCAATTATCCTTATTTAGAACAAGATTCAAAATTCAAGATTAAATGTGTTACAATTAAAAAGTCAGGGATCAAAGTGACACAAGCCCCAAATTACAGGGACTATTAGTGTAATTAACCATTTTTCTAAAAAAGGCTCTTACCTGCATCATTCACATTCCATCTGCCAAACCAAAGAATAAAACACTTACAAAACTGCCTTCTTACCAGCCTTTTTTGAACAATTTCATCAAATGTAGTGCATCAGATCATAATTACTATCAAAAGCACTTAAAACACCACCACGCAAACACCTCCAAAGTAAATATGCGTACTGGCACCAAAAACCACATTTTCAAAACAAGAGGAAATTGAGAAGCTAAAACTATATATATTTATGTACACATGACCAGAAGGTATACTTTCCTCTATATATATTTTAATAAAAAATAAAAATAAAAAAACTTTGAAGATAAAATATAACAGCAAGTAATAAAGGAGGGTATTTCTCCATCTCCTCCCAAGTCTTCGGCACAAGAGGTGGAAGCAGACATTGTTTTTTCGCACCCCATCTAAGGTCCAAACTAGCAAGCACTACGACATTCCCTTGACAAAAAACAAACATTAAAATTAACAATGCACCCAAATCCCCTTTATCTTGTAAGGCAGCCCACTCTCCCCCAAGACACCAAGTGGACTTAAAAGATTTGCTTTTTTTGTCTCACCAGTGTGTCCGTACTGCCATTTGTCAATAACTGAACCAGCCATTCCAGCATGACCCAATGTCCATGGATAGCATCACTCAGCTAAAATATCAAATCAGAACTGATTGATTCTCCAGGTCATTCATCCATCTAGTATTTGTTTTTTATGGGCACGTCAGTGAGCAGGGCCCACATCTGATAACTGGTCCTCAGTGCCAACCGCGTTATCCGAAGCTGACTTGCATGGTTTGACCTCATCACTGGCTGGAAGTTTAACCTTAGGTGATAGCTTCTTTACTTCCTCATTTGTGTAGACAAAAATCTTCCTCACCATGTTGCAGAACTCACTGAAAAGATAACCAAGGCTATAAAGATCAGAACCATTAAGCATTACAATATAATTATTTAGCAAAGTCCATTTCAAGTATCGTAGTAAATCTGTACAATCCACGAGTGTCTAAAATAACATATAAAGTAATGCAAATTTTCACAATGGTTCTGACACTTCTTGCAACCTCATCAACAAAACAGCGCAGTTCAAAATGATCCGACAAGTTACCCAACACAATCCTGCCACTAGAACTGACTCTTTTAAGTACAAATCAATTTTTGTTCACACTTAAACTTGGACAAGACCAAGTTTGATGGCCAAAACAAATTCAACAACAATTTCAGTGGTTAAAAACTCAAGCCTATCAACCTTCAGGTTGTAGGTTTGAACCTAAGGGCAGCCACTTTGAGCAATTTATGCCAAAGGTTAGGTCAGTACCCATCCCAGAAGCCCATATATTGGGAACTAAACTGGGTGTAGTTTTTTAACATATCCGTATCCTATTTCGATGTTTCACAGATAATTGCACAACTCTAAACCAACAGATTTATGTTTCTATTTTAAATGGGGGAAATTCGGGGGGAAAATACGAGACCTCTGGATTTCAAATGGTCCTGAGCCATCTAAGTGCACATGATCCCTACATCCACTTAAAATGTCTGATAATCCATCCCTGAATTCGAGGCTCAATGCCAAAAGAAAACTACAAGCCTAGGACCATTCCCCAGAGAGAAGAGTTAAAAAGGAAGAAAAATTCGAAGAAAAAATATAAAAGAAGACTTGGGTATGTTACTCAACTGCCATGGATCATCCCCAACCATCATCATGTCATCCTCATCATCTGTATAAACAACCTGCCATTTTTTCGATGATCCGCAGAGTTCACCTTCAATTTCAAACATCTCCTCCAATTTCCTGAGCAGATCCTCGTACCTATACAAACGTGTCAAATCTACCGCCCTCCCAACAGCAATTCCTTGCATGTGCACCTGGTCAAAAATACACATTCCATCAAAACATTTTCATTCTCAACAAGTATGCTACTTTCACTTCTAAATCAGAAGCCAAAAGAAATCTAGTCAACCTACTAGGAGACTCTTGGTTTAGAGATCTAGAGCCCCAACAGAAATTGAATCCCAGCAAGTTTTATGATTCTGACAAAGTACTTTAATTTCTAATAATGATCAAGCTTCTTAGGGAAGTTATGTGGAGTATTACCACCTTGCAATAGAGCGTATGCAAAGCACCCATATCTCAGGGCATAGAGGTCCATCCATTATTGGCTTCTTTTGTTTTTAAAAGCATTGAGAATAGAAGCCTAACTACCTTAGTGCAGCTCCGAACTTGTCTGCTTTGGGACTCCTGGGTTGATATGAGGCATGATTTCTCAGGCTCACAACTTATTGAAGGAATATCAGATCGATAAATATTTGAAGGTTCAGAATGCCTGTCAGATTCAACATCCAAAGATGGAACTGGCTGGTTCTCAGCTAGTGCACCTGGCACTGTAATCACTGGCAAAGTTTCCTCCATGGTACAATTGTCAAGTAGCTCAATCCCAAAGAGCCTGTAACCGTTGCTAGTGCCGTGTCTTTTTTCACTGGATTCCTTGTTAACAACAGGTACGAAAGACTCTGTCATGGTTTCCGCTTGGTTAGACCAATACATTGGCTTACTTGAAACTGGGGTGAGGGAACTATTCTCACTGAAGCCATGAGGATTGGCTGAGGAGAATTTGGGGGAAGGATAATGATCCCGCCCACGTTGTGATTCACAATACGAGAAAGCTGAAGGAGACTCTGCTGGTGTTTTCCACATGCCTAATGGCACAAAGACAAAATTAAAAATCAACAGAAAGTGGAATTGCAGAAAGAGGTAGTACAAAAAACTGCCATACCAAATGCAGAAAGATCTGGTGTTGGCGAGGGTAAAACTGCTGGTCGCGCCCGCTTGTTCCTCTGCAGAGGTTGGGAACTCGGAGAAGTTGCTGCCACAAGTGGCTCCAATTCCCATGGTGAAACTCTTTCTGGGCGCGAAATTGATGAAGGCTCATCCCATTGAACCTGAAGATGGGTACAAGACCAAACGACTTAATGTGTCAAAATATTTGACTAGCATTTTTACAAACTGCAATCACACTGAAATAAATCCATCAAAGAAAATGTGGGGACACTGCTGCAGCTTATTACAAGCACCAGAGGACTTTAAAAAAACTACTACTAGCTCCTGTAGAAAGTCCAAGCAGATGACATGCTTAACAACCAAATGTAACAAGAAACTAAACTTGGAAGCCAAAAAACTACATAAGATGATGCTTAAAGTGTCATGAAGCCACACATTCCCAAATTGTTGCAAATACTAAAGAATATCACATTTAGCGGTCCATCCTATAATAAGGGTCCTAAGCAAATATAAAGCAATCAAGTGGCTGTATTCTGGTGGCATCCCCCTAATGCCATTTTTATGAGATTATTATTTATGAAAAAAATAAACAAATAAATCAACCAACAAGTGACGGAAGCACAGTGCTATGGATTAAATACTAGTGGAACTTGTCTCAAAAAAGTGACATGGGGCGATAAGGTCAAGAAGAATATCCTTCGTTCTAAAAAGGCATTAATGTCCGTCATCTAACAACCTCATATAACACAATCATCCTAACCTTCCAACACAAGTATCAAAAGATTTTTTGAAGTATGGTACAATCTCAAATCTAGGTTTTCCAATATCATTATCAGGCTAGCACATCAATACAGGGTTCTTAAAAACCAAGAATGCAGATTCTATGTGTCACTACTCCGGATTCTGACCAACCAAAATTTACATGGAGGCAAGCAAGCAGCCATGTCCAGCACCAGACGCTACTCAGGTATTTCGACAGAGGAAGCCTAAACAAAACCTTTCAAGTTTCATCATGGTCTTTTGGTCATGTTGGGAGGAAATCATCACAAACAAACTGAAACTTGCATGACAGCATAGCTTCCCTCTCTTGGCCTCAAAAGGTCCAGGTGCGCATTTCTTAAGATTAGGTATCAAGTTACATCCAATTGTATTACTTGTTCTTCGACTTCTATAAAGAGCCCTTTTAAGGTTCTAGATATCCCATGGGATGCAACCATCTGATCATTTCATTTATTTTTTTACTGACTAATGGCCTTAGGCCTATATATTGCCCTTTACAGAGGAAAGTAATGGCATTAAAATTTCAAAAAAAATCACAGAAACTGAAATTTGTGCCCTCATACGAGCAAGGATAACATGTTTTCACCTGTGGGAAATCCAAATGAGCACTCAACTTCTGGTCAGGCTACATTCAAAATCAACGCTGAGCTTCAAAGAGGAAATATATTTACCTTCAAGAATCTCCATTCAGAATCAGGCCATCTAGATGATGTACTTTCTCCGACACCAACAATTGTTCCACTGAACCTGCACAAATATGTAATTCAGCCAATTGTAATATGTTTTAGTTCCTAATTCTAACAAGCAATACGCCAGCAACACAATATACCTTCTTTCGGGAACTTCCTCACCCTCGAACCTCATCTTGAACCTCATCCCAACAGAGAGCTTCTGGCTCCGCGCTTCAAGGTACTTGTTGACACTAACAACGAACTCCGACCGACTTGTTCTGTCACAAATAGTGATGAAGTTCAGTAAAAACAATTTTTGTCCACAAATTACAAAGCAAAAGGAAATTTAGCAAGCTTTGATATATGCAATGGAAGCCATTTTTCACATGCCATATTAGTGGATACAAGGAAAAAGGAACTTCAAGAAGAGCCTTACTATTACTAAACCGTCTTATGAGAAACTTCTATCATTGTTAAATGTAAATACTATGTAAATAACCAAAAATAATCTGTGCATTTCAAATCTAAAATACTTCTGCAATTGGAAAATCAAAATCTCAGTAAAAAAAGATAAAATTAACACTTGGCTTCTCAAAAAAAGACACTATTAGATAGCTCTGATCTGTCCAAGATAGCATCGGGACCCTGTCAACATAAAGAACCAGAACAAAGCCCATAAACTAATATCTGGACTTAGAAACACAATAACAAGATGAGATAAATCTCTCCAAAACTATGCCACTCCTCACTTCACATACAAAAAATCATATTATAAATTCCAATCAGTACACCAGAATACCAAGATGGAGGAAAAAATACATAAAGGGAAAGAGAACCTTGGTTTGTAGAAGACAGAAAACAGGGTTCCAGTGGATATAGCATGAGATGCAGTAGCAAGAACCCCAAGATGCATGCTGTGACTGGATATAACAGAAGATGGCATGTTGTTTTGTTGTCTCATGAGCCTCCTTACTCCAACTCGCAGCTCCCCATTTTCACCCCTGAAAAAAAAAAAAAAATGAGTAGTCAAAAATTCATTCTAAATGACAGGAGATTGAAAAAATTAAAAGCATCAAATATGACAAAACTTGCCTCAGAAAAATAAAAGCATCACCAGCAACTAATTTTTTGGCACTAACAAAGACACTCCAGCCAGTTGTGAGTAAATGGCGCCTGGGTTGCCCTGCCGAAGAAAGTTCGGTTATGTCTACTAACAAAGACTTAATAAATTTTATTTTTTAAAGGTCAAAATTCACAAGCATATTAAAAAAAATACTACAAACATCCTAAAATTTTGACCATTATACATTATTAACCCCAAATACCCCTTTTGTGTTAATAGGAGTGTTAAGAAAGAAAGAAGAATAAGATCTAATCAGAAAATATAATCAACAAGCAGATGCATATTCAAGTTACAAGGACAACCCAATGTCATGATCCAAACATCCTCAACATCCCAAAAAGGAAAAAAACAAAAAAAGCCTATTCTTGGCAAGTAACTGGCCTTCCAATCACCCAAGCTATGCAAAATGAGAAGGTACACTCCAGGGCAACATGATATGCCTTCCAGTACAATACTAGGCAATACTCTTAAGCTTCACTAGAATCCTAATGGAGCGTTAAAATCACAGACACAGATACCTAAAGAAAAAACCATAAATAACCTGCATTCTCTACAAACAACCAATGCCATCAAAAAGAGGTCACCTGTTCAAAGTGTTCATTATAAATCACAACCCAACACCAACACCAACACAACCACCAACACCAACCACATCTTCAAACACCCATCATGCAACATCATTATAAACAATTAAGGCCACCGTACCTTTCTAGACAACTAGCTCACAATAAAACTTTTCTGGCATCAAAATTATGTAAGTGGATTTTCAGCACCAGCATACTTAGCTGCACACCCTTGGAGCTTTGATGACTGACTAACAATTATACATACAGTGCATGTAACAGTGAATATATAGCAATCACACACAGGTTTCCAACTTTACCGGTCAGAAATTATCCTGCTCCAGTAAGGTCACGCCCACAAACAAGTCATGAATAAAATGCTAACCTCGAAAAATGTGACGAAAGTGCCATTCACTTCCGTGAAGGTCACTTGCAACCAGTTCTTGCCATGGTGGCTGTTGGGACATATCCTGAAGAGGAAACTGGAAGTCAGCACCAGGCAGGAGAAATTGTAATGATATGAATAGGTGATTCTTGGGCAGTCAAAGAGTAAATGTGCACATTAGTAACATTACACAATAAGGCAGAATTAAATGATATGTTAGAGCTTACCAGTGGAGGCAAGCACTCATCCGCATGCCTCCGAAGAACTGAAAATCCACCATGGGTGCTCGTGTCAGATGCAGTAAGTGTCTTGCAAAATGAATGGACATTGCACTTTTGAGGTTCTGGAAGAGGTGGATCTGAGCTGGTGACCTCACTTTGCTGACCCACAGAAGGAAATAGAAGTCAATAAAACAACCAAAAAGAGGAGGGATACTGTACACTGTACGCAAATCAATAAAGCATCACAGAAAAAAATATCAACCTAGTAATTCCCAGATTTAGAATTAAGATAAAGGGGTAGATAACTCACATCTGCTTCAGGTAGAAGAGTTATTTGCGCGTATACTTCATCTGTCTCTTGTTCAGCCTACAAGCCAATTTTATAGCTACTAAGTGAACCACAAAAGAAAACGGGAAAAAAGTCCTGGTATGACCCGATGAAACAAAAAAAAAAAAAATCATATACAAGGAACATGCTCATGATGACAAAACATACCCGCAGCTGAACATTCATTACTTTGCAAAGTATTTTTGCTGGAAGATTGAATGACGGGAGTTGTTGATCTAATCCTTGGTGGGTTGATGCTTCAAGCTGTAAGAATAAATAATATCCCTAAATATTAAAAATGAAACCAATTTGCAGAAAAATAGGGAAGACTATTGACATGAGAATAGAGTGCACGCCAATGGGTTCCAGCCACTCTTGTAGCGTTGAAGTATAGTGAAAGCTATTGCATAAGGGTTTCACGTCCAGTCAAATACAATAACTTTGTACAAAGGATCAAGTCAAAACAAAGCGGAAAAAACTTTCTGGGAGGGTGGGAAGCAATGCACAACCAGAAGGCTAGCTGTATCAGTATAGCAGATACTCTTATTAATTAACCAAGCTTTGACTATGTTTATCAGTCAAATACAATAACTTTGTACAGAGTACAAAGGATGAAGTCAAAACAAAGCAGAAAAAACTTTCTGGGAGGGTGGGAAGCAATGCACAACCAAAAGGCTAGCTGTATCAGTATAGCAAATACTCATGTTAATTAACAAAGCTTTGACTATGTTTATGTCGAGGTAATACTAGGCTCACCCGGCGGGGGACAAAGAGTATAGTCAGTCAAATGTACTTTTAGTTAATTCAACTTTGTTTTTATTTTATCTTACCGATATAAAGAATTCATCATACCTGTTCCATGTGACCTTGTGGGAAGTAATAAACTCGTTCTCCTTCACGAGGAACAGTAACAAGGGGTCCAGCACAGGCATGCCACAGTTCCTTGTACAAAGCATCATTCGCAGGCCCTATAATTTAAAAGGAATGGAGAGTCATATTTAAAGAAAAGAAGATAACTAGAAAGGAGAAAAGGAACAAACATAAAGACCAATGAGGTTTTCCACTGAAGGATTTTTCTATGTAAAGATATAAGTAGTGTATTTCTATTTGAAAATTAGTATTCAAGCACAAAATTATCGTAACACACAACCACATTCTACTAATGATATGAAAAAGATTAGCAATCATGCATATGATAAAGAGACAGACTCAAAATAACACACAAATAACTTCTATGTAACACCAAGAATCAGGCACAAGTAGTGGTGATTCAATCAACGTCATCTGGACAAGCTAATGCAAAAAAACTGAATAAAATGGAGCTTATAATGCTTTTTCACCACCAAATTTTGAGGAAAGTGAAACAAACATGAATTTAGAAGTATTGTATTTTATCTAACAACTGGATCTTATTTAACTAAACAAGGAATTCAACTGGTCTTGCTTGAGCCTTAATTATTTTATTTATTTTTCTTTAGTGCCAAGATATTGAAATACTGGGTCTCTAATTTGGTAGACCAACCAAACAGAGAGCAATTAAAGAACAAGTTTCAGTCAAAAAACTTCATTACATAATTCTTAGTTCCAACCACTTATAATTGGTAGTGAAGTGGGCACAAACAATAAGCAATAAACCACCACCATTGGGATATTAAACACTCCAACTAATTGCAAAATCATATGATAGGATTTAATTTGAATACATAAAAATCTCAAACCTGATAGAGACCCTCCAGAGAAATGATGCCCACCAATATGTGCCATGAGAAGACCAACCCAAGATCCTCAAAGCTCCCAATTTAGAAAGAAACCTGGTTCTGTAATAGAGGCCGATGTTGTGTTGGAGGAGACACTGACTCAACTCAACTAACTACCAAAACCAACCAACAATCAATAAGTAATCAATATAACTCCAGAAATATAATTGGGAAGATCGTTAATGCAATAGTGGACTTCTTAGAACAGCAATTAAAGACCTCAAATGCTTAGAAAGTGTCAGTTACTCTACACTTTCCGGCCTTAAATGCAGCAAAAGAAGTTTGGCTGTTCTGTCATGTCCCAAGACACAGTTCACCCAAAAAGCATGACACTTCTAACTCCTTGGAAAAAAGAAAAATCTTTGCAAAGTAAAAATCACATGTTCGTTAACACATCCCAGCACAAAAGCAAAATTGGGTAGCTTTTCATAAAGCTCAGATGCATAAATACATATATAGACATATATCGATCCATATATCTGTTGTCTATTTAAAATTAATTGGGGAAATTACAATTTAGTGGAGTCTTCACAAAATAATTACATATTCATGAAAAAGTTCAAGACTTTAATCATTAAAATTTATAAACTTCAACTGAATTGAAATTTCCCCTTAATTTAAAGGGTATAAGATCGATGTAAACCTTGGAAATCGATTCATTTTCGACGCAGTGAAGATACAAAAATTCAAATCCAGTACAAGATCAGCAAAAACAGTAAAGGACGAATCAAAACGAAACAGAAAGGTAATCGAAAAACGAAAACGAAACAATAATTCAACAAAACAGTCAAGTTACCTAAGAAATTCAACGGATTCGGATGGTGATTGAAACCCTAGAAGAATCGGCCGTTTCTGTAGAACAGAGAAGGTTGGAAGATTGAGCGAAGAGAGGTGGATCGGAGGCAGAAATTAGGGTTTGAAGAGGGTGAAGATGAGAGAGAGAGAGAGAGAGAGGGCGGGGAGGAGACGAGATCGATGATCTTTTCTTTGCCTGGTTGAAGCCGACAGGACCAGTGCAAGTATATAAATATTTATTTTATTTTAGTAAAATAATTAATGTGGTGTTTCTCTCTCTTGTTTTTTCTATGTATGTGTGGACTTGCTGCTTCTCTTTTAGCTTGTTTCTCCTCCTAGACTTGTCTGGTGGCGTCAATGGAAAAGTTATAGTGGAATCAGCACGTGGGATGGGGAAAAAAATTACAAATATATTATAAGAGTGTAAGTGTATTTATAATGAGATATAAATAAAAAGTTATGGGGTTGTATCCTTGCGTTGGTATTTATTTTTTCTTCCTTTCACGTCTATGTAGTTTTTAAAAGCACTTTACGATTTTATGTTAAGCAATTTGGGAATATAAAAAGTATAATAATTTGTAATTGGTGAAAAATACCGCTACATGGTACCCTAATACCAACTAACAATTTTTCCTGTCAAGGAGAAGTTATTCGTTGGTCATCGACACACCCACATAGTGTTCTAAGGTCATGTTTACTTCACATGACTAATAGTGAGGAATTAATAATTCTATCAAAGGTATTAATAATTCTATCAAATTAGTGTGGTATTCACTATCCAATTGGATTAATAATCTCACCCCTACCCTATTACTAATAATCTTACAAATTTGTTGGATTAATTATCCATTGGATTAATAATCCTAAACCAAAATGTTAAAACAAACATAAGATAATTGGACCCACGGATTAATAATCTCAATCTCATGTTCTAATCCATCCAATCAAACATGCCCTAAGGTCCATCCAATCAAACATGCCCTAAGGTCATGTTTGATTCACAAGACTAATAGTGAAGTATTAATAATCCTATTAAATTAATGTGGTATTCATTATCCAATTGGATTAATATCCATTGGATTAATAATCTCACCCCTACCCCATTACTAATAATTCTACAAATTTGTTAGATTAATTATCTATTGGATTAATAATCCTAAACCAAAATGTTAAAACAAATATAGGATAATTGGGCCCACAGATTAATAATCTCAGTCCCATGCTCTAGTCCACCCAATCAAACATGCCATAAGTGTATTCTAATTGATGAAGGAAAATAAACTCACAATTTTATACTGACTAATTGAAGAATATGAATGACATATTAATTTATGATTGACCAAAAACATAGTCATGTGGTGCTTTGATCAATCAATAATTTTTTCCAGTCAAGATGGATAAACTTGACAGACTTTTATTTATTTATTTATTTTTAGTATATATTAAAAATTTGTTCATGAGTTTTATAAAAATAAATTAAAATAATAACAATTTAAATAGTTGTTAATAAGAATGACATAAAATTAAAATATTTATAATTTTAATACATATTTTACCTATCTCAAAACATTTTTAGATATTTTATATACATTTTTTAACACATTTTAGAGTTATTTTTAGCATTTTCCATAAATAATATTCCATAATCACTTTAAATTTGATTAGTTGATGTTATAAGGTATTCATTAACCAAGCTTGGTGTAATATCTTAAAACTAATTTATTACTCAAAATAAGTTCATAAAATTTAATTTGTTTAACACATTCTTAATATTTTTATTTTTTTTATAATTTTTTTAAATGATTAAATGTACATAATATTAGAGAATGCATATTATAATAAAGAATGTACAATTATTTTAATTTTTATTAATTCATATAGGAATATTTTTTTAAAAAAATCCAAATATGAGAAGGTGCAAGACTTGTCTTGTCACAAATTTTTACTACAATCCATTACAGAATTAGTTACACTCTGAGGTCAAGTTTGGTAAGTCCATAAAAAATTAAAAAGTCAAAAAGTTACTCAAAAAGTTAAAAAATTAATACTATTCATCAAAAGTAAACAATTACAGCTGCACAACTCTCAATCCTAATTTTTCCCTACACGCTAATTTATACAATTTTTTAATACACATTTTTCCATAAAAAGTCAAAAAATTAACCCAAACATCCATATTTTTTTCCTCAATTTTTTAGTCCAAAAAGATAAAAAGACAAAAAGTATACTTATTTAGAACATCCCAAACAACCCCTTAATGTTTTATAATTTTTTTTCCTATGCACTGTTGGGCAATTCTTCTTAAATTAAAATTGTTTATACTCCATTGTAATTAATGTGAAATGGAATGGGTAATGGGTGCGCAGTGCGCATAACCCGAGAATAAGACACACACCCTAGCATAGTAACAGCGATCAAAAGCGTGTCCTGATACCCCTACAAGTTCCCCATCCTATGTCCCCTCCCTGAATAAACATATACGCCTCAATTATACTTCACCCCACTATAAAATATTAATAAATTCTCACTTTCATACTTTAATTTTTGGGAGACTTATTTATAAGTCCTTTTTCAGAACCTTATGCTAGGGTAAGCCCTGTGTAATTTCTTATAGAGTCTCAAGTCCTATTTTCATAAGAATCTATTCCACAAGATCCTAATATTTTTACCCCCCATTTTGCATACCTTCTCTCTCTCGCTCTATCTCTCTTCTGTTGGTCTTTTGTTTATGTTTTTTCTCAGAGATTCCAGACGCGTACCAGAGACCACTCATTCATACTCTCATTAGACATTAGCAGAGATTGGAGAACAAACATCCCTTAGTTTAGTTACTTATACTGATCATACACATATATAATTTTTTTTTTAAATAATAAATAGATGAAAGGCTTTATAAGGCACGAACGACGGTGGGCGTCGAACACCGTTCCCGGTAACACATTGAGTGCGGGATCGTCTATTTCAGTTCTCTCTCTGTTTTCAAACTCGCTCTGTTTTTAATTAATTTAAAATTATAATTTTTATTAATTAATTTAGATTTCACATATATTATTGACAATTTTTTAAATTTTACAATTAATAATACAAAATAAAAATATATTAAGATTATATATCTATTTCAAAATAAACGAATTAAAAAAAATAAAAACTTATTAAGTTTGCGAAACGTAACGTGACACATTACGTTACGTTTATGTAAATGTCACATTACGTTTATATAGGTGTGACGTTACGTTACGTTTATGTAAGTGTCACGTTACGTTCATATTGGTGTCACGTTACGTTTATATAGGTGTCACGTTACGTTTATATAGGTGTCACGTTACGTTACGTTTATGTAGATATGTCACGTTACGTTTATGTAGGTGTCACGTTACGTTTCGTTTATATCAATTTCCTATATATGGTTTTATTACTTATTTATGATATTAACAACTAATATTGAGGGTAAATGTGTCAACAAACTTTCCACAGGACTTATGGGAACATAAGTTTTTTAGTAGGACCATATGTAGCATAAGTCTCCCTAATAGGACTTCTAAATAATTTTCCCTTAATTTTTTAGTAAATTGCAATAGGCCTTCTCAAATAAGGCTATTTTTCACTTTGCCCCCGGAAATAGTAAAACTCGGCACTTAACCCCTTATTTTTGGGGGGTACATCAAAAGTTAACAATTAACCCCTTTCAAATCACAAAATAATTATGGATAAGAAATCCTAGCAAGTAAAACACCCTAATCTCTGTCTCTCTTTCTCTATTCTTTAGAAGGAAAAGAGAGTGGTTCTTTAGCCATCATTTTATTTTCGTTCTATTTTCTCGCAGTTTATCCTATTTTATTTATTGTTTATTATCATACTAGCCACTAGTGTTTTTCTCATCTCCATTATTGATTTGCCACAAAAAAAGTTTTCAAATCTTTACTGAGATTTTATTCTTGACCGGAATTCGATGCTACTAAACACGTTTTTATACGCTAAGCGATTACTTCAGATTCATAAAGTTTAATATTGTAAAATAGATACGGGGATTAAGGTACCACATCTATCAGTTGTAATGTTGAACAGATCGTAAAGCTAATTGGTAATGCTTGTTTGGTGGTTTTTTTGTTTTTTGTTGCAATAATACCTCTCTATGGGATGATTTGAGAAGTTGGTTAAAAGCTGACTTTTTGATTTTTGATTTTTGATTTTATTTTTTATTTTTGTCATTTTGTGTGTAAAAAATGTGAGAGGTGATATAACCCAAAATGGGTTAAAAGCTAAAAGGATAAATTCTATTTTCATACACTTAATTATCTCAGTGCACATCTTCTCTCAGTACACATACTTGTTAATTAATTTTCTCAATCTACACAGTAAAAGTTATAATTATACCATTCACTAATAACTATTGTACACATACCATTCAACCCTCCTTTTCACACACTTGTTGTGTCACCCTGTTTCCAGATTTATAGACAAAATCCTCCCTTGAAGATGTACTGCTGTGTGGTGTATGGGTTCCAGAGGTCAAAGTCCCAACCTTGTCTTTGGGCCCCATTTGTGTACACCTTTGGTCACAAAGATTTGGATGCATGCCAGAAGTGGGTTAATCAGATCACTACTTCTGTAAATATGGAAACGGGGCAAGAGCAACCAAAGAGTCTTCTGGTATGCTCCATTGACCATCAGTAGTTAGATGTTCCAATTTGTGGTTTTTCAGATTGATGTCTTTATTATTCATTTCACTGGAAGATGACATGAACATAAATTAGGTGTCACACCCCAAACTCGCCCCTAAAAGTTTGGGCATGACCACTTCAGAAACGGACATAAAACTTGGTGAATGTAATTTATGGGGCCTGAACGGAAGCATTTAATATCATATAATAGCGTAAAATAATATCCATTGAGCTACCACTACTATGCCAGGATCGCAAACAGAACATAATACATGAAAATAGCTATGTACATATATCTATAAACATTATATACACATTAATCTTAATAGACATTTAGGGTACAAATTAAAAATTTAGCAAAACTCCGTAACTTGAACGGTCAACACCTAAGAGCTTAGATACTCAGGAATTGACAACTGGGTAGCGGAAGCCACAGGTTAAGGTTGACCTCCAGGTTGAGTGCCTACAGAAACAGACAAAATACAGAGTGAGTAAAACTCAGTGAATAGTAGTACATAAATAATGTAATGGTTAACTTGAATGATAAAGCATATAACTGTAGAGGCATATGATTAACTACAATCTGTAATTACTTCCAGAACAGTCGTGAGTCCAGTTTCTTAACAGAATGGCTTAAAGCCTGTTAATGTACAGAACGGCCATCGGCCCAGAAATAACAGAATGGCCATCGGCCCAGAAATAACAGAACAGCCTTTCGGCCCAGAAATAACAGAACAGCCTTTCGGCCCAGAAATATACAGAAGTACATAATTCCTTCTAAACATTCATAGAGTGCTAATAGCAACTATTAACAGATTAGCCTTCATAATGTAGTCACATCCCATTTGTTTGTCATAAATTAATGTCACTGATTCATAGATAACAGAATGTTATTACATATTAAACGAGTTCAGAAATATGTAGATACCGTAGTCTCGTAATGCACTCACATTCCACTTGTTCGTCATAAAATCCATACAACTGATTTACAGATAACAGTATGTTAGTATCCATTATCAACAATAAACAGAACGTAGTACCCAGTAATGCTCTTGGATCTTCCCATATTTTCTTATAAGGTGACATAATTATCCCACAATAACAGAACAACACTATTAACAATAAACAGAAGGTAAATGCTCCATTACATTAATAAGAGTGGAGCCATTCATATCATAACGTGAGTCACATAATCATGTTATTGACATTCAATTCTTTCTCCGGATTGAGTCATTCAGAGGTTCATCTGATATTTAACATAATTTCACAATGGTTATTAACGTACAAAACAACCCGTAGTCTTATCCAATTATTCGTTTTGATGATCCACTCTAGGTAGATATCTATATCGTGCCAGTGTGTGCCAAATCCTTCAATGTTTATGTAAGTTCACACTAATTCTCATTTCACATACTTGTTAACTTAATTGACCACGGAGAACAAAATATTAATAAGAATCATTATTGACGATAATTAATGTTCATTAGAGTACTATTACTCACAGTGTTCAGGTGTTTGGTCCGCCCCCGCAGCTGACCATACACAATTCACGTAATTCAAACATAATTTATCATAGTACATCCCCATTCAATTCAACATTATTCAACACAACATAACTTCAGCAAAAGTCAACATTTAGTTCATTCGCAAATTTGTAACATTATTTCAAAACATCTCAAAAATCCAATTAAACTTGTACACGTATAATTCAACCCATCAATTCCATGATTCTATTATCAATTTGGGCAAAATCATTATTTATCATTACAAATTAACCTAGGGTTTCCAAGAAAAATAAAGTTTCCATAAATATTCAAACTTCTCATACCATTACCTTACATCCAAATTTTCTCCTTGATTATACATCTAAGGGTCATACTCCATCACCTTAACCCATCAATTGAACCCCCAATGTTCAAACCCGAAATTCCCAAAATCTCATAATTTCTTCTATATACTTATAAAATGAAAATTTGTACAATTATACAATGAAAATCCCTCAAACTATCTATGGATGTAAGTATTGAAGAGTATTAGAACCCTTACCTCAAGAATCAACAAAGGAGCAAGCTTTGAGCAGAATTCTTCGCAAATCCGAGTTCCAATCGGGTAAAAACGTTGATCCTCTTTTGTTCTCCATCCTTGATGCAAAAACCATGGTAGATTGTTGATCAAAGTAGAGGAAGTCAAGGTTTTGGGACTAGGGTTTCGAACTTAGAGTGAGAGGAAAGAAGAATGAAAAAGAAAATGTGAGAAAAGATCCAAAAAAACCGTTTTTAAGTTGCTGTTCTCGTAAAACCCGCTCGAGCGTCCCTATTCCTGCTCGAGCGGACTTGCTCTCAGCACAGATTCCAAAACTTCAAACATGCGTAACTCTCTCATCCGGACTCCATTTTAGGTCGTTCTTGTGTCCAAATTGAAGCCCTGGAGATAAGCTTTCCAATGGTTCTAACCTCACATTCAAATTCAAAGTGTGGAAAAAGAAAGGGGCAAAAGAGTGACTGCTGAACGTAAACGAATTGTTCAAATTAAAGTTCTTGGTCCAATCTTACCTTACTATCACATTACCACCTCAATCAATACACCAAAATAAAATAAGAAGGTTCCAAATACACTAATACAACGCCAAAGGCAATCTTACTTTCCACGCTCGAGCGTCGCTTCAACCGCTCGAGCGTGCACAGACCAATAAAGCAGTCCGCTCGAGCGCCAACTTCTCCGCTCGAGCGGAGATTCACAACTCCCAGAATCTCAGGTCGTCTGCAAAATTGCTGGAAACCCCAAAAGTCCGCTCGAGCGTCAACTCCTCCGCTCGAGCGGAGGGAAAAATTCTGGGTCGTCACATTAGGGGTTAGTTTTTTTTATTCAAAAAATGTACATTGAGATTTTTTATTTTATTTTTAAAAGATGTGTACAGAGAATATTTTCATATAATATTATGAGCGTTGGTGGATATCCATTATGGTCATTTTAATTTAGGATATAATTATCATTAAAATAATATTTCATTAAGTATGTGCACTGAGTTAATTAGGTGTGTAGAAATAAAATTTCCCAGCTAAAAGCTAACTTTTTTGTTGCTTCCCAAATGGCCCCTATGTAAAGGTTTTCTCCTCCATACGTAGAGGTTTATCCTTCTCCCTATGTGGAGACTTTACTCCGATGTACTTTAATTGATGGTTTATTGTCAGATGTACAATATATTAAGTCTCGTATTTTTATATATATATATATCACAACACAATAATGTTAATTTACATTTACATTTTTACCTTTCTAACTATAATACATATATTGCAAAATGGGATTATTTGGTGCAATTTTATGTGAGGTGTTTATAGTTTTTTTATTATAAGAGTTTATGCTAGATTGTTTGGTACAATTTCTACTTATCTGGCATAAATAGTTTAAATAAGCTGAATTTTTTATTTCTGAAAACTAGATGAGGAGTGTTTTTGGCTTATGTTTTCAGAACTTGTTTGGAAACTTGGCTATTTTAGTGATTTTTTATGAGATGAAAGAATTTGTGTTTGTGATAATTTGTTTTTGGTTTTTTTTAGTTGAATATATGGTTGATTTGATTAGATGGATCAAAACTAACTGCAACTCCAAGGAGCAAGGATCCTCTAGAGTTTTTTTTTTCTAAAGTTTCCTAGAGTGGTGTATTGTATGGTTGAGATTTAATGATAAGTCACATCAATTTTTTAGCATTAAATCTCAACCACACAATACACCACTTTAGGAAACTTTAGGAAAAAAAAAACTCTAGAGGATTCTTGGTGAACTGTAAGATCGCCCGTTGTTCCTTTGCATTTTGGACGGTCCTCTTTCCTCTTTGTTGCTGGTTTATCTAGAAATCTCGTAACTCTTTCTGCTTTCCTTTCTCAAACCCCATCCCTTTTAAGCACTCTCTTTCTCTTGTCATTACTAAGGATATGGAGTGATAGTTTCTCTCAAATTTCAACTTCAATGATCCTATTCGAAATGTGGTTTTGGTTGGATGGAAACCCCCTGATTGTAGGGAACTTAAGCTTAACACCGACGGTGCTGTTAAAAGACCATTAGGGTATAGCTTTGGGTGGTGGCATTATTCGAAATAATTAGGGGAATTGGATCATGGGCTTTCAAAGATTGATTGGAGCTACATCTAGCTTGGAAACCCAATTGTGAGCCATGAGAGATGGGTTGAAACTAGTATTGAACGTGAGAATCAATAAGTTGGTGGTAGAACTAATGCTTTAATTCTGAAAAAATTGCTTATGAAGATAGTACACTCGCAACATCAATTTTGTAACCTGATTTGTGATTGTAGGTTCCTCCTCTGCAAGCTGGGCAGTCCGCCAATTAATCACATCTATCGGGAAGGTAATAAATGCGTCGATCTTGGCGAATGGGGCAAATCATACAGTGGAGGGAGAGCATATTTTACATTATATATTGTCCAAGTTCTGTTGCAACTCAATTGTATGATGATGCAAATGGGGTGAAATATCCCCGACTATGTAATTCGAAAATTCTTTTCTAGTTTTATATATATATCTTCAGTTTACCACAACAACAACAAAAAAATAGATATCGTCGTGAGAAGAAAAAAAAAAATGATTGATTGATATGTAAGATGTGATATTTTATTTTCTTGGTTTTTTATTTTTTTTCTTTTTATTAATTATTTTAGACAAACCCCAACTTTCCAAACAACACCTAAATTATGAACTTTTAACTTATAATAAGTTGCGTCATACAATACCAACGTATGGAAGGATGATTTTTTTGTTTTTTTAATATTATTAGTAAAATATGTGTTCTTAATATAAGACATTGTATTTCCAAACAACTCTGTGGTAGACTGCAAAAAAGTTGAAAATATAACAAATATTCTATTTTCATATTGCATCAAATCCTTATTAATATATAAAGGCAGATCCAACATGAAAATACAAACATTATACACTTCTCTTAGGACAACATTAGGGAGTGAAATTGGCACGCTAGTCACACCTTCGTTGTGAAACGACACTCCACGCTAACCATTGATTAATACAACTATCACTTTTTCATGTTACCGGTTGACCAAAACCCCTTTTGCCTAATTTTTCACTACAAAATCTACAACACCAACCGTCTATCATCCAATCCTTTCTACAGTTATGTGGTTTTTTTTTTTAACTTTTTAAATGCAAAAGGTGTTGGGCTTAAGGGTAGGGGTGGGTTGTAGACTTCAATAGATTCAAATAAAATATAAGAAGATACTTAGGCCAAGTTTGGCATATTGCAAAAAGTCAAAAAATTAAAAAGTTACTCAAAAAGTTAAAAAGTTAACATTATTCATCAAAAATCAACAATTACGGCTGCAAAACTTCCAATCCTAATTTTTCCCTACAAATCAATTTTTACAATTTTTTATTACACATTTTTCCATAAAAAGTCAAAAAGTTAACCCAAACATCCATATTTTCTTCCTCAATTTTTTAGTTCAAAAAGACAAAAGTACACTTATTTAGAACACCCCAAATAACCCCTTAGTGTACTAAGGCTATGTTTAGTTCTTAAAAAAAGAGAGGCTATGTTTTAAAGCAAAAAATAATTATGAGTATTTTTGTTTGAAAATCTTATTTGCCATCCCATGTGCTACTCACATGACCTATTATGATCCAAATTCATAACAATTAGCTAACAAAAGGTGTTTGAATAATACCACGAAAAGATTAAGTGTTGAGTTTTAATTATGGGGTCAACATGCAAAAGAGCCTTAGTTGGGAGGGGGGTTATTATAATTACCGAAATAGTTTTTTTTGTCCTATCTAGCCTCTAATGTATTTGATATTTTCCCTCAATCCCTCATGTTGGTCAATTTTTTTGACGAAAAATGTCTTGTGCTATTTGACACTCGTGATCTATCATTCTAACTCACTATCCACCGCCTTTACCTCACTTCATTTCACCCATTATCAAGGAACAAGATTTTTGAAGGGGGATGTGGTCATGGTGGTAGAGTTGGTCACAGTAACAGAGAGCTAGCTAGGGTTTCACACTAACAAAAGTGCTATATATGGTTTCACGGTGGCTAAAATTTTGCAAATGAAATAGGGCAAGGCAATGGTAGGGGGTGGGTTTAAAATGAAAAGGTTGCAAAACAATGTGGGTATGGCGAGATTATGATTGTAAAAGGGCAGAGGTGGTTGGCCTGGAATTGTAGTAGTGGGAGTTGTGAGATAGGGTAAGGAAGGGATGGGATGATTGTGGGTGGCGAGGTTGGCCATGGATGTGCCAATGAGGACGTGCATAAAAGATTGAAGAAAGAGAGGGAAAGAAAAGGGCAAAAAAAAAAAATGAATGATGCAAAATAGTTTGAAAATAATAATATTAAATGTTTTTATAGTGAGTTTTAAAATTTTAACATTTGCTGTAACTTTTTTGATTCTCCATATTTTGTAATTTTCCTAATTTCCCATCATTTGTGTAATTTGCCGTGTTAAAATTACAAACATCAACATTAATAAATAGTTTTTTTATACTTAATAAAATATTTAAAGGCAGTGGCTTTGGTCCAGTCCAAGATCGGACTGGACCGTGCTGTTGGGCCCGTGGGGGCCCACCATGGGTCCCGTTTTGATAATCCAAATTGTTTAATGTGTAGAACTCATCGAGTACTATATGCCTGTAAAAAATCACGTTAATCGGATATCGATAGCTATGTGAACAAAACAGCTTTTTATCAACCGTTAATTGTTTCACCGTCTATTTTTTTTATACAAAACTGATTTGATCATATAGCTATTGATATCCGATCAACGTGATTTTTTACAAGCATGTAGTACTCGACGAGTTCTATACATAATAGGCCCAAAAAATGGACCCCATGGACCGAACTGGACGGGTCCAGTCTTGATCTCAACTTGAGACAAGCTGGACCCATATTTAAATTAGTTTTGGATCATGAATTTGAAAAAAATTAAATAAAATATAAAAAAATAAAAACAAACTTTTTTCTCTATTTCCTTTTACCTTTCAAAATCACTATCTAAATTATAATCCAAACAAACATTATGAACTTAAATTATCATGGTTGGAGAAATTTAGTGTATGATTGTGCTTAAAAATTACGAATCATTGTTTGGGTTTATAGATACCTTATGGTTCGGACCATATTCATAATTAATTAATATATAAGAGTTGCATTCACCAAAAAAAAAAAAAGAGTTGTATTAATTACCTTTTTTTTTAGGAGAATTAGAACATTAATAAAGTTGTCATTTGATCTTAAAAAAGAGATTGAAGAATACCAATTACAGTGTTACCTAGGCATTATAATCTCATTGTTTTTTTTTTAATAATTCTATAAAATTAATAGTTTAATTAAATTTGTAACGAGTTAAATTTAATTAATTATCAAAATAATAATAATACTTAGACATTTTTTTATAAAAAGTACTGTTAATAAAAATTTTAATACATGTAAGAGACGTGTAAGCGTTGCACTTATTTTTTTGCGATTACTTCAAATTTTATATGGGCAAACTACTAATAAATCTCAAATATTGATTTTATGAATTGTTTGGTTTTTCATTTTTTTTTTATGGACCAAAAGGTCCCATTTATAGTGTGAATTACATAAAGGGCTAATTATAAACGCACATGTGTTATTTGTTGATGAACAAATATAAGTTTTTTTTATAATGTTGAAATTACTAAACGTAACACTTCAAAAAATTTCTTAATATACTTTTTCCAAAAATAACACTCCAATGTAGCACTCAAAAAATGTTACATTCTAATATAACATAATAAAAAAAAATTTAGTGTATTTTTTTAAAATGTAATAACGTAACATTT
This sequence comes from Camellia japonica, assembly GCA_030407325.1. Classification (NCBI taxonomy): domain Eukaryota; kingdom Viridiplantae; phylum Streptophyta; class Magnoliopsida; order Ericales; family Theaceae; genus Camellia; species Camellia japonica. The sequence continues at coordinate 133,608,885 of JAPPVO010000029.1, read as the reverse complement.
CAAAAAAACTCCTCAGTATACTTTTAGCAAAACATAATAGTGTAACATTTCAAAAAAACTCCTTAGTGTATTTTTTTCAAACGTTACACTCTAATCAACGTAACACAAAAAAAAAATTAGTTATTTTTTCCAAACATAACACTCTAATGTAATACCAGAAAACCACACTAATAGAAATATAAATTTTCACGTTCGACAATTAACACTTTAGCCGCTGATCCCTCCACAAATAATCTTTCATACCTCACATTTCCATTCACATTTCAAAAAATTGAAAAAATGAATCACAAAAGAACATTCACTTAAACTCAATTTGGCACCAAATCAAATAAATATAAATTTTCAAAACAAAAGAGATTAAGTTCATAAAAAAAAACTTTTAGAACTAAATAGATCAATATTTCTCCATATAGGATTTATGGATAAATTTTCTATTTTATATTTAGGCCTCGTTTGAGAATATGCTTTTTTAAGTGACTTTTTGGATTTTTGGCTAAAATATGATGTAAAAAAAATTAGTATGTTTGGAATGACTTTTTGACTTTTTATGAAAAGATGTGCAAAAAAGTTGAGAGAAAATGAAATCTTTGACTTTTTGGTATAAGTTATTAGTTTTTTAGCTTTTTTAATAACTTTTTGACTTTTTAACTAAAAAAGTCACTTACTAAATCCGGACACCAATGGGTGTTTGGGAATTTTTTTTAGTGATTTTTTTTGTCAACTTATTTTCATTTTTTTAGTAAATTTAAAGAACTTTAAGCTTATAGATTTTAAAAGAAAATATATGTCAGTGGTTCTTTCCTAAAATCTATATATTAATAAAAAAAATTAATTTTAATTCTTAAAATTTGTACAATTTATCATGAATCTACAATTATTTTCAAAAATTTTGCTCATTGAAACAATTTGAAAAATTAGTTTTCTTTAATTCAAAAAAAATTTTAAAAAAAACTAAAATAGGAGATTTTTTAGACTTATTTTGGCTTCTAATTTTTTTATTTTTTATTTATGCAAAAAAAAAAAAAGTACAAAAAGACAAAAAAAAGAAGAAAAAAGCGTGACTTTTCTTTTTTTTAATGCGAAACAGTAAAAATGTCACTTTTGCTTGTCAACTCTACCTTTTTTATAAAAAAAAAATAAAAAAAAGGTCAAACAATTACTAAAAATAAAAAGTCAACAAATTTTATATAAAAATCAAAGATGCTATTTATTTTTAAAACTTTTTTACAATTTTTTTTAAAAATCAAAGATTCCAGTTCCATAAAATTGAATCAACTTTTTAGGAAATTGACGACTGGTCGAATTTTTGAATCACTTTTTCAAAATTCAAAATCTATTTGATTTAATTTTTGTAACATATATTTCAAAATTCTTTTCAAACCCAAGTTTTGAAATCCAAAACTTGTTTGGTTGAGATTTTCACAAACAAGTTTTCAAAACCCAATTGACCAAGTAATTGAAATCTATTTTGTTTGGTTTTCAAGTATTGACCAAATAATTTTTTATGTTTTAAATGTATATGATCTAGATATACTTAGTAAACAAAATGTGAAGACATCAAAAATAAATTTAATAAATACATAAAATATTAAAATTGTATTTTTTTTGAAAAAAATTGGATGATTTTTTTTTCTTGTTGTATATTTGTCAAATTGTCATTATTCAATAATTTCATAAAAGTTTTCCATAAATGTAAAACGCTTTAAATGTATATAGATTGAGTAGATATAAAATCAAAAAATAAGTGCTCAAAATTTTAAAACATTCATAATAAATAAAAAATATAGAGTGAAACTCTACCGTATAGATTAGATTAGGTTAGATGAATCTAAAAAGTACATACATATATGAAAGAAGTAAACAAGTTTGACTATAATATTGCAAAAAAGTTTACAAGACCCAAAAAAAACTCAAAAATTATTTTTAAAAACTCATAACCAAACAAGTTTTGAATTTAATTTGCTAAAAACTATTTTTAAAACTCATAACTAAACAAGTATTTAATTTTCAAAATTCTTTTTAAAAACTCAAAACTGATTTCAAAACTAAATCAAACGCAACTTTGAGTTTTTTTTTTCGTATTTTTTTTTTAGTTTTAGTGAAATTTTTAAATATTTTAAGCAATTTTTGCTATTTTTTAGATACACCTAATATAATACACTTAAAAAGTATAATATTTGTAAAAAAAACATTTAAAAAATTCATCAAAAATAAAAAATATATATATAAAAATTCAATATATTTTTGTATTTTGTTATATTCAATGATTTTTTTGTACAGTTTTTTTTTTTTTTAAATTTAAGTAAATTAAGATTAAGTAGATCTAAAAAAAATTTTAAAAAATTGATTAAAATATTTAAAAAATTATTAAAAATATAAAAATATGAATTGAAAACTCATAAAACTGTTTTTAAAAATTCAAAACTAAATAAGATAAATTTAGTAATTTTTTTAACTTATATTTTAACCAAAAAAATATATATATATATTAAATAACCTGTCCCAAAAAAGCATACAGTTAGACAAGCAGAGAGGAAAAAAGAAATAATATGTACCCATTAGATGTTAACAAAAGAAGAAAGATAAAAAATTATTGGAAATTCCCATCTTGGAGTTTTGTTCCTAATGGTCCTCTGTTTTTATTAATGAGTGTTACTATTAATATCCCATAAATTATTTTGAATCTTCTATTTTTTGACCCTTTTTTTTTATTACAATATAATAATCTCAAATGAAATTTCTGAGAAAGACATCAATAATTTTGAAACACCCTCTCTCACAATTGAGCCTACACACCCACTACATCATGAGACAAGGTTTATAAGAGTATCCACCTCCATTACTACCCATCAATCTTCCTCAAATCTCACCTTCAAAATCTACCCACCCTAAAAATCTTGAAAATCCTTCAGCAGCAATATTCTAACGGCAACGGTGACAACTATTCGATTACATACACTTCCCCGACAATGACAATGAGTGAAAGTTTTTCTAACAATCACAACTCTATAAAACGAGAGGAGTACAACAATATAAGCTCATAAGAGGTTCATAACTTTGATGGCATTATTATCTCAAAGGATATTGGCCTTATAAGGGTAAGTTTCTTGAAAAACATGGTAAAAATAATGAAAAATGTTCGTCGTTTTTTTAAGATTGAACTCCCACACCTATGAACAATATTCAGGAATGCAAGCCTGAACATTGTTTATTTGTTCGAAAATAGATAACTGAACATTGCTTATTTGTTCGGAAATAGATAACCGAACATTATTTTTTTATTTTAAGGTTACGAACAAGTCCATAAAGATGAAGTAGTAATTATCTAATAGAAGTATATAACTTTAAATTAACAATGTTAAAAAAGACCCTAAGGAGAAGAGCAATGCTTACAAGTACAGTGAAGTCACGGATGAGTCATAGAAAACAACTAGAGAAGTATGAAAGTGAATTGTGTTGTGTGTATTGGTTAGCCCAGAGGACATCACTAGAAACTCATAATGGCCAAACCGCGTACGGAATGTCGTCTTCTGAATATCCTCCTCCCTTACCCTCAACTGGTGATAATCCGATCTCAAATCTATCTTGAAAAAGCAACAAGACCCCTTCAACTGATCAAACAGTAGTCAATACAAAGTCGCAACACACCATCTTTCTTTTTGGCAAATAGAGTCGGTGCTCCCCAAAGTAAAGTACTAGGGCGGATAAAACTCTTATCTAACAGTACTTAGAGTTGAATCTTAACTCACTTAACTCAGTAGGTGCAAACCTATACGATGCCATAGAAATTGGTACCGTGTCATGCACTAAATCGATAGAGAACTCAATCTCACGATGAGGTGGTAAACTAGTGAGATCCTTAGGAAAAACATCCGGGTATTCACAAACTACCCTTGGCAACTCAACTCGGGCTTCATCACACTCACTACCTAAGAAGTTGGCGAGAAGACAACTAAGCTCACTCTGCCTATGCAAATCATACACCGATGATAAGACTTTATCAACCCGATCCTCTAAAAAATAAAACAATCACCGCTCAAGGTACATACAGTAACCCTCTAACGGTAACAATCTATGACATCCCAATACGATAATAACTAGTCCATACCTAATATAGCATCAAAACTTGACATGTTAATCAACACAAAAGCAGAAAGAAGTTGGCGACCGGAAACCTCTATGTCACAACCCCAACATCCCTACTCCAAGACAATCTCACCACCAATAGATGACTCTACTCTGAGAGGAGATGTTAACCGAGCCAATTATAACCCCAAAGCCGATGCAAATGCAGACGAGATAAATGAATGGGATGCACCCATATCAATCAACACATTAGCAATAACATTGCATAATAAGAAAGTACCTCTCACGATCGAAGGCGTTGGTACTAGGTCTGGTGCGGTAACAACATACATACGCCTTGTAGGTCCTTACTCTACGTACTCATCCCTTGAAGCATGAGCTTGATGTACTAACTGAGCCGAAGAGGCCCCATGATTGGCCCTTGAGGCTTGTGCTGATTGTGCAGGCTGGTGACTCTATGTCTGTCTCGAACCAAATGCACCAAGTGTGCCACCCAACTGAGGACAAAACCTCTTCATGTGCCCTGCCTGCCCACACTAATAACAAGTGAGCGGTTGTCCTCTCCCCTAACTCTGGCTCTAGGAACGAGCCAAAGACGATACAAATTGCTGCCCTCCTCCTCTCTGCGGACAAGCTGGAGACTTGTGGCCCAACTGGCCACACTTGAAACAAGTGAAATATCCCTGACCACCTCTCCCAGAACCCGAACTCGGTACTAAAAAAGTGGACCTCGACTGAGCTTATTGGGACTGCTATGGGTTAGAATCATTTTGCCTTTTACTGTCCCCCTGAACTTCTTAACTCCTCCTGGAGCCCCTCATCCGCTCCTCCTCCTTCATTTGCATCACAGTCTCAAGATGAGCCACCGACTATACAAGTCATCCGTAATCTCTAATCATTGAACCGGTTACCTTGAAAAGAAGCTTGGTCATTAACCTTTTCTCGAACTACACACAACGACGCTTCTCTATCACCACTAACTCTGGTGCAAATCTAAAAAGGCTAGTAAAGGCTGTCTTAAACTTGGCTACATGCGTGTTGAGCTGTGAGAACTGCTCCCTTAACTTTTCCCTAACAGTGGGAGGCACAAACTTATCTTGGAAAATGTTGACAAAAGCCTCCTAAGTCACTCAAATGTGTCCACGCGCATACTTTTATCACTAACCCGTATCTCCCTTCAGTTGGAAAGATGCTAGGGTCACTTTCAGTCCATCGTCCTCGATGCCAAGCATCTCAAACGTCTTCACTATCAGCTCTAGCCACTCATTCGCCTTTAGTGGCTCATTGGAATCACCCAAAAACTCGTTCGGATTCGACCGGAAAAACTCTCACTTCAGAAAAAGATGGCTCGTCTCAGCAACATGGGCTTGGACTTAATTTTTAGTTCTGGCGCCTATGGCTTGCTGACCTGTCAATTTGGCCACGTTGGCCTGACCAACTCCATTCTCTTGTGTCGGAATATCATTTGGAATCGGCACCTCTTGCCGTCTAGGTCTACCACATCTACCACCGCGACCACGTCCTAACATCCTAATGAAGGTAATAAAAGGGATTAGCACATTTATAAATGTGCCGAAACTAACTCACTCGCGTCCTAATACGGTGGACAACAGTAATTTACTCCACATAGGCACATAATCACATAAACACATACAAATTTTCTTCCTGGATAATAACCGCCTCGCGGTGTTGCGAGAGTTCCAATTAGAAACAACAGTGATCAAGTGCTCTTCTAATAGGACTTCTAGAAACTCGTAGACTCAATCAACATCCTAGACATTAAATTTCATGCCCATATAATTACATAGACATGTTATCACACAACAAACATCTTTGTCAAGCCAGATAAACCCATTGTGGTAAGAACCACTTCCCATGTACCCAAAGTATTCAACCCGGAACGCTCTGATACCAAGTTGTAATGCCCCAAAATAATTCTAATAAACCAACCATAACGATAATTAAATAACAACATAAATCAGAGTATGATATCCTTACATTTCATAAAACTCAGTTGTACAAAAGATGTGGCACCTGTGAATATACATTCATATGTCCTAATCCTAAATCTATATCATGTGTCAACAACAAAAGAAGGAATATAAGTTAAACAGAAAATGGAAATTCCCTGAAGGTTACAACTTTCCAAGACAATGCTTGGTTATATCAAAAGTGAGTCTTAAACTCAATACATATAAAGCCCTAGGCTTGTACAAACATTAAATACCAAATAACAATACTGAACCTTCAGCTCTACAGTCCTCCCAAGCTAAGTCCTTGATGGAGGGATATCACCAGCACTTGAAAATGGTTTTCCCACATAAGGTGAGTCAAAACCCAGTAGAAATGATCCAACACAATATATGAATCCTAACAAAGATATAAGAGTGAAATATATATACAGTGCCCATGTCAAAACGTTTTATATTTCTTTTCCAAAACCATGCCATGCTCAGTTTATATCACAATTCTCAAGTCATGTATTTTACAATAGAAAATAATGAGGAAATCTCAACCGGTACAACCTTTCACGGATATTTCGTCCGCGAGAAATCGTCAAACGGCACCAATGTAAACGTAGTCTATACAAGCACTACTATTGCCATTTTTACGAATATTTCATTTGTGGGAATTGGCACCTATGTATACGCGCATTTTTTGGGACTTTCACCCTGGACACACAGACCAACTTAATTTGGTGATACACACCTCTTTCCAACATTCACCCAATTTTCTCAAATTCATATATATATGCAATGTATTAAATGGGCAACAATGTTCAACGCACAAAGATGAGAAATTAGTTTTAATTCACCTAATCTTCATGTAATTTCAACAACAATCATAACTATCATCCACCGATAGTCCAAAACAGATATTTATAAACAGATATAAAATCTCTAATACAGATAAACTTTCCAAATTTCAAAGTAAGTGATAATACATATCAAACTCCACCATCTATATTAATATCCATACAATTTCCTATTTCCAACATTAATTCCATTTATTTATACAAAATAAATATTTGAAACATTTATGTCAAAATCCATTTTTCTTCCAAAATCCAATCATAGTATCAAAATCAATAATTTTATTACCACTCAACCTTATTTCCAAACAACCATTTGAAAACCCATCTTTTGATTTTAAACTAAAATCCTAGGTTTGCTCAAAATCCTCCAAAATCACAAGACTGTTTTATAAAAACAAATAGCTAAGTTAAAAATCATAAAAATAGTGTAGAGAATCCCTACCTCGAAGCTAGAAGACCAATGAGAGAATGAAGAAACCTCAAGGAAGCCGAAATCCAACTTTTCTCGGATGAAAACAAAACTCTAAGTGAGCTCTACCTTTTTCTCAAAGAGAGTAGGGCGAAAAAATCAATAGACCCAAGTGTTTTCGAAGAGAGAATGCGAGTTTTAGAATAAGAGGGTCTCAACTTAGGGTTTTTAGAAAGTTTAGAGAGAGAGAGATATGAAAAAGTGATGTCAAATGGCCTTTTTACGAACTGATATACGCACAGCTCACTCAAGCGCAAGAGTTATCGCTCGAGCGACCAGACACAATAAGTTGTTCCGCTCGAGCGTAGAATACACGCTTTTAGAAGTTTTACAGACAGAAGACCGTCGCTCGAGTGCAAGAAGTCTCACTCGAGCGAAGAACACTACCTTCCCAGTAGCTCTGTAGGTCTGCAAAAGTACTGGGAGTTCACAAAGCTCACTCGAGCGCAAGAAGCTTTGCTCGAGCGAAGAGGCCAGATTTTGGACAACAATAGTTTGAACTAACTAGCAACCAACCTGTTTCAAACACTACTAAGACACTCCAATTCTCAAACTCAATGAGAAATAATGAGAAATACGGTATGAATATCTAAATAAGACAAATGAAACCTGGATTCAAAACATCAACGGGTCGGGTCTAAACCAGGAAAGCTATATTTATTAATATACCATAAAGTCCTATTAGGTTGGGCCTTTCTTAAAAAAAAGAAAAGAAAGTCCTATTATGTTGGGAATGTGATCCAATAGGTCTTTTAAAGGAAACGTGGTATGGACTTGGTGATGATTTTGCCCTTCCATTGATGTGGTGGCACATTTACAGGGATTTTGAATTCTTTCAATCATGTTGGGTATTTTTAAAGGTGTAAATTGGGTCTGTCCCGGCTCACCCGGGCTTACGTTGGGCTATTTGGGCTCTTGTCAAAATTCAAGTCGAGCCATAAATTAGGCCTAAGCCTTGGGGATATTTGGGCCTTACACGGGCCTAGGCTTGGGCCAGGCTTAAACAAATTTTTTTCTTCTATTGTTCTACAAAAAGTGCATTATTTTTCACTAAAAATGCATTGGGTCGGGTTTTGTACGGGCTAATGGATCGGGCCAGGTGAGTCGTGCTTCAAAATGACGGCTTAGGACCAGGGTCCCAGATCGGGCCCATTATAGGCTGCGAGCTAGCTTTAGGTTGCGGGCCATTTTTACCCCTTTAGGTATTTTTTTCAAAAATGACTAGTATATTTTTTAAAAGTGATTAATTCAGAATAAATAAATAAAAAAAGTTCCTAGTGTACTTTTATGTAAATATGGTTAATATAGAACAAATACAAAAAAATTCTTAGTCTCCGTTTGGGAAGTGGGTTGGCTTTTTGGCTTTTTTGGCTATTTTAGCATGGGCTAAAAAGTTTGGTTTGGGAAGGGTTTTTTGGTTTTTTGGCTTTTTGACTTTTTGACCTTTTTTGTGAGAGAAGAATGTAATGATTTTGGGTTGGATGCGATATTTTGTTTGTTGTGGCTAAATAGCCTATTTTGTTTTTTGTGGCTAAATAGCCAAAAAAGTCTGGAAATCACCTTCCCAAACGGTGCCCTTCAAATGTGAAACATGATTAGTATATTTTCCAAACGTGGGTGTATTTTTCAAACACGACTAATACAAAATAAATAAAAAACCTTTAGTGTAATTTTTTCAACCGTGATTGGTGGGTTTTCTAAATGTGACTAATACATTAAACAACATGGGCAATTATGTCAATTCTCATTCAATGGAACTTTTGTTCATTAAAATAAAGGGTTGTTTGAGAAATAGGTTAAAAGTTGACTTCTTTTTTTTTTTAAATGTGTAAAAAAGTAGAGAGATAATGTGACAACAAAAAAAAACCAAAAAAGCCAAAAAACTAAAAAAGCCAAAGTTGTTCGTTTGGCAAGTTGGTTTGTGGCTATTTTAGCCACAACAAACAAAATATCACATCCAACCCATAATTATTACACTATTCTCTTACAAAAAAAGTCAAAAAAGACATTCCCAAACCAAACTTTTTAGCCCAGATTAAAATAGCAAAAAAAGTCAAAAAATCAAAAAGCCAACCCACTTATCAAACGGAGGCTAAATGGGCCAAAATTTGGACTAATTAATCCACAAGTTTACATTTTGAGATTTATGGGTTAATCACCCAAGAAAAAATACAATTCAAAAAAAAAATAATTATAATTATTAATATTTATAAAATTTTCTTAAATTAATTAGGTCCTGTTTGGTTATCTTTTCAAATTGTAATTCTAATAAAAAAAAAATTTTCAAAACCTTTTTTAAAACTCATAACCAAGCATACAATTCAAAATTCAATTAAAAAATTATTTTTCAAAACTCATAACCAAACATATAACTCAAGATTCAATTCAAAACTATAATCAAACTTTTTTCAAAACTCTATTAAAAAAAAAATATATATATATATATATTTTTTGATTTTTAAATTTTTTTTAGAAATCATGATTTCAGGTGGAGGTGTATTTTGAGTTATGAGTTTTGAGAAGAAAAAATTTATTTGGTTATGAATTTTGAAAAGAGTTGTGAGTTGTATTTCCTACAATTGTGCGTTGCATTTTTTTTTGAATATTTGAGTTGCATTTTTTTTAAATATTTAAAAATGTTTAAGAAAATTTTATTTTTATTTTAAAAATTTTATTTTTATTTAAATATATAATTTTAAAATTTTTAATTTTAAATATTTTATTTTATAAATATTTTTAATATTTTTAATTTTATTTAATTTAAAAAAAATTAGATTACCATATATATCTAAATCATAACAAATTATTTGGCCAATACTTAAAAAAATAACAAAAATTATTTTTCAAAAAAATAAAAAATATTTTTTCAAAAAAATATAAAATATAAAATAATTTTAAAGAACAAAATAAAAATTATTTATTTGAATTTTTTTAATAAAATTTTGAAAAGAGTTGTGAGTTGTATTTCCTACAATTGTGCGTTGCATTTTTTTTTGAATATTTGAGTTGCATTTTTTTTAAATATTTAAAAATGTTTAAGAAAATTTTATTTTTATTTTAAAAATTTTATTTTTATTTTAAAAATATAATTTTGATTTAAATATATAATTTTAAAATTTTTAATTTTAAATATTTTATTTTATAAATATTTTTAATATTTTTAATTTTATTTAATTTAAAAAAAATTAGATTACCATATATATCTAAATCATAACAAATTATTTGGCCAATACTTAAAAAAATAACAAAAATTATTTTTCAAAAAAATAAAAAATATTTTTTCAAAAAAATATAAAATATAAAATAATTTTAAAGAACAAAATAAAAATTATTTATTTGAATTTTTTTAATAAAATTTTGAAAAGAGTTTTGAAATAGTTTGGTTATGAATTTTGAAAAAAGATTTTGAATTGAATTTTGAGTTATGTGTTTGATTATGATTTGAGTGTGGAGTTATGTTTTCAGTTTAAAATATAAAAAAAAAATATATATTTAAAACTTAAAAATATTTGAAATAAAAAATAAAATTTTCTTAAACATTTTTAAATATTTAAAAAAATAAATTCAAAAAATTTTAAAATACAAATCAAAATTCCAAAACTCAAAATTCAGAATACAATTCAAAACTTTTTTCAAAATTTAAAATTTAAAATTCAAAAACTCAAAACTCTTTTCAAAATTTAGAACCAAACAAATATTCTCTTTTTAAAACTAAACTTACAATTTTACACTCAAATTATAATTCTAAAGCTAAACTAAAGGTTTGGTTTAGTTTTAGAATTATGAATTAAGTGTAGAGTTGTGTTTTTAGTTTTTAAATCATAATTTGAAAAGAGAAAATTTGTTTGATTATGAATTTTAAAAATAATTTTAGGATGATTTATAATTTTTTTTATCGATTGATGTATATATGAAAGAATGTGAGAGAAAAGGGAAGAGATGAAGAAAAGATGATTGATTGAATAATAATAAAGAAAGAAGAAGAGTGGAATTTACAAATAATTTTGAATTATATTTAATTACCATTTTTATCTAAATCATTATTTAAAAACAGAATTGATTTTTGAAAAAGTAAAGCAAACAGTTTTTCAAAACATCATGTGGTATTAAAAAAAAAGAAAAAGAAAAAAGAAAAGCCCCCCAAACATCAGCGGTACGAAAGAAGGCGCCTTTCATCTGAAAGTGGCAGGGTTTGAAGAGCGTTAGAGAGAGAGAGAGAGAGAGAGAGGAGAGCAGGTGTGTGAAGCGAAAATGATGTTGAGAACACCACCTCCAAGAAAGCGGAGGGCCGATTCGAGGCCACCTGAAAGCCCTACCTCCGATCATCAACTCGTCATCTTCGAAGATCTTCCAGTGCCAGAATCGTCTCACCATCATTCCGACCAAATGCTCTGCACTTATCAATGTCGTCAGATGGTAATTCTTTTCCCTTCTGATTTTGCTCAGATATCGCATTTCTTGAAATCCAAACTCTTTGAATATTGAAACCAATTCTTGGATTGTGGATGGTAGAGAGCCCCATACTTGTTCAATTCTGTACGCACGATTCGCTTTTGGTTTAGTTCACATTGTGTATGTATTTGTTGACTTGATTGGCAAATAGAATTGCTAGTTACCTTGATTTTGGTGCTTTGCTGATTCACTTGTTTCTGGATTATGTAGGGTTTTGTTAGTCTTACTAGATTAATCTTCAAAATCAAAGTGTATGAAATGAAGAGAATTTGGCTAGAGTGATTGCAACCGAACCAATAAACTGTTAGAAAATCCTGTCAAAACATGTAAAAAAAAAGAAAAGAAGGGGGAATTTTACTTTAAGAAAGGCATCGTAAACAATTTACAGGCCATGATGTTGCTCTATTTTTCTACTTAGCTTCTGACATTAGAAAAAAGGGGGGAAAAGAAGGAAAGCATCCTTTCTTTGATTTTCATTTATGTTTAACTTTTGACATGCAAATGCATATTAATGGTTCTTTTTGATCATGGACCTTTGGTTGTTATAAGTTTCTATGACCAATCAGTATAAAATTGGAGGCTTTGGCACCATCTCTATTTCATTATCAACTGATAAACTGTTAGCTCGAGTGGTATCTCCAGGCACCCTCCTCAAGTGTAACTTATGAGCAATTGAAGTTTCTTATCTAATTTTTGATTTGGCCAAAGATGCTATCCTTGTACATGGATGTTATTAGCAGTGGTTTCTTAACTTGTATATTTTATTTTTTCTATCATAATTTGATAGTGCCTATAGAGCAGCAGTTGGCTGTTTTGAATCGAAAGCTATATGACTTCTCCTCCCCCACTTGCATCGCAGTTTTGTAAACGATAAATTTAATTAAAAATGAAGAGTTATGTAGAATGATTGACAAGATGGAGAAGCTTGACATAAGAAACTAATTAGAACAATCGAATCATATCCTTGCAAACAAAACAAAACAAACAATCCAAAGCCTACATGACTAACCCTTGATGACCCTTAACACATTCAAGGGATCTGGCCTTCCTCTTACTTAGCTAGGAAGTTTGCTCTTTGTTGCTTGACATCTATAAAGTCTAAGAGAATGAAAAAATCACCGTACTGGAGACATCCCAAATTTTCTTGTAAGTCACCATAAAGTTTCTTCCTTGTCCAACTTGCGATAGCCAGCAATCGTGTTCCATCAAGAGATGGGTCACTTTTGAAGAGGCGGACTCTTTAAGACCCTTGAGCACACGTAAGTTTTATGCTTAAATAACATCTATTTGATTGATATGGCATATAAATTTGCTGCTACACTAAGAACTTCAAAACTTGCTGTCCATTCTTATTTTCCCTTTGTCCCTACGGGTAGTTGTCAAATCAAGTTTAATCACATCACTAGGAGGGGGAGGGGGAGGGAGAGGCGGAGGAAAGGGGTGGTAGCGGTGGCAGCGGGGAAGGAGTGGAGAGGGGTGGTTGAGGTGGTTGAAAAAGAGGTGGTCAATGGGGTGGGGAGGGGTAGCAGTGAGTGACAGTGGCGATTAGGGTTTGGAAGATGGTGGCGAGCGGGTGTCTAGAGAAGTGGCAGTTAGGGTTTAGAAGATGGTGAATGGAGAAATTTTGTTATTTAAATTTTAAGGTTTTTGTCCAATGTCCTTAAAGGTAATTTTGTTAAGGGATAGATTGTAATAAAAAAATTAAAAATGAAGGGTACAATGAGATAAAAAATGTGGTGTAAATAGAAGTTCCCCGAAATGCCCTTGATACTAAACCAAGCCTTCATTTTAACTTCTTTATTTGCAATTATTTGTTACTTTTATTTCAACATTTTTGCCTCAGTTTCTTAATATAAACTTTAGCTTTGTGCACTTTGGAATATGAATTAGAGATATTGTATTCTATCTTATGGAAACCTTCCCTTTGCATAGATATTGCATAATTTATATTTGAAATTCTTGATAGTGGAAGTAAGTTCTTAGTAGCAGGATTGCCTTCATGTATATATATTTTTTATAGGTTTCTTTGGTTGGATTGTAATTAATGGGCTAGTTTAATTTGTCATTGATGTAGGTTAAATCGGAATTCTTTGATGCTTTAAGCAGTGCAGAGAAGCAAGCACATGACTATCAATCTAAATTTGAGGCACTAAATGATGACTTCTGCAAGGCTGGTGGGTTATCTATATGAGATTGTTTCAACATTTGGTTGAGATTAAGTTTTAGCTCTAAACTCAGCTTTCAGTTATGTTCACATCTTATGTATTGTGCAAGGATTGGCAGGGCAAACATATCTAACTTGAATCTTGGTTGTTTCCTTACAATAAAAATACCATATTAATTTTTGCTTTTCCAAATGTGTGTGTTTGGTTTGAGTTTTTTAGATTAAATTTTTTGAAAACTGAGTTTTTTGTTTTTTGTGTTTTTTTATTTTTAGTGAATATTTTTAAAATTTTAAGTATTTTTTTTTTTACTTTTTTAGGTGCACCTTACTTAGATGTATCTAAAAAGTAAAAAATTTGTGAAAAAATATTTTAAAAATTAATAAATACATAAAAATAGGAAAAATATACTGAATTCTTGTATTTTTTGTATTTTTGATATTTAGTGAATTTTTAAAAGATTCTTTTCACAAAAATTATACTTTTTATGTGTATTTATGTTAGGTGTGTCTAAAAATTAAAAAAATTGCTTAAAATATTAAAAAAATTCAATAAAAAACAAAAAAACACAGAAAACAAGAAAGTAGAATTTTTTGAAAAGTATTTTTGGAAAACCAAAAAGAAGCAAAGTGAATGGTATTTTGTTTAATTACTTCAAGAGGCCCCTTTTTTGTGGGCTAACAGTATTGTATGCTTTAGTTGTTATTTTGTTCTTTTGATTTTTGACTAATAATGCATAGAGTTGAGAAAAATATGATTGGTGCCGCCCACCCCCATCCCCACCTGCACCCCCAAAAAAAAAAAGAGGCTTGGGACTAAGGTTTTAATAAAAGAACAAAGGATTTCTTACAATTAGGTATAGCAGGCTAGGGCTTTAAAATCTCGTTTAATGGTTGGAACTTGAAAGATAAGATTAGGCTCGAGTATGGACTAATGATGAAAATGCTTGAGGTCGGGTTTGAAATTAGAGGTGATAACTTGCTAGATTTCTCGAGAGGGCAAGGAGATATAGGTTTTAGGGTTGGAACTTAAAAGTAATTAGTATTATTGCCTAGGGTCAAGGGCTAACTTGAATTTCACTTTGTGCACTCATTCTTTAATTTCAACAATTTAGTCTTCAAACTTCAACCCATGCTTCAATGCAGTCCTCCTTTTACCCCACTGTTTGAAATTTGAGTGAAAATTGAAACACGAGGGACCAAGTGAAATTTGAAGTTTTAAATTGTAATTTGTCGTACACATTTTTTCTTCTAATGCTCTTAAATTGTGCTCTTGTGGCCATCACGCGAGTACTTTTTGTTCAAAGAGACCACATTGAGACACAAGGTGAACTTTGAGGACTTAATTGTTATAATTAAAAGATATCCAGAATTGATCAATTTTCTTTATCTCCTCTTTTGGAGGATAAGAGGGTTTGGGCTCTTCATTCGTCTGGAATATTTTCTTGTAAGTCTTTTCTTGATTACATCATTGATAATCCTCAAACTCCGCAGTTTCCTTTTGCAAAAGAGTTTGGAAGGCTTGTGCTCCCTTAAAGGTAAAGGTGTTCATGCGGGCCTTGGTTCATAGAGGCATTTTGACAAATGATACATTGCAGAAAAGGAGACCTAATCGTGTTTTAAATCCTCAGTGGTGCCTTCTGTGTTGTAAGAACGGGGAGTCCGTGGATCATTTATTCTTGCATTGTCCAATAGCTTTGAATTTATGGCATAGATTGTTTTCTTTGGGAAATGTTATGTGGGTTGCCCCAAAAGGGAGTGCGCATATGCTCTTAGTTGATTTTCGCACATTTGGAGGACGAAGAGAGCCAAAATTTTATGGTCTTGTGCCATCTTTGCAATTTTTTGGGTTCTATGGATGGAGCGAAATCAGAGGTTGTTTGAAGAGAAGTTTTGGGAGGTGGGCTGTTTGTGGGATCATGTTTGTCACTTATCTTCTTTTTGGGCTTCAGGGAACTCTTTATTTAAGGGAGTCCCACTTTTTTTGTTAGCTAGAGATTGGTTGGCAGTGTGTGCTATGTAGGCTTTTGTTCGTGTTTAGCTTGTTACGGGTTCTTTTTGTGTTTGTATTCTCATTGTCCAATTGTAAGAGGATGCCTTATCCTCTTTTCCTTTTTTGATTTATCAATAAAGCTTTTGTTGTTGATCAAAAAAAAAATTAAAAGATGAGAAAATTTTACCGAAAGTTTATTAATCCAAACTTGCTTAATTGTTTTTACAAAAAAATTACTTAAATGAAGAAGTTAGTAGCTCCCCCCTACTATGAAAAGGATTCTTTACGTCCTACTACATAGTGGTTTCCTAAACTAAGGATCAGATAATTCTATACAAGTAAATGGCAGGAAAAAACTACTAATCAAACAAAACTAGCTTAGACTTTATAGACATACACAATTACTAATATACTCTTAGGGTGCATTTGGATAGATGTGGATTTTAAATAAAGGGATTTGATGTTAAATGGATAGAAAAACAATGGAAGAAGATAAGTTGAGATAGAAGATATATATTTATTGTAGTAGGATCCTTCTAGTTAGAAAGATAATTGTTAGAATGATTTCAAATAACTGGTTTTACATAGTTATTTCAAATCCATCATGATAAAGCTATTTAACTCAATTTTGAAATTCATAAGTAAAATATCATATCTAAATTTGTTTTATTGTCTTTGAATGATTAAAGTCAAATCCCTTGATTTGAAATCAACATCTATCCAAACGGACCATTATTGTGAAAATTTTCATTTTCTTGGATGAATAGATATTAGATCCATGTAGATTCACCCAACTCAATTGGGAGTAATTTTAGTAATGTGAGGCTCATTGCAGGACCAATAGGTTTATAGATGGGGCTCAACATGGGGATGCTCTCTCTCTCTCTCTTTTTTTTTCTTCCCTCCTTTTCCAAGCATATGCTTTAAGAGGTTGATTCCCATCACTCATCTACAATGATTTTGCATATAATTAGTTAATGTTGTCCTTGCAAGTCAGAAATATTCATATTGTCTGCAATCTTTCACTATGCAATGCAAAAGGTGTATCAACAATTCTTATTTATCTATTTATATCAGTAAGAGGTATCTCTTCATTTGTATCTGATTGATCATCATTTGCCCATATACATGACTGGGAGTCAAGATATTTTATGTCCTATACTATCACAAGGTTAAACTTTCTCGTACAATGTACTTTTTTGCAGTATCATTAGTGCGTAATCTATAAGATATTGCACAAATGTTTAATGAGTGGGTCATCTAAGCTAATATGTGTGGTTCCTTCTTTGCCTTCACAATTTTTCCTTATAATTTGTAAAATGCATTCTTACAAGCTCTTTTCTATGGACATTGAGTGTCCATTTGTGTGAGCTTGTATTATCCATTGATCCTTTTCTACATTTTATAGAATCTGAGAGGAAGAAACTTAGAGATAAATTCTTTTATACGGAACAAGAACTTGCTGGTACTAAAGGACGGGAGCAGGCGTTACAAGAGCAGCTACTGAAGGAGGTCACTGATTCTCAGGAAAGAATGAAGAAACAAATACAAGCATACAGTGAACTTGAGGTTCTGTTTTTTTTAGCTTGCTTTTGCCCGTCTATTGCATGTCATGTAAAATGTATTGCTGTTAATTCTGTATTTTCATGTTCTGTTAATGCAGTTAGTAATTACCACCTTCTTAAGTAATTGCATTAAATGTTCAAATTCTCAATGTTGGTTCTTGTTTCTAATGTTTTTTTTCCCTCCTTTTTTGGGTGGGGGTTGACAAGCTCAAGCTCCTTTCACAAGCTTAATGTTCAACCTATGATCACCAATTTCTTGTTGAACCCATGTAATTGTGGTGTATGTAATGGGAAAAGGACATAGCTTGCCTCTTGCTTTGGGTGTGGTGTGATGGGGTTAGTAAATTAATTGTAGAACATTGTTTTCAAAATGCAAATGCATGTTATTAGTATCATAAAACTCAAGGACAATATTGCCACTATTTTAAAGCCTAGTATGTATTGTCTTCTCTACGTAGTTGTGATGGTTAAATTATGATTTTTCTTATGTTGGATCATCATGTACTACATTTTGGAGGGGAAAAAAAAAAAATTGAGAACCAATATTTACTTAAGAATGTTTAATGTTCACTAGTAGGCAAAGTTTTTAAAGGCGAATGTGTAATGTGAGGCGTTTTATCCCTCATGAGGCGAGGTGTAAGCTTTAAGGCGTTGAAGCGTAAGCATTTCAAATTCTAAATTTTTATATTTAGTAAATAATTTAAATATTTTAAAACAATAAATAAATACATCAAAATTAAATATAAAGGTGTAAATACTTTTTTGCTCAAGGCTCAATGCAAAAAAGGAAGCTTTGCTTTATTGAAAGTGAAATTGGTATTTTAGCTTTTGTGATTGAGCTTCTCACCGAGTGTTAACTCTGTGTTTTTTCTTGATTGGTTGTTTACAAATTTTTCCTATAAAATATAATTGCAAAAGGGGTTCTTTTTTGTTCTTTATGCTTAAACCATCTACTAGACTAAGTTTAACAAGAGCCTAAGTCAAACTTTTCATATGCGTACTCCTCATATGCTTATGCATAGAAGGTGTACAAGACGCACCTAAAGCCCATGTCTTAGATTGTGTGTGCAAGCCTTTGATGAGTAAAGCCTACAAATCAAAGCCTCGAGGCATTTTGCTTTAGCCTCGCCTCGAGGCGGACCTCAGTAACGCCTTTTAAAACTAGTAGGTCAAATTTTTTTGACATGAAATTCAGGACCCATTTAGTAGTTTTTTGGTTTCAATTGGTGACTACTTTTACATTGTAAATTACAATTAATAGAAAATCCACAGAAGGATTTCAAACTTAAAGATTTAGTTGGGTTGTCAAACAATTAGATAAATGTTGGGTGTTTCAAATATGTTCTCAGTTGGGAAGTGATAATATTGAAGGGTTCATCTAAGTTGAAGGGCACTCCATATGATTTTCATGGGCATTTATGCAAGTTTAATGACAATGAAGAAGTTGCAGGCTTGTATTAGTTTGGGTGGTGTTGGTGCGTAGGCAGCCTGTGGGCCCGTTGGAATAATAGTAGGCATTGAGATGGAAAAAAAAATTTCAAATGGCAGAGAGGGGGAAGGGTTGAGGCATCGTTATTGGGGGGAGAGAGAGAGAGAGAGAGAGAGAGAGAGAGAGCAAAGCATAGGGGAAACATTCCCTGGTGGAGAGTCGCTTGGCTGAGCCAAAGGGGTGCTGAGCGTGTTGCTACCAAGTGGGGTGGACGTGTTCAAGCAGAGAATCATTGGCACAACTGTGGGTTCGTTCCTTGGCACCATGGCTCAAGATGATGTGGTGCCATGATGGCTCGTGGCGCGCCACTTGAGGATCCATGCGTCAGTATTTGGTGATGGATGGTGCCTATGGATCTGGCACATGGCAGCCAGATACAGATACCCATAATTGGAATGAAGAAAATCCATTTTTCGGTTGGATCAAAATTTGTTCCTGGACTTTTGGTTGCTTGCTTGCGTTCTTCCAATTCATACTCTAGATTTATATGTAGTCTGAAAAGGGGGCTTGTCTGGTGGAGGTTGAGAGAGGCTGAGAGCTGAAACTTAAGTCTTGTATTCCTTTTTTAAAAAATAAATAAATAATGTTTTGCTTTAGTAGCAATGTTGCTACTGTATGCTATAGCAGCAATTATGGTATGGAATGAGATATCCAACAACATAAGCAGTAACGTGTCAATTTTATAAATGAGGTAGTGGTTTTGAATTTTGGATTGGTTTACTGGCCTCTGTGATGCCAGAATTATATGAGGCCAGTTGGTTCTATGATTTTTAAACTCAGGACCAAGTTGACAAAAAAAGAACTGTTGGATCATAGATTGACTTTAGGTTATCTTATTTTAAAAGAGAAGCCTTAATTTATGACTTGATACTAACAAAAGTAGTATTTCTCTATCATAGATGTGTGTATTCAACAACTGTGTAGTTGGAGATATATTTTGAGTGTTCAGTTCCATTGTCCTTGAAATTCGTGTTCATATTATTTCATTCTAAACTATTTGGCGGTATATCTTTTGCTTGATTTATTTGTTTTTGCCATCATTTCCTTCTAATAGTTTATGACATCTGATTGTAGGTGAAGCTCCAAAGTGAAATGAATCTTCGCAAAAAAGCTGAGGCTTCAGCAGCTTTAGCTGAAGAGAAGGCAAGCCTTTCAGAAGGGAAACTGAGCAGTCTTTCTGAAAGCATCGAAAGGGAAAAGAAACATTTTCATGATGAGCTTGTACATATGAAAAGGGAATCAAAATTTTCAATTTCTAGAATAAGTGCAGATGTGAGTTGCTAAATGTGTTTATTGAATCAAAAGAGCTTGTGGTTAAACATTTATTGGAGTAATTTTTTCTTTTTTATTTATCTTTATGTTTTTTTTGTTTTGTTTTTTGGGTTTAGCTTGAAAGGATGAAATGCAGAGCCGATAATGCTGAAAACGAATCGGTGCTGCTGAAGCAGCAGCTTGAAGAACTTAGAAATCGGCTTAATGAGGTAACTAGTTTTGTGGTTTTCTTGTTCTTTTGCCTTATATGTATATAAAATACCACTTTTTCTTGTTCTTGAATATCACATTGGACATGATGTGAGTACCATTTGAAGGTTTCTTTTTCATGTATTATATATATATTTTTTGTTTCTTCTTATTTTGAAAATTTGCTGTAGCTGTTCAACTTGTGAAAATCAGTTCACATCTTTGTTTTCCAACTCAACTTTTTTATTTTTATTTTTTCATTTTTTGGGATGTACATTTTGGAAATATATATCTAATACATATATAAATTTACAAAGCAGAGATCTCTTCCGCTATGGGCCTCCATGTGTCACTTTTGTATGCATCATATGAGTTTGCTCCCTTTCTCCACTTTTGCTTTTCATTTCTAAGGTTTCTAAAGTCAATTAATTGTTGCAGGACTCTATTAATAAGGATTAAACATGTAACTAATACATTCAAAAACTCTCTCTCCTCTCCCCCTCTGCTGCCCCTCTACTATCAAATGTTCAACTCACTTTCAAATATTAAATTTTAAAGTCAACTTTCTTCCTTCCATTCCCAATTTTTTTTTTTTTGTTGATATCTCTCTCTATGCCTAAACCACTTGATTATTATTGATTAGATTCTATTTTTTTTTTATAAAGAAAAGCCATCATGTAAAAAAAAATACTAGAAAAGTTCAATTTAATAATTACTTTCCATTATTTAGATGCATTTTATTTTGTTGAATTTTTAAAATATAAAATAGAATTTCACACATTTGTATTTACCTTCATTAGTTGCACAATATTTTGGAATTTGGTTAACTTCCTAGCCAACCAAGTAATATTAACTTATGTATTAAGTGACCGGCCCAACTTTATTATCTTGGCCGGACTATATTAGGTGATGGGTGGAATGGGGGACCTAGGCCTTGTTTGGTTTGTGTTTTGAGATATTTCAAAAATAATTTTCTGGAGAGTTTAGAAAATTTGAAAATTTGTTTGGTTGTATATATTAAAAATAGTTTTGGAGTTTGTGATGATTTGATATTTTTTTTGTAGTTGAATAGATGGGTGTGAGAGAAAAAGTGATTGAGAAGGAGAGACGAGAGAGAAAAAGTGAATTGATTGATGTGTAGTAGAGAGAAAAGTGATTTTGGATTTTTTTTTTTTTATATATAAATTTTCAACCAAATATGTTTTTGGAATTTTTTCTCCAAAAACATGTTTTGAGAGACAAACCAAACATGCCCCTAGTCTTTCACATAGGGTTGGGTTAAACTGACATTTTTATGTTAAATCAATTTTATGAGTCAATTTGAACTGTAGAACCACTAGCCCAACCTCTAATATATATGACTGAATTATCCTAATAACACTCCAAATAAAAAATCTTACTTTCCCATACATTTATATCGGATTTTAACTGCAGCATGTTGTAGGTTTAATTTAATACATGATGTCATTTTTAAAATTATGTGCACAAAATCTCTTACTGTCTCTCTCCTGTTCCATGGGCGTGGGTTACATGGTTCTACAGCTAATTTGGTATGTATACATGCAGCCAGTATATATTTTTGTCTGCGTGTTTGACAACTCCATAAATTCATTGAAGTGTGATAACATGAATTGATCATTTTATTTACTTCATTAGAGCTTGCACCAGAAGAGTGAACTAGAGAAGAAATTATCAAGTTTCACATTTCAAGAAGTTCCTTCCACAAACAGTGATATTTTGGTGAAGCATTTGCAAGAAGAGTTACGGATTTATGTAAGTTTTTTTTTGTGTGCACATTGTGACCGGTATTATGCTAAATGACTGTTATTCATTGAGTCACATATGGATTGAATTACTATGAAACTAATTCATTTCTATATACTAATATTTATTTTGAAATTTAAATTTTTTGAATTTTTCTGTACAAATTATAATTTTTTTGTACCATGTTTAGAGTTTGTTGAGCTAATAGATTAGCATAGAGTGACTGATCACATATGTTAAGTTCATCTCAGACAATAAAATTTGGTGCCACCTCCTGGCCAAAAAAAAAGAAGCTATTATTTCTAAATATTTTTAAACTTAACAAATATCAACTATACATGCTTTGATTGCAATTTATAAATCTTGAAGGTGTCTCCATATAATAGTTTTACTTAAAATAGCTGTAAAAGTTAAAGGGAAATCAAACAAGATGTGATGGATCTTTAGAGAGCATTATGGCTTTGTGGCTTCATTTGGGAAAGAAATTGTGATCACATTATATTTTGATGAAAGAAGAAGTTTTTTTGCGAATTGTGTTTGTGGCATTTGGTTACCTTACATTAAATTAAGAAGAAATGCACTTCACATGTGCACAATACTCGTAAGAAAACCACAACTCAGCCTCTACAACACACTCGGGAAGCCGTCATCACACTGCAACCCAAAACAACTTTGCATTTGGTGAACCAGGAATATAAACTGGGCTGTTAGCATTGCACCATGCATTGGAAATCCTTTAGCTCAGTGACATATGGGCACATCTCAAACAAGCCAAATATCACTTGACATGTCATGTGTAAAGGGATATCCAAAAGTTGCAGCACACTAGAGACCACTAAAGTAGTGTCCAGTTAGGTGTCACGGAAAGGAGACCCATCGAAGCAAACAGTAAAATCTTGCCCTTTGAATGACAAATGCATACATCTTAAAGCCATTCCCATCTCCTTTCCAAGAAAAAGCAAAGAGAGCGATGTGTTTTCTTTACTATCTATGCATGCTCCATCCATGGTTATTTTGGGTGTTGAGCTACTTTGCACTGAGATAGATGCCTTGCTATAACAAGTTTTACATTATCTAGTAATGGTGTGTAACAAATTGCTTTTACCGATTAATTTTTATGACCATAGTTCTTTAATTTGTTATTTTTATTTGCATTGGCATTGATTCAGGAGTCTGAAGTGCGAGAAGCAAGGAAGTTAAAATGTTCTCATGAAAATTTTGAGTTATTGAAGGAGAAACTTTTGGAGGAAAAGCGCCGGAGGGAGAGGGCAGAATCGGAATTATTTAAATTATCAGATATACAGTTGAGCATGAAGAAGTTGGAGGATGAATTATCTTCTTGGAAGATGTTGGTGAAGGACCTTCCTGGTGTATCATGTGCTGAGGATATGCCTCTCAAGTTTGCAGCTTTACAAAAGTGTGTTCCTAATTTCATCTATTTTCTGCGAACTTAATTTTCACTGTCAACTTTTTGAGGGCCTTCAAGTGAAAAAATGTTATCTGAACTTCTAAACACCAAGTCACCTTTTGATTCTCCTCTATTCCCTGTAGTAATATTTAGACTCAACATTGTTATATCAAAGGCATTCATGTAGCTGACCCCGTTTGATGGGACCTAAGGCTTGGTTTGGTTTATTGTTATATCAAAGGAATGGGTCTGGTCTTTTAAGAATATTATTTATCATCATCTTATTCCTGCACACTAGATCCTGATGAAGTCAGATGCATGATATGTGTGTACTAGAGGGTTTAGTTGGAGAATACATGCTACTTTTGTTGACATCCTTGGGATGATGAATGCAATGTTCTCTGCTATGCTACTTCTGTTTTTCTTTAGAATTGTAGTAAAGGCTCTTTTTGTATTATTTTCTAACGTTGTGAACATTGGTTCTGTTGAGGAGTTCCCCCAACCCTGTATTTCCTTCTATCAGTTAATCAATCATTGTCCTTGTAATAGAAAAAAAAAATGGAAATGAAGTGACTACTCTGTCTACTTTTGAAGTTTGGATCTTGCCCACCCATTTCAGTAGCTTTTCTTTTCCAATATTAAGCTACCTTTTATGCAGAGAGGTGGTTGAAAGCATGGGGAAGGTGGGTGAGGCTAATGCACACTTGAAACAATTGGAGGTTGCTTTGGATGTTGCAGAACTTGGTAAACAAAATGCTGAAGCTGAAGCTGCATTGGCCAGAGAGAATGCTGAAGCTTCAAAATCAGAGCTCAAGCGGATTGAGTTGATGGTAAGGATTACATCTGGTCAATGTGAACTCTCTTATTCTCAGTTCGCCATTACTGTACTTCCATTTGTCATGTTGGCATTTTTTTTTATCTTCTCTTCACTTATGAGTGTTGTATTTTACCCCTTTCGTCTGTAGAGTATTTGAGGGAACTTCGTTGTGTACTGAAGTGGATCGTGTACATTGTTAGGGGGCTGAAACAGAGGAAAAGAAAATATCATTCCCACATAATTCTCTGGGCTCTTAATGTACACGAAAACTTTGAAGAACATAGGGCCTTTCCATTTGAATGAGTGAGTATAATGCTTTTACATGGTTACATCAAGCTAGGAAAGTGAACCTAGATTTCTGAGATATTTTTTCTTCTAGTACATTTATTTAAGGAAGAGTTAACTAGTTGATAATTTTTTTCCTGATGGTTAACCCTCTAGTAAAGACAAACAGACGCCTTGTTTTAGATGGCCTCAGCATGATGCTCTGTGCTCTATTTAATGTTCGATGATTAAATTGTGCCAAAGGTCGTGCAATCAAGTTAAAGTGGAGGAATTCGTTCAGTGCAACCAAAATTTGATTATTTTTGCTAGGGTGTGTTGCTTGACCTATTTCGAGCTTCTTGGCTATGATAGTAACAGCATGAACAGTTCTGACAAGCATGCTGGAGATGATCACCAATTATGATGATGGTTTGTTATGATAAATTTAGAATTGACTATGTAATGTTTCGCTCCTATTTCTGATTTCACACTTGTGGTAATTTCCAGTTTAGGTAACAAGCTGGCTTGTTTTCTATATTCTATATTATTATTATTATTATCATGTTTGATTTTTTTTGTTTTTAACATTATGGGAACTATTATGTTGAGCTTGGAATGGTTTAATTTTTGTGTGTTAATGCATTTTTAACTGAATTGGATAGTTAGTCATAGAGAATATGTAGATGAGAACTGGCTATTTATCAGACTAGATACTGCCACATTTCCAGTTCCTTTATGATGCCGTGGTGTCTTGCTTGTTG
This sequence comes from Camellia japonica, assembly GCA_030407325.1. NCBI lineage: Eukaryota > Viridiplantae > Streptophyta > Magnoliopsida > Ericales > Theaceae > Camellia > Camellia japonica. Next base: position 133,583,380 of record JAPPVO010000029.1, on the reverse strand, counting down.
CTTTGTGATGCTGGCTTGTTGGCTGGTCCAATTTTTTTAGTTTATTTATTTATGTACTTATACTTCTATGTTTTTCTTATTGTTTGCCTTTTTGTTTTGTTTTGTTTTGTTTTGTGTGTGTGTGTGAAAATTCATGCCATAGATGCTTTGGCTTTTTAATTATAAAATGGGTATTATGGTGTTCTCTATTCCTTTTTTTTGGCAGCTTTCTTCTGTTACTGAGGAAAGAGATCAATTAAAAAATGTCATTGACGAATTGAAGAAGCACAAGAATGTTGAAGCAGGGGGTGATATAGTGAATGGAGCTCTTTTTCAGGTTGTGCAACTCCATTTTTATTTTACTTGTTTTTCAAGTACTTTTTCCCTAATAATCTTTGTTTTGTTACTTGATTTACAAGGACAGGAGCTTGAATCATGTGTTGCCAAAAAGGAATACTGTTTCAAAGAATTGGAAAGTAATTTATGTGAACAAAAAGAAATCAATACGCGTCAGCACAATGAAATAAAGGTGCTCACTGAGAGATTAAATAATGAAGCAAGAAGAATAAAGTCATTAGAGAGGGAGGGTGATCGTCTTCGTTCTGAAATTTCTCTATTGGAGTCCAAGGTTTGTTTACCAACGATAAATCTATTTGGACATACTACTGGTTTTTGGTCTTTCTAACTCTTTTGTAATATAGTGGTTGTGTTCTTTATCCTAAATATTTTAGATTCACTAGACGTTTACTTGCCAAGTTTGGTTTCTTCCAAGGACATTGTCAGGTGAGGGTTTTGGAAAATGTAATCCAATCATTATATTTCTCATTTGTCATAATATTATGTAGCTTTTTTTTTTTTTGTTTTTAAAGGAAAAATTAAAGATATGTTCTTTTATATTGCAATTCTGTGGCCAAGAGGCATAGTTGATTGACAACAGGGCTACAATTTGTAACATGTGATGCTGTATCACATTGTACATGTTTTTAAGCCATTCTCTGCCAGGAACTTGTGCAATTTTTCAGTTTACAATGGTTGTACTAAATACTTGCCGCATGCACAACCTGCGTGTACTGAAAGAAATAATGAGAGGAGGTAAAAATTATGAAGTGGCCGGATAGTGAAGCAGGAGATATTATTCCTAGAAAAATTAAAAAATCCAACTAGGTTGTTTGCAAATTTGCAAGTGAAATCTAATAATTGTTTTGGATGTGTTCTATTAGTGAACTAAGTGCTCCATTGTTAGTGTAATGCTCCATTAGTGTAATGCTCCACTATAGTTAGTGTAATGCTCCATTAGTGTAATGCTCCACTATAGTTAGTGTAATGCTCCATTAGTGTAAGTGCTCCATTTAGTGCTCCATTATGGCAACTTGTTTATTGCCCCTATTGTCTCCTTCTCCTCTCTATAAAGAGAGCTTATTCCTTTTAAATGTTATATACAAAAAAGATCAATATATACATATTTAGTCTCTCTCCCTTTCTCTATCATTTTTGCCTACATGGTATCAGAGCGGGTTTAAAACCTAATATTTTCGCTTCACCGGCGGCGGCAACCTCGCCTTAGCCGCCCGCCGGTCCTCAACCTAAACCTCTGTATATTGATATAGCTTCTTCTATCCCTGCTGCTGTAAAAGGACCCTTTGTTCCTCTGGAGGATCTGTTGAGAAGTAAAGGGAAGCTTGGATGGAAGGGATCTGCTGCTACAAGTGCATTTCGGCCTGCTGAACCCAGGCAGTTTCTGGAGATGCAACTGGATGCTACTAGTATCCCTCTTCCTGATGCTACTGCGGGCAAACATGGTCCACCTCTGTTAGATATTGATCTGAAGTTGCCCGATGAAAGAATTCTTGAGGACATGGCATCTCGAAGCTCTACTCAGGAGACAGCTTCTACATCTGATCATATAAGTAACCGTGGAATGGCACAAAATGATATGGGGCAGAACTCAAGGAGCACCAATCGTAGCCTGGAGGCCCCACTTCTGACAGTTAAGTCATCATCATCAGGTGGATTTTCTAATTGTGAGATAAGGAGGGACTTTGATCTAAACAATGTTCCTGCCTTTGATGAAGCAAGTGCTGAACCATCCCCTTTTAACCTGCATGCCAGAAGCAGCATACAAGCCCAGCCTCCTGTTGCTGGCGTCAGAATAAATAATGCAGAAATGGGAACTCTCTCATCATGGTTTCCAACTGGGAACACTTACTCTGCTGTTGCAATTCCATCGATCTTATCCTTCAGAGGGGATGATCATCTTGCGAAACTGAGGCAACTGGAGCAACTCTCAACCCTCCTAATCCGCCAAACTGAGTCAACTTGAGTTGAGAGCATTTTACTCCATTGCCATAAGTAAAATTCTCTACAGAACTATCAAGAACCTTCAAACCCTTTTCCAATTTATCGAAAGCAGCCTTACGCTGATTGTCAAATTCCTCTTCATCCTCATCTTCTCCTTCAACTGCAGATTCTTCCCTATCACCCTCCTTAGAAGATTCTGAGTCTTCAGCCACATTCTGCATAGTTGTAATGCTTTTTTCTGCAGTCTTAGCAACCTCAACAGCATTGCGAGAGATCTCTTGGGCAGCGACAGTAGCGGCCTTTTGGAGATCTGATAGAACGGAGAAAGGAGAGAAACCAGAAACTCTGCTGTCATTTTTTGACAGCATCGTTGGCTATTTTTCTGGTGGTAATTTGGAAAAGTTCATCCATCATTTTCATCATTTGGCTTTGATTTCTTCTCCAAGAATTGGAATACTCAGAAAAAGAAATCTGGGTCATCCAAAAAGAGAAAGCAATTGCAGTAATGTCACCAACTTTATTTTATTCATGCCGGGGATCAAAACCGATCACCATTTTACACAAAAAAAAAAAAGGATCAACCACAACCGGGATCAACCACAACCCACAACACTACAACAAAATCCAGCCTTATTTTTTCTCTTCAGCTGTTCTCTTCTTCTTGCCTTTGTCTTGGGCGGCCCTTGCCGGTGCTGCCTCCGTGTTTCCATCGCCGCCGAGCACGTTCACTTCCCGTTGCTCCTCAACCGTCACATATGGCGGCCCTCCAAATCTGAGCATCACGGTGGCCTTCCGCTTCAGTTCCTTGTTTTCTGCCTTCAGCATACATATCTCTGCTCGGGCATCTGTATACATGCGCTGGAGCAGAGCCAGTTGGGCTTTTACCTGCTGCACCTCATTTGTTCTACTCTGAAGCCGGTGCGACAGGTTGTTGACCGCCGTCATGGTCTCAACACATGACCTTAATGTATAATAATTGGCCTCAATATCAGATTGAGCAGCCATTATCTGCTCAACTGCCACCATCGGATAGTTCAGCGGTGCAAAACCAGGGGGGCTTGGTCCAAGGGCACTTGGTTGCGGTTCCAGGGCAACTGTCCCAGTTATCTCTCTTGTGCACTCATTGAGGTCGGGAAAGAGAGTAAGACCCCGGGAAGAAGAGGCTATGTTCTGGGTAGCGGAACGGGAAGAAGAAGCCATTTTCTGGGCAGAAGTGTTACAGAGTATATCTCTCAGCAAAATGAAGAGGTTTTTCAGAGTTTTCAGCAGATGTTTTGTTCTGCATAAGCGCTGCCTCGCCTTGGTTTAAATAGGCAAGGCAGACACGCGTATCACGCGCCTCTCCACGCCAGACGACAAATCGGCGCGCCTTTTGATGGCTCGACTTTTGATGGATGTCGGGCACACCTTTTGATGGCACGCCTTTTGATGGCGCGCCTTTTGATGGCTCGACTTTTGATGGTTGTCGGGCACACCTTTTGATGGCACGCCTTTTGATAAGATTGGGCACGCCTTTTGAGGGTGCAACTTTTATGGGTCCGACAAGACTCTGTAAACTGTCCCGACATTGATTCCGGTTAGCTTCTATATGGGTCCGACAAGACTCGGTAAACTGTTCCGACATTGATTTCGGTTCTCAGCTACAACGGTTCGACACAGCCATATAGTGTCTTCTACAACGGTCCGACATGACCCAGTAAACTGTTTTCTACAACGGTCCGACATGACCCAGTAAACTGTTTTCTACAACGGTCCGACATGACCCCGTAAACTGTTTTCTTCCCCGTAAACTGTTTTCTTCAACGGTCCGACATGACCCAGTAAACTGTTTTTCTACAACGGTCCGACATGACCCAGTAAACTGTTTTCTACAACGGTCCGACATGACCTCGTAAACTGTTTTCTACAACGGTTCGACATGACCCAGTAAACTGTTTTCTACATCGGTCCGATATGACCCCATAAACTGTTTTCTACAACGGTCCGACATGACCCATAAACTGTCTTCTACAACGGTCTGACACGACCATACAGTGTCTCCTATCTACTTTTATTTGTCAGATTATTTTTTCCTGTTTTGTTACTCTCTCCAAACTTAAGTTGGTTAGTACCTACCCTCCTTGAGTTTGAGGGGGGCTATTAGTGAACTAAGTGCTCCATTGTTAGTGTAATGCTCCATTAGTGTAATGCTCCACTATAGTTAGTGTAATGCTCCATTAGTGTAATGCTCCACTATAGTTAGTGTAATGCTCCATTAGTGTAAGTGCTCCATTTAGTGCTCCATTATGGCAACTTGTTTATTGCCCCTATTGTCTCCTTCTCCTCTCTATAAAGAGAGCTTATTCCTTTTAAATGTTATATACAAAAAAGATCAATATATACATATTTAGTCTCTCTCCCTTTCTCTATCATTTTTGCCTACATGTTCTCCAAGTCCAAACACTCTAATGTTAGTTATATTCAGAACAGCTTCGCAAAAGAAAAAGTCTGATTGAAAAACATTTTTCTTCTTATTCCTTTTGCAGCTGGGTCATGGTGATTTTTCATCTGCAAATACCAAAGTTTTGCGAATGGTGAATACCCTTGCAGTTGACAATGAGGCAAAACAGACAATAGAGACTTTACAAAGTGAATTACAGAAGACAAAGGAGAAGCTGCAAGCTGTTGAAGAATTAAAAAAACAATCAGGTATCAAGGATTGTTCTTTAAACTATATCATGTCTCTATCATGGTTTGTGGTCCTTCTTAAGCATCTTGTAGTTAATATCAGTGGTGCAGAAACTTGTATTTTTAGGGTAACACGTTGCTAGGGTAATTTTATGATGCTTTCACCATCTATTGTATATGTAATTTCACTTTCTTCTTCGGGAAAAAGGGCCATTGTCAATTTATGGAATTGGGATGGGTGGAGTGGACAAACCTAACTTCCTGTTTTATTGTTTGTACTGGACTCTATATGTTCACACTTGACTCCTCAAGCTTTTTACCCTTATTCCTAGCAATTAATTCTTTAATTTGGTAACGACGGAAAATGAAGGGCAACAAAAAATGAGCTTATTGGGCATAAAACGTTTTCCACTTTGAAAGGTGGAAAATGTTTCCCGATTAAAACCTTACCGACGCCACCACCTTACCACCATAACTAACATGACTGCCACCACCACCACCACCACTACCACCACCACCAATACCACACCACCGCCAACACTGCCACCACCATCCTGTTGCCACTCCACCATCGCTGCCGCAACCATCACTACCACAACTATTAGCACATCAATTTTAAGGTCGTAACAAATATAAGAAAATGTTTTCCACCAAAACAAACGGAGCGTAAATAAAAGTTGGTTAAGATGGTTTTGCTGATTTTAATGATGAAACTCTAGATATTGTAGAATGGTTGTTTAGTGGTTGTAAGTAGAGCCAAAGCCAAGTGGTAGGCTAAGGTTTTGTTGCGTGGAGATGATACTTTGATGTGCAGTGACTAAATTGCAATTTTCTTTTGATTTTCATAATCTGCTTAGTTTTGTAGGGTTTAAAACTCTTAATTTGAGTTTTTCTGCGTGGCCGTATAATTGAGCCATTAAAAGTGATTTTTCTTGTTTTGATTCGTTGTGTTAAATTTTCTAGCTGGTGATGGAAAACTTGTAGACTCCTATATTTCTGGCAAGATTTTGCACTACAAGGAGCAAATTGCAACACTTGAAAAACGTGAGGAAAGGTAAGGGGTTGATGAAAATGATTATTATCGCATTGTTTAGCTGTACCCAATTGGTCACAATTGAAGTTTCTGAATGTGCCTATGGAACAGATACAGGACTGTTTTTGCAGATAAAATCTCAGTGTTCAGAAGGGCATGCTGTGAACTTTTTGGTTATAAGGTATTTCATTTCTACTCTCTTGTTGGTTCTCCAGTAACGGTCACAAGCACATCCTTAACAGTAACTTAGATGATTACACACAGACAATTGTGAAATAATATGATGCCTAAGAAACTAAAAGTGGAACTAATAACTGAGATTTTATACTGGATGCTGTATCATTTTTAAGGTTATCTCTTGAATAACTTGAAAATGCATTTATGTTGAAAGAGGGAATGCTTGTGAATAGCTTGATATACATTGTTGAACCCATTTCCTTATAACTTAAGTGTAGCTTAAGCTTTTGGGACAAGGGGTGACTTGACACGATATTAGAGCTCATGTGGGGGGTAATCCTGGGTTCAAGTCTCTTCAGTTTTATTTAGTCCCCATTTGCATCATCTCTTCTCTCTTTTGCTTTATTTCTTCTTTGTATGCATGGATGTTTGCATCTCCACGTGCAAGATGGAGTTGCACATGAGGGAGAGTGTTGGATGGCTTGATATACATTGTTGGGTCTATTTTCTGACAACTGAAGCTTCTTTTTTGATAACTCGATATCCTGTCACCAATGGATTTCAGCATACTGTCCTTTGAGATTAAGTCAAGGGCAATTGTTCTCCACTATAGTTAGTCTTTTATTCGTTTCAAACAGGAGGTTTAAATAGAGTTTCTAATATTAGGGATAATCCAATTTATTGAAAAACAAAAGCAAAAACAAAAACAAAAACAAAAACAAAAACAAAAACAAAAGCAAAAGCAAAAGCAAAGGGATCATCCGAAACATGGAAATCATTTCAAGTTAATCCAATTTATTTATTTATTTTTGATAAATAAATAAGCTTTATTAAAAGAGCATCAAGAAGTTGCAAATAATACAAATCTTCAAAGAGGACCTACCCCCTCCTAACCAATAAAATTATCTAAAAAATCTAACAAGACAAACAAATCCGGATCAAACTTCCCTTCCATCCAACTATACAAAACTGTAAGAAGGCGACTCTCGAGCCACGAAACACTGTGACTTGAAAAACAAAAACAAAAACAAAAACAAAAACAAAGGGATCATCCGAAACATGGAAATCATTTCAAGTTAATTTGACCTTCAAATTTGACCTTAGCATTCCTGCCCACATGACTTGATGTTTGCTCTAGGGTAACCAGTGCTAGTTTCCTATCTCTTATGCACATAATTCTTTTTTGACGGCTCTAAATATATTTTTTTCTTCTATTTTTGGAGAGTAGTAAGAACTTCTAGAAGGAGACTTGAACTCGAGTCCTTTAGGGAGTGCCGCCTAGCTACAACTGGGTGTCCTCCATGATCAGATTCAAAATCAATAGAAATGTATGTCATATCTCAACAAACCTTTGAACCTTTGAGAATTGGTTATGTTTCCACTGTGGCCTGGTAACTTACTGCTTCAGTAGGCTGTTGCAATACTGGCCTTGTAAGTTGTAACTCACAGCTTGGGCAGAGGGACTGTTGTCTATTTTGTCTATTGTTTTCAGTTACCACTGAACTGGTTTGACCCCTCTTTTCAAATTCAACCTCTTTCATATTCAAAAGTATGTGGACTTATTTTGTTTTGCTTAAAACCACTTGCTGGTACGAAAATGGAGAATGGATAAAAGGATATGAAACCAGCTAACAAAATGTTGAATAGGACCTTGTTGCATCGTAATTTCAATTATTTGAACAGATGAACTGATGTATTCTCATTTTTTTCAATAAAAATTGGTTTTGGAAATTCATTTTTGAAGAGTAAATACTTTTGCAGATTGTAATGGATGATCACAAGCGTTCTGATGGAATTCCGGTTACGCGTTTTACTCTCCAGTCTATATATGCTCAAAGTGATGATGAAAAGCTTGAATTCGAATACGAATCAGGAAATACAAACATTTTGGTAAGACTTTAGCTTGCAGTTCTTCTATGAAACAGGCTCCTTTCATAGACTAGAAGTGCTGAGAATGATCCTAGTAATGTATTTGATGTTTTTTACGATTTCTTGAATGAGTGTCTTCCCTTTGATATATATATTTTTCTCATAAAATTTCAATTCCAAATTTCATTGTAAACTAATTTTATTTTTTTCATCTACTAGGCAAATGATTACACCTCACAGCCTGAGATATCCCATCAGGTACAAGTGCCAAGTTATTACAAATTTCTTTGTGGTGTATGTAGATTGTAGAATTGTGGCTAAGATGAAGTTTGAACCGTGATAATTATTTTACGACTTCTATGCGGTTGGCTTTCTTGCAGGTTGATATATTTATTAGGAAGTTAAATTCCATCCCGGCTTTTACTGCCAACTTGACTGTGGAGTCCTTCAACAAGCGAACTCTTTCTTGAAATGTAAGCATCTTGTCCTTGTAGGTCTGGAAAATTGTATGATTGAATTTGCAGTTGCATTTGGAGTACTAGAATGTATATTTGTATCGGCTTCCCTTTATTAGCATCCAAATCAGTCTGGTATAATGCTGTAAAGCAATAGGTGAAACTATGTTTGTTTTCATTTTTAATGGACTGACTTTACGCTAATTTTTGAATAGTTTGTTAAAGTTTTTATGATTGTGTGCTTTCTTCTTTCTTCCATTTTTGCAGATATGCCTTATTTTCAGTGGTGTGATAACTGTGATAGAAGCATAACATTGTCTTTGTGATTTGAGCATCTCGTGGGTAAATTATTTATTTATTTATTTATTTTTAAGGGAGATAAATTACAAAATATTATGAGAATTACATCAACTGGACATTCAACAATGGAAAAAAAAATCCAACACATACTATTATGTATACAACAAACAGATCAAACACAACAAAGACCCTTAACAAATATAAGAAATTTTCAAACTGAATGTTTAATTATGAAAGAAAGTCCAACACAACAAGAATCATACAACACACAGATCAAACACAAGAAAAAACTTCAAAAAAATATAACAGGGAAAGACTTGTATGGAGATAGGGAGAATTTTTTTAACCCTTAATTTCATTGTTAAGTGCATACTCTTTTGGCTAATGAGTTAGCCCCTTGATTCTTCTAGTATTTACTAATTTTAGTTTACTGAGAATAAAATACCCTTCTCTGTATAGGAACTAGTTTTCGTTGGAGGTCCATGTAAACATTTTTAAAGATGCTGCAAATTTGGGAAATATGCTTGGGGAGCAGGAATTGAATTCGGGATCTCTTTATCGTTTGCCAAGTATGCTCTCTATATGTAGACTGCTTGCAGGGTAGTACTCCTATTGAAGAAATTCAACAAAAAGAGAATTCTCTCTTTTTTTAGGTTGGTTTCTTTTTCTTTTTCAGTGGGGTTTTGTCGGTGGGTGGAGGCGTGTGAGTGCATGGATTGGTACAAATATGGATATACTTGAGATTTAAGAGATTAAAATGGCGATTGACTAAAAATGGTGGTTTGAAGTGAAGTGGGGTTGGGTGTGCAATGATTATGGGAGACTCTTCTTGCTCAGTCGTCATTCTCAGTCTCAGTCATCCTCCTCCTCCCCCTCCCCCTCCCCCATTCAACAACACCCCAAAGCATTCTGTGAATTAGGACTTGTAATAGAACACTCAAATGAATCTTATGTGGCCAACAATATATTACTAGTGTGATTGGATTGAGCTTCTCCTCTGTGCCACACAAAACAACTCCCCCCCATGTTCCTTGTTTTCTTTTTGTGTTGTGTGCAACTAATCTAGACACGAGTTATTGCATTCCTTTCAACAGTTTCATTGCCTTGATAGTGATCTCTTTATACTGTTGGTTGGATAAAGGGTGGGTTTGGTCTTGCTTATTGTAAGTTAAAAGTTGATAATTAGAAAGTAGAGGCCAAAAGCACTCATTCCGCAGCTTTCAAATAATTAACTTTTTTTTTCTTCTTCAATTTATTTAAACTATTTTTATCTAATAAGTAGAAACTGCACCAAATAGTCTATCATAGTTTTTCAAAATATAAAAAGTTATAAGTAGGTCATATAAGTTGTACCAAACAACAAAGGGGCTTTGGGATTGTCTCCAATCCACACTGGACCGTGTCTAGGCACGTGGGCTTATCACGGGTTTCACTTAGAAAATTTGACCAGGTCAACTTTTAGATCCTATTTTTGAAAAAAATAAAATATTAATTCAATTATCGTCATGATTTCATCATATTTATTATTATTATTATTTTTAAAAATTAAAGAATAAATATAAATTGAAAAATAAATAATCTATTTTGTTTGTGTCAACACTTTCTCAAGTTGTTTCAACGTAAATAAGCATTATTATAAAGACTACGCATTTCTTGGGTAACTCTTCATACCTTACATTTGGTTATCTTTAATGCTCATATTAGTGGGATTATGGCTTTTTAAAGAAAATGGATGAGTAGCCTTCATGTGTTTTAATAGCTTTTTTTGCCAAACAGAAAATAAATCACTTTGACTATATTATTGTTGTTGAATTAAACCATACCGCATGCAATTCCAATGGAGCCTAAAGTGATTAAGAAAACTCATTCTTCATTAAATATACTAATTACCAAAGTCAGAATGTCAAGGGTGATACCATATATATATATATGAAAGAAAAGAAAAGAAAAGAAAAGAAAAGAAAAGAAAAACAAGCAGAAGTAGATGGCAGGGGATTAGAGAATCACTTCAACGCCATCTTCTTTGCATTGTCAAAAGAAGCCTACATTCAGTTCCAAAAAAAATAAAAAATAAAAAATAAAAAATAAAAAATAAAGCCTACATTTGTGGACCCTTTATTTGTTTAAAAATAAAGTAGGGGAAAATTTCTAACCACTTTTTGGTACAGCTAAAATTCAAATATTCATTATTAGTTGTGATTATAAATGCATTTTTTATCATTCATTGGATAGGCTTCATGCAGATTCCACGCACGCACACACAAATGAATTGAGACTTTGAATAGTCTCTGTTTTAGGGTCATGGATATCTCTATCTAATTAAAGTCCCAATATCCTGTACATGTACTCAATTGCACTTGGTGAAAAATACAAAAAAATAAAAATAATAACAAATTTGAAGCATGTTCTTATTTTGATTAGAAGTATTAAAATAATAATTTTAGAGATAGAAGATCTTGTGCCTTATTGGTCTTCTTTTAAAATCTTGAGATATAATCGTAGACGATTATAAATTATACTTATTTTAATTACATGATACGATGAAAATTTCAACACAGAACAATCTTAAAGTAAAGTTGTACAATTAGAATATATTGGGACATACGTTTAGAAATTTGGGATAGAGAATTTTGTATTTTTTTTTTTTGAACTTGAATTTGAACTTTATTATTGCATATTTTTTTGTTTTATTTTTGCTTCTATTGTTTCGGTGACTTTATTTGTGTGTGTGAGGGAGAGAGTCTATATTGGTTGGTTGGTTTCTCATTTGTTGACAATTGTCAACATGTCATCAATAACTATTGTTGTGTAATTTCTTTGATTTGTTAGCACCCAGCATGCTTTTCACATAAATTGTCAATGGTTGACAAACTTTTAAAAGAAGTCTTAAAAAAAATGAAATAAATAAATAAATAAATTGTTGGAGTTTATAGAGGGTGTTTGTTTGAGGTTTTTTGAGCCAACTTATAAGTTTTAGTTTTGGAAAAATTATTTTGGATTGTTTGGTTAAACTTATTTCAAACAGCTTCTGATTTTAACAATTTATTTTAATTCAAAAAAATTGATTCTAAGAAGCTACTCATCCCTTACTTCTGATTATTAGCTTCTGCTGTGGACATGTTAATTTACGGTTATACTCTTAGATTTTTTTATTTTTATTTTTTTTTAAAATAAAAAAGATCTAAATGAACTATAGATTATTATTATTATTTTTTATGAGAAATGTAGACAAGTAATGAATAATAAAATGTAGACAAGTAATGAATAATAAAAAATAAAAGTTAATTGAAAAAATTATTTCACAGCTTGTTTAACAAACACTACTTAGCAACTTAAATATATAATTCAACAGTTACACCAAACAGATTAATAATTTTTTATTAAAGTCATAATCTATAATCTGTTAAGTTATAATTTATAATTTGTTTTAACAGTTACACCAAACGAGACCATAATAGTCAAGATTTATAGTCTAAGAGGTGTCGAGTCATTCACATTATAATAAACTTCAAAAATTTATTTTATGACTGAGTTCATCATGACTTATATTTTGATGATATGATGAATTAATGAACTAATGCTTCGTTTTGGTAGAAATTATTTTAAAAAATATATTTTTCATCTTTTTTGATATTTAGTATGATGAAATGAAAGTTAATGAAAAATATTTTATGCGATTAACAAAAACAAGTTTATCAAAATAGAAAATGTTTTTACTTCAAAAAATTCGGATTAGAGTTATCAATGTGGCTATACTGTTACCATACTATCAACATTACCACCACATCACCATCCACCTACCACCACCACTACCATTACCCCAGTCCCAACACCTCTCTATCACTTATACAATTATTAACACATTAATTTTAAGATCGCAAACAAACAATTAAAAAAAATTAAAAAAAAGGGTGATTTTGACATTGCATTCATTGGGCAAACACAAGGCTGTGGTGAGACAACTAAAGAATCATTTCAATGCCACCTTCTTTGGAGAGAATTGTTTAAAAAAGAAAAGCAACATTATAGCTATTTATTTGCTGTATATAGATATACATATATAATATTGTCTAGGTACTTAGGATACTACTACTGTTATGAACATGAACATATGGAAGAATCTAGTACTCCCCAAATCTATGATGAAATCCACTTTTTGATTTTGAGTACCTCTTGTGTTTGTAGATCTGTCACTCTCTTACCTCTCTTGTCCATACAAGTAAGATCTTACATTGATACACTTGCTAAAATTGCCATACAAAGAATTACATGTGGATCTCTACAACTCTCTCTCTCACCTTGCTGGTTATAACAACCTTGCAAGTTACAAGTTACTACTTCAATTCCACCCACCATTTCCTCCACCACCACCACTATGGGCTGATCATCACATCCATCACATCTCCCACAAAATATATGCACCCATTTGCCACTATGTTATGCTTTGCGTCACTGCCCCCTTCTTCCAATAGTTTCAGTTTTGGTAAACAGGACAGATTCAGAATTTTCATATAGGGTCAAACATATATATTTTAACAAAATTTTTGAAAAGAAAATATGAATTATAATAGCAATTAAGTGAAGATAAGATGAAAAAATATATATAAATAGCATTTTTTTTTTTTTTTATATCCACATTTACACTATGTTTGGTAACTTAAGAGAGAGAAGAAGAGAAATGATTAATAAGTTATAAGAGAAAAGAAAATATTATGATTTCTTTTCCTTTTGTTTGGATAGAAAAAGAAAAGAAAAGAAAAGAAATGATATCGATTTATTTCCTCTCTTGTTTGGTTAAGTAATATAAAAGAAAAGAGAGAAAGAAATGATGTAATGTTATATTATCAAATTAAACTTTTTATGGGTGTTAGCATTTTTATTTGTTCTATATCTAAAATGATAGTTTTGATATTATAATAAAATAATACTTAGTGATTTCATTTCTCTCCACTTTTGAACAGATTGAAAATAGGGGTTTTGAGAGAAATATGTTTCTTTCCATTTCTATCTATTTCTCTCATATTTGGTAATCCAAACAAGGGATAGAAATCTATTTCTCTCAATTTCTTTTCTTTTCTTTTCTCTCTAAATCACTCAAACCAAACACAGTGTTAACTACAAAAGATAGTTACTATAAAATAATCACTATATTAAAGTGAGATATTTTGAATTATTGTGCTTGACACTCTTTTATGTCATTAAAAATACTTATGAATAATCGACATTAAATTCTCGTATAATGTCTTTCTTAATAAACGTGATCAAGTAACTAGTTAATACCTTATTTAATTTTTTTATAGACTAGGACTTGTAATTAACACTAGTTAAGAAATTAATTTTTTTTATTATATTTCATTTATTTATTTTTTAATTTTATATTTTGATCCTATGTTTCATAGATATAGAGTGGCAGCCATTTAAAATTTGTAAAATAAGAAAAACTTGGGAGTGAACCTCTATAATTAGTAAATAATCGTAAGTAATACTACTATAATAAAGGGTATTTTTCAAATCATACAGGGGGCAATCGTCCCCTCTAGGTCCGTCCTTGCTTGTAAAGTAAAGAATTGATCTGCAGGTTCAAAAAGATGGTAATTGTTAGGGTGGTGTATATATTCGTTAACACATTTAATATGATTATAAATTTCGACGTTTTTAGGGTACTTATAATGTTAATAATTAAGAATTTCATTTAACGAGATCATTCAATAAGTCGTCATTAATATCAACTTCTTAGATTTACAAAATTTTGTGTTAGGATCGACTGAATTGAGAGCATTCTTAGATTTACAAAACTTTGTGTTATAATCGATCGAATTGGGTTTCATCGCTGAAAACACACTAATTTTTGTTGTAAAAAAAAATAAAAATGGAGTGCTAGAGAAAGAAAGAAAGAATGAGAGAGACGTAGGATTTAAAAAATAAATAAATAAGTAAAAAAAATTCAGAAATCCAATTGATGTAAAAAAAAATTAGGTTGGATTTTAAGATCTAGATACGTTCCTCACAATGATGTACCTTTGTTTATCCACAACCCCTTGAATCTGACACTGACATTTCAATATCTTAAAGTCCAAATCCTTAGACACTGTTTTGTGATTCCAGTTTTTTTGTCTTCACGTCGTTTCCACATCAGAAAATGTTATCGTTCATTTGGTAGAATTGTTCATGTATATCACTCAAGAAAAAAATATCAATCCAATAATTGTAAACTGCTTAATTTATCGTGTTTGTTACTTAAAAAATTAAATAATCCATTTAAAAAAAAACAAGACTACAAATTCATAAATTTTACTTAGAATTTATCTAGAAAAAACTATCAATAGTTCAAATTTATTTCACTCATAAACCACATACACTAATCAATTTAATCTCTATCACACAAACATATTCTTGACAAATTATGAGTTCATAAGTCTGCATTCGCAGCATCTTTATTTAAAAAATACACTCGTCGTCTACTTTTTTAGAAAGAAATGCAATAAATTGAATATTAGTTAGGATTATCAAATCGTTCTAATGTTTTGTTTAGATAATATACATGAATGACTTTACAAATTAAACGATTTAGATCATCGAAACATAACTTATGGTGAACCTTACGGGCCCAAATAGCACACTCTAATCCAAAACTTGAATTGAAAGCCTAGATCTTAAATTGAAGGGAAGTCCAACTCATAATAAAAATATGTTATACACTTAATATTTTTTTAGAATTGACTATTTTAGTTGACTTTTTGAATTTTTTTTATGAAAAAAGTGCGAAAACATTGAAAAAATGATTTTTTTTGTAATGATTTTTTAATTTTTGACTATTTTAACCTATCACCTTTAATATTGTCCTAAAAGATAAAAATGGATTGTATGAAATTGGGGAAATCCTAGGACTTTGCATAAAAATTTAAAAAATCGGAAAACTGGTTCGATCCATGTCAAATCGCATGGTTTGATTTGATTTTTTCAATATACGGTTCGGTTCTGATTTTTGAAATATACAAATCATATTTCACGGTTTGATCCGTGATTTTATAGCTATTAATCTAGTTAGAACCAAACCAGACCTTTTAAATTATTATTATATATATAATTTGCTACCAAATGTAAATACTAAAATATTTTATTAGTATCAAATAAATAAATAAATATATATATATATATATATAAATTATAACTCTCTGCTATCATAAATGTATCCTTCTATAATGATAGAACTATTTTTAAACAAAACCAAAACAAAAAAAAAGTTCCAAACCGAACTCAACCGTGGTTTAGTGGTTTGGTTTGGATTGGTTCCAAATTTGATAGAACCGTAAGTAATAGATTAGTCTTGGTTTATGGCTAAACTGAACCAATCCGAACCATACTCACTCCTAGTAAATCCTATGGTACACACCTTACCACAAATTGGTGTAACTTTACCATAAAATTTCGTAATATCAATTACAAAATGTGTAATCTCGTCACAAATTAACATAACAAAAAATGTCATAACAAAATCACAAACTTTTGTTTCATGAACCACAAAATCTTAGATATTTTGTTAAGCTAATTTGTGACAAAATTATATATTCTATAATTGATGTTACGAAAATTTGTGATCAAATTACACCAATTGTAATAGGGTGCCTATGATATAGGCCCCTTCAAACATATCATATATATTATTAAAAGTAGTATTTTTCTCATATTTAGGTGGCATATTATAAGGACTTACTTTTTTCTAAGAAAACTACGTTAGCATGTATTTAAAATATACTAACTTTATCTATTTTATATGGACTATATTTCATAAATATTTCTTTTTCATATATTTTTTATGACAAATTGAGATAATTCACGTTTTTCTTCTTAATTCTTTCAAGGGTATTAGGATTTTTTTTTAATACTAAATTGCCTTATTTTTTTTCTTCTTCTTATTTTTCGTACATTATTCTATATCCAATACTAATTCTATATTATTCTATATTATGGATTTGTCATTAAATTTTATAGTGATTGTATATATAAATTATACTTCATTTCCCACATTACTTTATATAATCACAATTCACAGGAGGAAAAACTTTCACAATAATGATATTCTTGAGAAACATCTAAAAGTTTGGATTTATTGCTTAGTTACTTTTTCAATTGTTGAATAGTAAGTTTTTTTATGTTTTGATATCATATTATAGATGATTAATCACTTCACACACTAAGATGTATCTATTATTTGGATGTTTTCATTATTTTTTCTATTTTGGGTTTAGATGTTGTCATGTAATTCTTTCTTGGTCAGTCGTTGTTAAATTTTTTTTTTAATATAGTTGATATTTTAATTTAATTAAGAGTGTTTATTTTACAATCTTATAATTTAATATATATATATATATATCGGCTTCGTTTGGGAAGTGGGTTGGCTTTTTGACTTTTTTGATTTTTTTTGTGAGAGAAGAGTGTAATGATTATGGGTTGGATGTGATGTTTTGTTTGTTGTAATTAAAATAGCCTATTTTGTTTTTTGTGGCTAAAATAGCCAAGAAAGTCTCAAATCTTGCTTCGCAAACGGTGCCGTATAAAATCATTATATGATAATCCAACTACAAAAAAATTTATATTTAATTTTTTAATAAATTTTATATAATTTCTATTTCTACACATTTTTATTTTTCAAATTGTTATCCCAGATAGGCAACCCAAGAGGGGGGTGAATTGGGTTATTAAAAATTTCACAATATTAAAATTAACACAATATTCAGAATTTTAACAAATAAAAAAACAGAATAATAATTATCAATATAAAAGTAAGAGAGATAGGGAGAGAAAATCAAACACTGCGATTTATAGTGGTTCGGTACGCCAGGTCTACGTCCACTCCCCAAGGAACCTCCTTGAGAATTTCTTTACTATCAATTGAATAATACACCACTAAGCTTGTGGATTTGGCACAGGACTTACTCTTATCTATTGAGTCTCACTCAACAATAAAAGCTTTACCCTTACAAAATCTCTCACAAAAATAAGGAATAAGAATAAGTGGTACTTAAACCCACTTTTACAATAATTCTCTCACAAAGAGTAGATATGAAAGTGTAAGAAAAAGGCTAGACTTAGATATGAAAGTGAAAGAGCAGAATACAATTTGGAGCTCACAGAAAATTTTCTCTTCAAGTTCTTAATTTTTTCTCCACACACAACACTTCTATTTATACACAAAAATATACCCGTTGGACGATCCTTGCTGACGTCATGGCTTACATAAGCATGCTCTTGATGTCATGGCTTACATAAGCACACTCATTGATTTTAAATAGTCAGCAAATGTTAATAATTAAAAAAATAAAGTAAGACTAATTTTTTCTTTTCCTTTTGTTTATTTTTTCAAACATGAAGCCACCGTTTTTGTAGACAATTTAATACAAAGTTCACAACTTTTAAACAAACAAATGATTTGCTCCATCTATATATATATACACACATACATATATATATATATATAACTCCATCTTTTTCTTCTTGTTTGATTATGATATGATAAAATCAATTTAGTGTAGAAAGTTTAATAGCGCACATGATGTATTCTATTTATATTATATGCATTATATATATATATATATACGTTCTAATCAAATATTTGCATACAAAAAAATCTCTTTAATAATATTTATGATGGATCTGAAAATATATGCCCTCTTTAAAATATTGTATATGTTGAGAGATTTTAAACTAAATATATTCTACCACTCCATATTAATTTTGTCAAAACAAGACAACCTATCAATATCAAATTTGTCAAAATAATACAACAAATCCATCATTTTTGTCAAAATAATATAATTAATCAATTTTTAATTTGGTCAAAAGTGAATAGTGATTAGCCTCAAGTTTCAAAAAATGAATAGTAAAGTTTTCAAAAATATTTTTATTTAACTAATATATATATTTTAAAAATATAATATTTTGTGTCAAATAAATATGTACATTAAAAAAATCCAAATGGTTACAAATAATATTTTAGACATCATCAAAAGTAAATAATACAAATAATATTTTAGATATCATCAAAATTAAATAATATGATTAACACAAATAAATATAAAAGAAAATTAAATAATTAGAATTACTTTTAATTTTATATTACTAACTCTTCTTCTAATTTAATTATTATTTTTAATATTAAAATGAGTATTTATTTTACTATTTTATAATTTAATATATATCATACAAAATTATTATATGATAATTACACTTTTACAGTACAATAGAATTAAAATTATCAAAATACACAAATAATTTAACTAAAATTAATATACATAAGTATTCAAGTAACAATTTTATAAACATAATAGTGTTAATATTATCAAAATAAATAATTAAAATTATACTTTAATTATTCTTTTATAATACACATTGTACTATCAAATATTTATAATAATAATAAAAAAAACATAGCACGTGAAATGGTTAGATGAGGCTTCAACATCGAACTGTGACTTACTCCTCTCCTCAGCTAAATGATCCACTACCTCCATTTCTCTCTTCAGATCAAAATTTATATAATATGATAAAATTAAAATTATCAAAATGCATAAATAATTTAATTAAAATTAATATACATAAGTATTTAAGTAATAATTTTATAAGACGATAACGTCAATATTATCAAAATAAATAATTAAAATTATATTTTAATTTAAATTTAAATTTAAAATTAAAATTAAAATTATTTTCTTATAATACATATTATACCATAAATATTAAATAAAAATATAACACATTCATTGCACAGGTCAATTGATAGTGTACTATTATTTTCCAATTGAAATTGTAGCCTCGAAAATGAATGTGTTGTTGCAAGTGCTAACACTATAATTGTCAATGTTTTGACCTAAAAAAAAAAGTAGAGAATGTTCTAGCATTTTGATTATTATATATATAATTGATTGTAAGATATTAATAATTAAAAAAAGGACCATACAAAAGTTGTAGCTCACCACTAATGTATCGTGTCAGCAAACCAATAAAAGTATACAAATTACAAACAACAATGATACATTTTTCTAAATTAAAAGGCTCTAATGAACTCTAATGACATGAAAAGTTAAAAATTAAAAAAAAAAAACAAGACACAAATATCACTATCACAGTGAGACCCATACTCTATTAGAATTATCAGAATTCCTTTATTAGAACTCCAAAACATTTTTGAATTACAAAATAGAGGACAATAATGTTGAAGTGTACAAAATTGAAGATCAAGACCAATTGTCAATGATGGCCAATTTTGAGAATTTGATTAAAAGTTAATTTTTGTTAAGTCACATCATATTTTTATTTTTTTATATATATTTTTTTTAAAAAATCATAAAAAAAATGAAAAATCAACTTTTAACATACTTTTTAAAACAAACCGATGCGTTTATTATACAATTTTTTTTTTTTTAAATATCAATTAGTAAGAGGTTATTTATAATAGGAAGATAAATATATTTTAAAAATTGTAATTCAAAAATTATAGAAGCCCAATAAAAAATCGTCATAATAAAAAATAAATAATCAGACTAACAACCAAAAAACTTTTTATAAATGTCTCAAAATAAGTTAACAGGGTTAAATTGACTGGTTAAAATCATTGCCCCTCACTAGGACATTAAAAGTTTAAATTTTTTCACCTAAGTTTTATTCTTCCTAAATATGATATATGAATCAAATTAAATAATATGAGAGAAATCATCAATCTTTAAGAAGACCCCTTAACTTCCTAAATAAAAATGTACAAAAATGACTAAGCTAATCCAATTAATTTACCATGACAAGAGTTTTTCAGTACCCAGTACTTATATTCCTCTTATTTAATGTACTTCGATCCTTTAATTGGTGCTTGAGATTACATAGATTTCCATCACATCCAACAATTAGAAATTTATAAATTAGGAGATGGAGATTTAATTAGGTATGAATCATCCCTAACCAACTACAACAATCTTACTACAAATTTGTCTTTATACAAGGTTTTTGCCTTGTGAAAATCACTAAAAAAGAGTCTTTAAAGCATCTAAAAAGGTGATATTAGTGCAATTGTGGGAATGCTTGAGCCTGCAATATGTTTTGAAGAACAATAATGATTCATACCACTAAAAAAAAGATCACTAATAGCACTAATGTATTAGGAATGTCAAAAAAGAAAAAAAAAAACAAACAAGGCATAGGCAGTGGACGTGATCCACTGCCACATTATTAGTAGTGCTATTAGAGCACTACTTTTAGTGCTCTCGATCATTTTTCTTTGAAGATGAGGTGAAAAAGGGATGGAAAGTGGGTGGGAATGACCCTAAAAATAGGGAATGGTATTGGGATGGTTTGGAGTGCTCAACCACCAAATTTGGGCCTTTTTTGACAATTGTACTCACCACAACTTTGGATATTAGGAAAGGATATGGATTGAAAATGACTCATTCATTAAAAAAAAAATTCTTTTATAATTAAATAATATTATACATAAATAAATTTTTATCATACATATATTTATCCACTGTAACAAATTAAAAATTAAAAGATAAAATCACTTTTTAGGACTAAAATATTTATTTGTCAAGGGTGTTATTGTTGTATTTTTAGGAATAAAATTAGATTTTAGTGAAAAATTACTATCTTTTTAGAATCAAAATTTTAGTCTAAAAAAGTATACACTTTTTCCACGAAATTGTTTGTCTAAGTGACAGCATTATCAACATTTTTCAAATTTTGTTGCTAAAGGTATTTTTTTGACTTTTCAAAACAGTCTTTTAATGACGATTCACATAGGGGTGTAAATTGGGCTCGGCTTGGTCCGGGCTCGGGCCGATCCATGTCGAGGCGCTCGAGCTCCCACCAAAATTCAGGCTGGGCTAAGCCGGTACATGGGCCAGAAAATTAGGTTCAGGCCTAGTCTCAGGCCTAGGCCTGGGGGGTACTTTGGCCTTGGGTAGGTCGGGCAGGGCCTGAACATTTTTTAATATTTTTCTCAATTTTTTCTACTAAAAGTTTATTATTTTTTTACTAAAGATGACACTGGCATCAGACCGTGTTTTGAGTAGGCCTTGAGCAAGGTCGATGGGCTGGGTTAGGCGGGTCGGGCCCACGGGCAGAGCTTCAAAATGACGGCACAAGCTCAGGCCCAAGGTCTTCAGTTGGGCTCAGGCTCGGGCCAGGCCCACTCCAGGCTATGGGCGAGCTTCGGCCATTTTTACGCCCCTAGACTCACATGACAATAGAAATTGATCTCATAATGTTTTTCACAACAATCTTTTTATTTTTTATTTAAATTTTGGAGAAAAAAAAGTTTGGTTTCTTTTGAATATGGATTAGGTCATATGAATTACTGCTGACTCATGATGCATATGGAATCTAAGAAAGTTTCCTTTGACTAACCCTGATTTCCAAGGAAATTAGTACATCGCAAAAATTTCAAGTCAGTGCAAGGGTTGAGTTTTTTTTGTCAAAATAATGGTAAAGTATATAAATTTTAATTATTAAAATCATATAATTTTTCATGTGTCTTTTTGAAAATTTTAGCTGATTTGTAATTTTATCTATTTTAAATTCAAAACACATAAATGAAATATTTTGATACCTAGCTTTATTGGTGATAAATTTTTTTTTTCATCGTGATTACATAAAAAATAAAATATAAAAGACCATATAAACTTAGTGAAATTTACATAAATAATGATGAATTCAAAAAAATTTAATAACTACCATGTATACGTATCAATAGTACATGCATAAATTTAAGAGGAAGAGAGAGAGAGAGAGAGAGAGAGAGAGAGAGAGAGAAGAGAGAGAGAGAGAGAGAGAGAGAGAGAGTATTACAATAAATATTGCACCCTCAAAAAATTTCAATTTCTTTGTCATCTCATGGCAACAAAAAGTTGTCATAACTTGTTTGAATTTAAAGCATGAGAACAGATTAAATCACATTAGCATTAATTAATTGACCACTTAAAAATTCAAAAATATGCAATATATATGAATTTTTTTGCTTGATTATCTTATCACTAGATATAAAGAATAAGTCATGTATATGTATATGGGTAAATCACACTTATCTCTTCTGGGGTTTTTGACAATTATTGAGACTTCTCTTATGGTTTTAATAATTATACTAACCTTTCTTACTTTTGAAACTATTATCAAAATTTTCCCATTCTGTTACAATTCAAAATGACCATATTATCCTTTGATTTGCATGTGAAAAGACGAAAATATCCATAAACTAACTCATTCATTATCAACATGGGTAATTACACATACCTCCCCTAAGATTTTGCATATATACTGTATTATCAAAGACCCATAAATATTTTAGTATTATTTAATAAAATTCTTAAATTTTATGCAATATAACCTTTAAATTGTTAAGACATTATTAAAACATTTAACGGAAAAAATTTAATTTTCATTGATAAAATACTTAAAAATAAACAAAATTTCTAAAATTAATGTTAAATAACATCCTAATAATTTAATATAAGACTTATTCTATACTACATAAACAACGTAAAATTTATCATTTTAAGTATGCATTTATTATTTTATTTTTTTTAAATTAAAGTAAATGGATTTATTTTTTTTCCCTACAATTTGCAAAACTAATTTATTCATATATAAAGAAATTATTATTTTATCTTTTCTCAATCATATATTATTCTCAAATTTTAATTTTTATCTTGAGTCATTAAATTTTTAATCGATGCATATTAAAAAAAAATTAATATTTTTACATGATTAAAAAAAATTAAAAATTAAATATAGAAGTAAATTTTTTTTACCTCTACTGAAGTTTATGACAATTAAATCAAACTAATTATCAACATTAATCTTAACATTAAATGTGCTAAATTTAATTTATCCTATTAAATATATATGAAATTCTTATTTATTTTTCACAACTTTTTCAAAATATAAATGTAATTTCTTAACTCTATTTTTTTCCACAAGAAGTTTTTCAACCTTTATAAACAAAAAATAAAATAAAAATTCAACCATTAATGAAGGTGATAAATTAATTATAAGATTTAATTTAATAAAAAAAAAAGTTTAAATGAGATAAATAAATATGGAGAAATAGATTTTAATTATTACACATAACAAATTAATTGAGTGTTTTATTATTCTCAAATAATTTCTCCATTCAAGTAAAGATTAATTTTAATTTTATGTGTAAAAAATGATAAATTGTTTGAATTGTATATATATTACTCTCAAATGATTTCTTGATCCTTGATTTCCTATCAACTAATTTTAATTTATTGTGAGGAGATTAGATTTTTTTTTTACTTTTATATATATATATATATATTTTTAATCATCTAGGAAATATTAACCTGCGTTTTTTAAATATGCATTGATTAGAAATTTAATGACTCAAAGATAAAAATTAAAATTCGAGAATAATATATGATTGAGAAAAGATAAAATAATAATTTTTTATATATATATGAATAAAAAAGTAAGGCAAATTTTTGGGAAAAAAATAAATCCATTTATTTCAACTTTAAAAAAATTCAAATAATAAGTGCATTACTTAAAATGATATATTTTACGTTGTTTATATAGTGTGGAATAAGTCTTATATTAAATTATTAGGATGTTATCTAACATTAATTTTAGAGAGATTGTTTATTTTTAAGTATTTTATCAATGCAAATTAATTTTTTTCATTAAATAATTTAATAATATCTTAACAACTTAAGGGTTTTTATCTAATATTGCATAAATTAAAAAAAAAAATTATTAAATAATGCTAAAATCTATATGGGTCTTTGATAATATATATGTAAAAGCTCATGGGAGGCGAGTGGAATTTTTCATTTGAATAGATAAGGTAACTAACAGGCAATTTCATGATTTTTGATATTATAACCTATGACATCAGAAATTTCTGTTAAATAACCTAACAGTAGGGGAATCTTGATAATAGTTTCAAAAGTAAGAGAGGTTATATTGAAACCACATGAGAGGTCTCTATAATTGTCAGAAATCTCAGGGGTGGTAAGTGTAATTTATCCTATATATATTAATATGGATCCAACTATCTTTATATCTAGTAATAATGTTTTGGATAAATTACATTGATCTCTCCTGAAATTTGAAAAAAAATACAATAAGCTTAACAAATTTGGCATAATTACACTGAGTTCTATTAAGGTTTTAATTCATATAATACTTGGTCATATTTTTATCAGAAATTCATTAGTCGTATGAATGAAAAAAATGATAATATTATATATTTTATATTGAAATGTATATTTTATCTTGTGTATCTTTGTGTCTTCATACAATTTGTATTAATTTTAGTCTATTTAACCTTACTAAAGAGGAGATCAATGTAATTATATCAAAACTGTAAGATTTATTATATTTTCTTCAAACTTCAAGAGAAGTTAATATAATTTATCTTAGTTTTGTTAAATAAATTTTTTATTTATGCATAGTATTACTTTTGAATTCATGATGACAAATGAGACAAAAGGTTCATTTTTTAAATCTTTTTATGGGAAAATATTTAAAAAGTGGAGAGTACAAAAATAATTTTAAAATGATGGAGCTACAAGTGATTTATGCATTAAATCATGTAAATAAATCTTATACCTTCATCACTTAAAAATTATTTTTTTTACTTTTCATTTTTTTTTTTTGAAATTCTCTCTTATTTTATTTTGTTTTTTTTATTATTATTCTGCCTTCGAATTCCAGCATTCCCAGTAGTCATAACATACTTGATTAAAGTGTGGATTTAAAATTTATGAAAAAGCAAGAACTATTTATATATATATATATATAGATCAACAAACACATCATGTGGAATCAACATTACTCTTTAATTTATTCAAAATTCTTGATTGGTAAATAAAAATTAAGCCAGTATTGTCATGGTTGACGGTGTGACCAAATTTAAAATTTAACATTATTATTATTTGTCATGGAATATATAATATTATTGAAGATAAATTAAGAAAAAATATTCCCAAAATTTTTCTTTGACATATAGGATAGCACACTATTGGAGTTGTTCTGAATTGTTTCTACAATTAACTTTTGAATAAATGATAATTTCATTCCTTAAAGTATAACCCTTCTCTGGTCCCTAATGTTGTGTTTGGTTGGGAATTTGAAGAGATATTTGGAAAAGAAAATAGAAAAAGTAGTGACATGGGAATAAAACGGAATGGGGGTAAGTGCTGTCACAGCACCATATTGTGATAGCCAAACGGTACCGTTTTATTTATTAAAAAAAAATTTGAAACACAAGCACGGCTGCCGTCTTGCTTTAGTGTAGAACAACACTTTTATAGGTTGGCTTTAGGAAAATAAGGGGCAGCTATAAACAAACAAAAAATAAAAAATTGAAACACAAGTCTATGAGCATGTTTTTGAAAGTAATTTGAATTTTGGATGGTTTGGTATGTGAAGAAATTGGATTTAGAATAATATTCAACATTGAATTGGTTGGTTGGTTCACAGTTTAAATTCAACTTTATTTTTGATTTAATTCAGTTGTTACAATTATATATATATGGTAACTACATGTACTTTTTATATTATATGATTGTTACAGGTTGTATAGTTGAAGTATCATTTGTTTCAAGTGCTTATATTTCAACATTACTTTTCTTTTAAAATTCAGAGTAAATTGCATCGGTAATTTCTAAATTTTATCTCTTATATCATATTGATTCTTACATTTTCAATTAGTTCAATTTTGACTCTTATTTTTTTTGATTTTTGTGTCAATTTGGTTCAATTGATAATGACGTTAAGTTTTTTGATAAAGAATAAAGTTGGTTGATACTAACTCAGTAAATTGATAAAGTTTATAAATTTATTCTTACGTGATACATGTCGCTCATATTTGCATTTTTTTAAAAAAAGAACTATCGGTGCAATTTATCTTAAAATTTATTTTTACAAATTTTTTTTTTGAGACAAATAAAAATATTATAAAATTCAATTTTTATACTATTTTTTACATATTTTTTTCAACTAATCATACCTATTGTTTAAATTTTTTTTTATAGCTTCTTATACATGAGTGAGTTCCACACATATATCAATGGTGGAGATCCAAAGGGAGTTGTGGGGTATCCAAAAAATGGGGGTCTCAAACATTTTTCTTTTCCTAAAGTCAACCCAAACATAAAAGTGTTGTTCCACATACATTTTTTTCTTTTATTTTTTTAACAAATAAAACGGCACCATTTGGCTATTAGCATGGTGCTGTGATAGCACCTACCCCAATTCCGAATAAAACATACTTATATTTCACATAATTTCATACATTTTTTTCTTTTTTTTTTTTTTTTTTTCTAAATCACTCCTCAAATCTCTCAACCAAACACAGTATAAAGAAAATATTGTTCTAATTTGGTCCTGAACTATCAAACCCTTCCAATTTTGGTCTTCAACCACCGTTATACTTTGATGATGAAAATAGAGTAAATAACACTTTTGCCTCTTGAAGTATGACTATTTTTGTTTTTCACTTTGGTCCTTGAAGAAAAAGATTTTCACACTTTGAGCTGCAACCCCCAAAAATGGTCTAACTCAAAAATATTTATATATATATATATGGTTATTCACAACCACAACTTACCACATTATCCACTAAAATGATATGTCACGACACTTGAACCCTCCTCATTCACTTGCCCTTTTCTTTCCCATTTTGCATGCACATTCCCACTATCCTCCTATAAACGACCACCTCTTCTTTCTGAATTTACTCTAACAACTAACCACCTCTACCTTCTCAACCCACTACATGATCTTCTCTACTAGCTTTAAGATTCAATTTGCACCTTTTTGCTCCTCAAATAATGCGTAAATCACCGTAATTTTTTATTTTCATTCATTTGATATAAAATTGGTTTTTTTAATTGGGTGGGTTTGGGAGTGGGGGTAATTTTGAGGTTCAGAGTTGGCTTTGGATTTATGAATCAATGTAAAAAAACTTTAATTTTTTAGAAATCAAAGTGAGAAAATTTAATTTTTGAAATTCTTAAACTGTCTTTTTAATTGTAACGGGAGTTGATAATTACAAAATAAGAAACGAAAAATAATTTTGGCACTAAAGTGGAAGAATAATTTCTTTAAATACCGAAGTGAAAAATGACTCGGTGAAAGTATGATTTATCCATATATTTTAGTGGGTTTTGTTTCATATTATTTTATATAAAATTTCCATTAATTAGGATATAGGTTTGGCACTTATAATCCTAAGAATATTTGACGATATGCTTCCTATCGTGTGTATCTATATTAATATATAAAATAAACACTTCTATTGGCATAAATATTACATAATTTTTTCCTTCCAAAATGCTTTTAAACATAATAATTACTATAAATTGTTTCAATTGTCTCCAAATGTTTCAAATAACTATTATAATTAATTAGAAATTAGTGTGGAGTCACTTCAAATATATACATATATACACACACGTGTGTGTGTGTCACTGTTGATAAGATGATGGGCCTACTAGCAAATATGTTAATGGGATCCACTCCAAATTCAAAAGCTTTTGTCTCCACTCTGTCTCCCACAATCTCCTCTCAACAAGAACCCTTTCCAACATTGTACTTGAGAATCAACCATTCCATTACTACATAGATCATACATGTTTAGGTTGGCATGCACTAACAGCATTACTTCCTCACCGACAATCCAATCAACTACTGCCACCTGTCCTTCACCATAACTACATGAGAAAGTCAAGCATCCAGAAAACATACCACAATTTTACTCACCATTTCAAATCAATGTTCTATGTTCAATGTTATTATAAAAGAATGTTAGTTAACCTTTGATTGAAAATTCTAAACAATTTTTGAGATTTGTTTTTCTAACATTCTTATAGAAGGTAAGTTTATTGGTCACAAATCTAAAATTACTTCTTCCAAGTACTTAAATTGGACTGGCTGTAGCAAAATCTTACTTGGAAATAGTACTTTTACTTTTGAGAAAAGGGGAACAAAAGTAAGTAGGGTTTGCTTAGAAAAGAGATTTTGCTCCATTACAAGCCTACATAAGATTTTGGAAGTGGTTTAGACTTTTAAGTGTACCATGAGATTCATACATTGATCTCATTAGTACTTCAAACAAGCCTACAAAACATTTTGGAAGCACTAAAGCAATGACTCAAAAAGCTTATCCATAAATTTATTTAAAAAATAAAAATTTACAAATACAAAATTATACAGAAAATACATTCAAAATGATACATCAATAGCATTTTTTAAATAATGAGAAGATCATCGTAGGCAGGGACGGAACTAGGAGAAGACTATGGAGGGCCATGGCCCCCTGTTTCTGTAAACATTATTGTTTGCCATAAAACTTTAAAAATATATATATTATTTTATATATAAAATGCCCCCAGTATAAAAAAATATGTCATTTTTCTTCCATCTTGAATTCTCTTTTTATTTTACATTGAAAAAAACTTATTCATCCTATAATAAAGCTTCGTAGCTCGAATCTCCCTCCCCCCGAATCCCCCGACCGCCCAAAACGACGTCGTGTTGGGCCTTTTTTTTTTTTTCCCCTTATGTCTGAAAACAGAGAGAGAGCAGAGAGAAGAGAGAAGAAGAGGGAAGAGAGAAAGAAAGAGAAAGAGAAGACAGGGGAAGAGGGAATGGAGAGAGAGAGAGGGTCGGCAATCGTTGCAGCCCAGCTCGGTTCGCCGATCGCTGCCTCCTCCGCCTCCGCCTCCGATCGTCGCAGCCCAGCCCGACTCTTTTTTTTTTGGATCTGAAATGAATGTTGGCTGGTGTTGACGATGATGGTGATGTTGATGAACATGTTGTTGTTGATGATGAATGTGGTGGGTTTGATTTTTGGTTGTTGATTTTTGGTTGATGATTTGGTGGGTTTGATTTTTGGTTGATGATGATGTGTTGGGGTGGGTTTGATTTTTGGTTGTTGATTTTTGGTTGATGATTTGGTGGGTTTGATTTTTGGTTGATGATGATGTGTTGGGGTGGGTTTGATTTTTGGTTGATGGTTGATGATGAATATGATCTGCTCTGCTCCTTTCCTTCCTTTCCTTTATTCTTCTTTCTTCTTCTTCTTTGCCCTTCTGCGTTATTGAACCAAAAAAAAAAAAAAATCAAAACGACGAAACAACATCATTTTGAATTCGGGGGATTCGGGGGCTTCGATTTCGAGCTACGTAGCACGGTTGTTCATCTTATTTGAAATTGCTTCTATGATATTTAATTTTTCTTAATGTATATATAATTTATATATCATATATACATACATGTGTGTTTTGTGTATATGATGAAAAAAATTTAATTTTCTTTTGGTCCCTCCGATAATCAAATCCTAGTTCCGTCCTTGATAGTAGGTGATTTAACTACAACAAGTTATATCATAGCATTACTTATTCAAAAAATAATATTTGATTCAAATTCATTTCTTATAAGATTAGACTCACATTTAAAATGAATTTAGAGCACATATTAATTTTCTATAACTTGGTTTAGAGTACTTTAAAGTGGTATGAGATTCAAATATCGATCTGATTAATTCAATATATCCTTGTGCATTTTCTTCTTATTCTACCTGATGAATTGGGAATATTGTGGAAGGTAACAAGAAACATCAAACAATTTAGTATACTACCTAATGTTTCAGGAAATTATGTATGTAGATTTTCCTTCAAATGGGAAAGTAACAAGTTCAAATGTTCTCCAAAACTCAAAGTTAGAGCCAAATAGAGAGGGGGAAAAAAATTTTAAAAAGAAACCTTAAAAACTAAATGTTACTGGTAAAGTTAAAAACACAAAAAGTGTTGAAACATGGATTCAAATGAGAAATGTTCTCTTCCTCTCTCTCTCTCTCTCAAAGTGTTAATGGCAAAGATAAACGCTCCAAACAGGGATGGAACTAGGAGAAGACTATGGGGGGCCATGCCCCCCTGTTTCTCTGAAAATTATTGTTTGTCATTGAATTTTGAAAATATATATATCATTTTATGCATAAAATGGCCCCCCAGTATAAAAAAAAAAAATGTCATTCTTCTTCCATCTTGAATTCTCTTTCTATTTTACACCAAAAAACTTTTTCATCTTATTAGAAATTGTTTCTATGGTATTTAAATTTTTTTTATGTATATATAATTTATATATATCATATTATACATACATGTATGTTTTGTGTATATGGTGAAAAAAATTATTTTCTTTTGGCCCCTCCGATAATAAAATCCTGGTTCCGTCCCTAACTCCAAAATTGTTGAAGCATATTGATTTGAAAGAGTAATGTCCTCTCTCTCTTCAACCTCACATTACGAGACGTATTTATACAATCAATGATATAGATATAGATTTATCAATCAGAATGAATCTTATTCATAGTTTCAAATTATGGATAATTTTCTAAATAATTTTTTTTGAGTAAATAGCATTGTTCTATTTATAGTAGTTGTTGAATTGAAATTCTTCTTCTTCTTTTTTTTTTATAAATTATGAAAAAAAATATGAATATTGTATAAGTAATCACACATCAACTTCGCATGAACGAGAAGGACAAACCACCTACCAACAACCATGACAACACCGTCAAATGCGTTGATAAAAACATGCATTTGGAACACAATACACCATATATACATTTTTTTTTTTGAAAATTTGCGTCCATCAGATTAAATTCCTACATACATATATATATATATATATATATATTATAAAACACATTTTTTTCACATTGGTTTTTTTGGGTGGTGACAACCTTTTTGACTTTGGTCTGTTTGTCCTTTGTTTACACCTCCACACATTATAAATTTAAAAATTACTCATTCTGTTTGGTTTCGATTTTTAGAAGTTATTTTTCAAAAAAATTTATTTTTTTATTTTTTGTATTTTTTTTTGTTTTCACTGAATATTTTTTAAAAATATTTTAAGTAATTTTTTTAATTTTTAAACACACTTAACATAAATACATTTAAAATATATAATATTTATAAAAAAATCTTTAAGAAATTCAGTAAATATCAAAAATACAAAAAAATATAAAAATTCAGTATATTTTTTATATTTTGTGTATTTATTAATTTTTTAAAATATTTTGTTCACAAATATTTTACTTTTTAGTTACATCTAAGTAAGGTGCATCTAAAAAAATAAAAAAATTAATTAAAATTTAAAAATATTCACTAAAAATAAAAAATAAAAAATTTAATTTTTTTAAAAATTAAAACCAAACACTGAAATTCTCTTGCACTTATAGGCACATATAACTAATTAATTCAAAATTCATCATTCCTTTTTAACCAAAGTGCATTTCATACCTCATTTGACCGATTCAAACCCCTCTCTCTCTCTCACCTCATTTGACCGATTCAAACTCCCCCCTCAATTTAGAGGTGTTTTAAAAAATTGATTACAAGTTAATTTTTTTGACTTTTTAAAATTATTTTATTTTTTTATAAATAAATTATATAAGAAATGATATAATTCAGAATTAATTAAAAACTGTATCTTAAAAAGGCCTTGCTGTCGGCATATCCTCACTAAGATACAATTCTGAAATAATCTATGCTTATTGGTCAATGGTCTATCTTACTTTCTCACTCAAACTTTCTATTTTCATTGGAATAAACCTACCTACACCATATTAAACTACTAGTGTATGCTTGTACCTAAAGGCATAGTATAAATAATATTGAGATTAAAATATAATTGTAATTTGTACGTATCATATTAAAATTTGTAAAGTCTGTAACACCTGATAAAAGTTCAAGTCAACACTCCTACCATTAGTTTGTGGCTAACACCTAATACATAGGTGAGTGTCATAGTACCCCAAATTACAAATATCTGATTGAAATAATATAATACACAGAACATAAATACCATAACCTCGCAAATAGTAGTCTTTAGGAATTGTTTACAAATTAAGATATGGAAATCAAATATTTTGAAATAATTTTCCAATCAAAATACGGAAAGCATTGAAAAACTAAATGCATCATATCATGAAGAAGAAATCAACTCTATACCATAGCATCCCAACAATATAGCAATACATTTTTCATAAAACCGCTTATGAAAAACCACATAAATGGTAAAAAAAGTAATTCTTACAACTCATCTGGTTTGTCAAATTAATGTGAAAATCATCAATTACATCAACTATAGAATACAAATTGTTGCTTTACAAAATAGTCAAATTAAAAAGATTTTAAAGTCATCTACTCCCTCCGTCTCAAAATATTAGTTCCTTATTCTATTTTTCATTGTCCCAAAATATTAGTCCTTCTTCAAAAATTAAGTACAAAAATAATATAAATTTCCTATTTTGCCCTTCTTTTAAATTAATAAACAATATAAAAAGTACAATTATGACATTGATATTCCCAAAAAATGTACTATCAAAAGGATAATTTTGGAAAATTAACTTTTTTCAAAAGCAATAATTGTACTACCAAAAAAAGTTGGATTCCCCAAAAGGGACCATTATTTTGGGACGAAAGGAGTAATAGCCATCAAGTATTGTTAGTATCAATACTTGAAAGAAAATGTATAATAAAAAGAGTAAATTAAATAAGAAAAATTATAAATAGGTGATAACTTTCCAAAATATTTAAAAACTCATTGATTTGTAATTTTCTCAATGAAATAAGAAGATGAGTAAAGAGAGCCCATATAACAGTTTGGTGCAAATCTCTATCATCCTATGAAAATAAAAGAGAACATAATTTTATACAAAAAGGGAGAAAAAAAAAGTTTATACAAAGTAGTGACAACTGACATGTCCAAAGTAGTGACAACTTACATGTCCAAAGTAATAACTCAATTGTAATAAACTGATTCAAAATAAAAGATCAAGTTAGCACTCTTAAATCAAACTTAGCTATACTGGAAATGCAAAAATATAGGGGAATAAAATGCTTCACAAAAATATTTGAAATGCAACAAAGTCCACATAGGTGGAAAGTTTTACAAAAAGTGGGTTATAGCTATCGTCTGCTTTACAAAATGTATATACTTTACAAAAATATGTGTTTGATAATGTCTTCAAATTTGTTCTTTCCTACAATTTTTACGAACGCCTCATCAATTTTCGAAAGGTCTTCATAACAAAACTTCAGGGTAAACAATATTTGTAGTGGAATCTGGCTCATCATTGGAGAGGAGGATACTTATATGATCGAAAGATGTGTATCTGGATAATGTCACGTATAGTTGCCCATGACTAAAAACAGGTGTGCGCAAATCAACCCCAACAAATTTCTCAGATTGTCCTTGAGATTTATTAATGGTCAAGACGTATGCCAATCGAACTGGAAATTGACGTATTGTCATTCGGAAAGGCATTTCTGCAGAAGACGGAGTCAATGATATCCTTGGTATAAATGCCAAATTGCCAAACTTCTCTCCAGTTAAGATTCGAGCTTCAATTATGTGAGTGTCGCACCTTGATACCATTAATCTTGTGCCATTACACAGTCCATCTTTCGGTGCAATGTTTCTTAATAATATTATAGGACAACCCACTTTCAACTCTACCTTAAAAGCTGGTAGCCCAGGAGGATCCAATGAATTTAAAAACTCATTAGGATATCTATTTGTAATGGAAGGATCAATTTCATCATCTTCAGCCATCTTATCTACAACAAGATACGTATATGTATTCCTTGGAAAAATATTCAACGCAGCAATATTGATAGCACTGACATCATCATTTCGTACAGAAAGAATTGTAGGTTCCGTTAAGAATGATGGGGTTGATGTATCTGCCACATCCAATTGTGGATAAACTGTTGAGAGTAATTCCTTTAGATCCTGACATTTGTGTATTTTTGATGGAATTTTAATGATTTCTTGCGGATTGGTTCCAACCTAATAAATAAAATAAAAGAAATTAAAAAAAAATGGTGTAATCAAAGTATCCTCAAATGATATAATCAAAGTTCGAATGAGTATTACCTCCGTCAAGAATTTTGCAAAAATAGCATTTCCAAGGTTTGCATGATTCAAGCGCATATTCAAATGTAAAGATAAAACATGTAGATCCATCCACAAAACAGAGTGTCTCAATGATTCATTCACAATTTGCTCACGAACTTCTTTGGTTATAACTGGTAAGATTTGTCGAAAGTCTCCACCAAGAACAACAATGATACCCCCAAATGGCTTTTCATAATCACAAATATCTCGAAGTGTGCGATCAACCGCCTCAACACAATGTCTATGTTGCATAGGAACTTCATCCCAAATTATGAGTTTTGTTTCTCTAAACAATTTAGCCTGTAATGATTGCTTGCTAAACCCACAAACTGAATTTTCCAAGACATCCAATGGAATGAAAAATGTTGAATGTGCAGTGCGACCTCCTACTAATAGCAATGATACAATTCCAGATGAATCCACGGTAACAATAATATGGCCAAGGCTACGACATTTTAATGCAATCGTATTGTACAAAAATGTTTTCCCCGTTCCGACACCCCTATTCAAAAAGAAAATAGTCCCTTTACTTTGAAAGACTGAATAAGTGATTACGTTATAAGCAGTTCGTTGTCCATTATTGAGGCGATCAATAGTAATTTGCACATCTGTCTGTTGTGCCTCATTTTGTAGTTGTTGATGTTCGAATATCAATCGGTTACCAACTGTTGCACTCCAATTTGCTGTTGGTTGTGGCATGGGCGGGAAGTCAATTAAACTCTTTCCTGATTCTTGAAGCATTTGATTCAAAAGATACAAACCATAATCTTCAATTTGAGCCTCCGTTGGGTTAGAAATTGTCACGACCCAAACCCGCCCCTAAGGGTTTAGCATCGTAACCGGCCAGTAATCTGCGATTACCAAAGGCCTGCTTAACAGTAATGACAATAGTACAGAGTAAGGGGCTGGTGGAAGCCAAACAGTAAATAAAAGATGTCCAATAAGCTGTGAAAATCTGAATGGAAAAAGACTTTTATGGACCAGTCCACATTCATAACCACAAACATATATACATATCGGATACACATAACATACAGGTTAGGGATCCAATCCCTTTACCATAACTGTACAGTCAAAAGTCTTAAACATTTATTACAAAACAGAGACAAAAGGGTGAATCCGAAACACCCCGAAACAGCCTTGGCTTGAACGGACTCGGGACCTCAAAGTGAGGCACAATAGTTGGTTGGATAAAACATGAGTTTAACTTGACGCTCCTAGCTTCGGTCCGGTGCCTGGCCACCTACATACATATATAAACAGTGAGCTAAAGCCTAGTGAATAACAAATGCGTAAAGGGGTCAAGAATGAATGTCCTTTCAGTAATTAAAACAATTATTTGCATCTGTAGATCAGTTATTCAATCAGTGGCTCATATTTCCATATAAGTCAATTAGAAATCATAACAGTCATACGTGGTGCATCCAATAACAAGACAGTACAGTAGGTCTTAATAGACCGAACAGTCAGTTGATGGCCATCAAACAGTATACGGTATTGGTTCCAAACATTGGAACTAACAGAGATCTCTGTGACAGTAGCAGTAACAGTAACAGTAACAGTAACGGTAATAGTAAGTTGCTATGGATGCCGCGAGTACGGTTTATAAAATAGGACAAACATTCATTTAGTAAACAATGTCCCTTCAGAAAGCAGTACAGTCGATCATTCAGAAAATAATTATAATTGAACATATCTTTACAACATTGTTACTCACAGATTACTAGGCTATAGGCAGGCTAATCAGCGTCCTCGGGTGCCAACCCTACACAGTTGCAGAACGAACACACACTAAGTTACACACTTGGGATTAATAACTTAGCCCCTTAACTTGACTTGGTGTGGTTCTATAACATTATCCTCATTAAGATGCCGTAAACATGGCCTATGAATGCCTAGGATGGAATGAGGATGCAAAAATATATTTTAAAACACTTTTCAAAATTTGCTAAAAACAAGGGTCTTGCTCGAACGTGGCTTTCTCCGCTCGAGCGAGCTTACCAAAACAGAGAGGTCGCTCGAGCATAGACTCCCTCGCTCGAGCGGTCTGTAAAAATGCAAAAAGTACTGGTTGCTAAAATTCTCCGCTCGATGCTTGCTCGAGCGTGAGACACAGTTCCTCGCTCGAGCGTGCGTCTGCACATGCAAAAACCTGAGAGCTTGCAATCTATGCTCGAGCCAGCATTCCGTCGCTCGAGCGGAGCTCTGAACACAAAGGTGGTCGCTCGAGCATGGAATCCTTCGCTCGAGCGTGGAAGCCAAAATCTGGGTTTTCTAGATTTGCTTCCAAAGCTCAAACGAAGAATCAAACATGCCAAAACTCATCCTCTTGGGCCAATTTTCTGGAAAACACTTAGAAACTCATAATACAACATGTTTTGAAGATCATTTTATAAAATCAAAGCCCAAAAGTATATCAATTGAACACAAATTCAACCCAAAATTCAAGAACATGATGTAAATATGCCATGCATGTGTTTATTTGAATTCAAAGCTTCTAACACATGATCAAATGAGCCATTCTTCCCCAAAACATGATGAATTCTTAGATTACAACTATAATCTAGACATGTATGGAAGAATTTCATGCAAAACAACTTCAAAACTCTATGATATGATCATGCATGTATGAATGGACTCTCAAATTAACACTTTAGGCTAATTCTTGACTCTAATCACCAATTTTTCCATGAACCAAGCAAGAAACAACTTAAATTCATAATTAAAAGAATGAATTTCCTACCTTAAGTCTTGAATTCCAAGTGTGGTAGCTCAAATATGAAATTTTCCTTCAATCTCCCCTAAGTCTCAAGCAACTCTTGTTGAAATCAATATCTTTCCTCCTACTCTCCTCTCACTCACGGTTTGGTCAAGAAGATGAAATGAAGAAGGATGGTGTGTCAATAATTGTATAAATCCACTCAATGACACACTTGTAAATAACTAGGCTCAATTAATTTAACATTGTTTATTCTAATTTAATCATTCCAAATCAAATTTTAATTAAACCTACCATAAAATCATATAATTCCTAATTAACATATAACGCTAAACAATTTCTGAATCGGTCGCCGATAAGGCTTTCAATTCGCAGTTCGAAAACACGAACAGATCATTCAATAACAAACAGATAGAAATGCATTCTAAACAACACGCTCACACAAACAATTTAGGATTTTGTCTTAATCAATTACTTATCATGCTTAATCACAATTTGACACTAATTAGAGGTGAGGGTTGTCACAGAAATGGCAAACAATGTCCGAAGCTTATGTGCAAGATCATCATAGATATGCATTGAAAATTGATTCCATAACGCATGTGGTTGTAGTGGAAAACATTGGGTCAGAATAATACAAAACAATCTCCTCAATTGATATCCGGTTTTCATAACTGCAGTCTCTTTCAGGCACTGTATCCATTCTTCATCATCTTCTAAGAGTCATCTTGCAACACATGCTGATTTAAACGTCTGATGAAAAACATTGTTAACTGTATGTAAACATTGAAACGATCTTGGCCCTTTGACAACAGTTAACAACAAACGCAGATAAAATCTTTCACCACAGTTAGGGCTAGCAAAGTACATTCTACCAATTGCATATCCATGTTCTCTTGGTTTCTATCTATGTTCTGACTTGAGCCAAACAAAATATTGCGGAAATTCTTGGTAAGTGAATTGGCATTCATTTTCATTGGAAGCACAATAATCAAAAAAACCAGTAAGAGTCGATTTTTATTGCGCAGCTCTAGAAAGAATCATTTCCAATGAGTCATTAGGATTGAAAAGAACATAATGCATTCTAGGTAGATGAAGTGCCAAGCGAACAACTGTTGGCATCTCTGCATGCAAATGATGACCGAATATTCGCCAAGCAGCTTCTGGTGGTCCAATATACCTCGCATCAAGATATTGTTGGATCTCATTAATCAATCCCAAAACCATAACCCATGTAAATATACTTATGTATATACTTAACACATCTCACTCTAACACAAACTTCTACATTTATATGACAGTTGAACCGTTTAGAAAGATATGCATTGTATGGTACCACATCTCTGTTATCAACTTCCTGTCCTCTCACAGTATATACTTGACCACTATTGCGACGACGATAGATTGGATATCCATCTTGGTCCATAGTTGTTGATTCTGCAAAGGCTCGAGGGTATTTCTTAGTACATCTAACATTTTCCATACATGGCGCTTGGGGATTTCGAGCACCATATGGTCCATGTACCATGCAACACTTGACAGTTTCAAAAAGTGTAGGATCATCTTTTGGATCTGGAAATTCTGCACAAATTAATTTGTCTACTTGAGCATATGTTCGAATTTTGTCTGGACCTTTAAGAAAGAGAAGCGCATGCATATGTGGTAGGCCTCGTTTTTGGAATTCAATTGTAAAAACATGTGTAACTTTATTACCGAACACTTTGTTTGTCTCTATCTCCTTCATCAAACACTTTCTTTTTAGCTCAAAAACACGGGCAATCAAATCAGGACGATCAATAGCTTTTTGGTGTGGTAATAATGCTGAAGTAATTTTTGGCCAATTGGGATTTGCAGTCATGGTGAGAAAAATATCTGGGTACTGGTTGTATCGCGTGATAGCCATTGAATCTTGAAAGTTTTCAAACATATGTCTAGGATTACCAGTAAATGAAGATGGCAAAATAAACTTTTGACCAATTTGATTAGGTCGCAAGTCATCTGGATCAATATCGCTTAAATCTTGGTAAAGTTCAGCTCGAATTTTTTTTTGATTAAGATTGTAGTACGTCAACCGATTTTGCTCAGTTGCAGCCTAAGCATCTACCAAAAACTCTTGGAATAGTTTTTCACCTCTCAAAATTGTTGAATACTCTGTAGGTCGCTCAAACAAACGATAACTATAAAAATCCATTTGAGTAAGTCGATCAGTTAAAGGCCGATCATGTTTAACGTCCCACAATTTCAACTCAGGTTTCCATCCGAGCTCACCATACGAGAATAATAAAACATAATGCAATGGCAAATACGCTGGGTGACATTCATTAATTTGCATCAGTTCATTATTTCCCTGTAGATATAAAACAACATCTCTCATTCCAGTAACCTCGGTTCCATCACCTGGTATTACAATTGCAATCTCATCAGCAGTTGGTAGGTTATACCGTCGTCGGTCTGTTGCTGAACTATAGTGAAGATGAGCAGGTAGATTTTGTCTAGTGAAGGCTAATTGATTCAAAATTGCATGAGCCTGGCGAAATTTGTCTACAAATGTATTAACTTGCAACAAACTATCTTGAATAGTTTTGAGAACATCCCTTCGTAAGTGAGGATTTCTACGATTTCGAACTTCTAAAGCTAAATCAGGATCATAAATGTACAGCTGAGCATAAGTCGCATCCTGACCTAGCTGTGGTAGAAATGATCTTATTCGATGTCGCAATTAAAAGTTAATTTTTTTGACTTTTTAAAATTATTTTATTTTTTTATAAATAAATTATATAAAAAATGATATAATTCAAAATTAATTAAAAACTGAAAGCTGACTTTTAATATCTTTCTTAAAAAGGCCTTGCTGTCGGCATATCCTCACTAAGATACAATTCTGAAATAATCTATGCTTATTTGGTCAATGGTCTATCTTACTTTCTCACTCAAACTTTCAATTTTCATTGGAATAAACCTACCCACACCATATTAAACTATATAAAAATATTAAAAAAATATGTACATTTAGCATACTCTATCCTCTTTATTTCATTAGATATGGTCGCGATATGTATTATTTAAATATATTTTAAATTTTATTCTTTATATACAGTGCAAACTCATATTTTTATTAAAATAGTATTACGCATTATGAACATGATCTCTTACTTTTACCTCATGTGATCCACTAGAAATATCCATATTCATTCTTCATCACTTTCACAAATAATAGTATATAAATTAACAAGTTTTATTAATTTATTTTCTTATTTAATGATGTAATAATTATCATATCATTGAAGTGAAGATTGTTTTAGATTTCAAAATTGAATTATTAAATGTTGCATCACTTAAGAGAAGTTTGTAAAATTTGATTTTATATAATATTTTCTTATTTTCACTAGTGGTGGACCCTTTTATACTATTCTTAATATTTATTTTTTGTAATTTAGTTTTATATTGTAGACTTACAATTTTCACTTAAATAGGGTTACGCATTATGAACATGGTCTCTTACTTTTACCTCAGTTAATTCACTAGAAATATTCACATTAATTGTATATTCATTATTTTCATGAATAATATTATATAAATTGACAAATTGTAAATTAGTTTTTTTTGCTTATTAATGTGATACTTATCATTTCATTGAAGTGGAGACTATTTCAGATTCTAAAATTTCATTATTTAATGACACATCACTTAGTAAAAAAAGTTTGTAAAATTTAATATTCATATAACATTTTTTAATTTTTACTGTGAATCCTTTCACACTAATATGTACATTCTTAACATTTTTATATAATATAATTTTATATATGTAAACTTACACTTTTCACTTAAATAGTCTTCTGCATTATGAACATATAGGTACCGTTTGATAACACTTACGTTTTTAGTTTTTTATTTATATTTATAAAAATTTAAAAAACTCAAATAAAAACTTGTTTGGTAAAATTTTTGATTTATAAATCAGTGGTCTCAGTTTATAAATTTGGTCAAAAAATGAAAACATAAAAAATGTGTTTCCATTTTGAGTTTTGAGTTTTTTTTTTTTTTACCACCCAACACTAGCCACCACCCGCCACCATTTTCACCACCGTCTTCTGCCACCACCACCCACCCTCCACCACCACTACTGCCACCACACCACACCACCCACCTGCTACCACTGCCACCACCACCCACCTCTCGCCGCCACCACCATCATCAACACCCACCACTCACCTGCCATCCACCCGCCACCACCCGCCACCCGCCACCCGCCACTACCATTCACCGCCCGCCGCCACCACCCGCCACCTACTTGCCACCACCACTCACCACCACCTGCCACCACCATCCACTACCTGCCACCACCAGCCACCTACCACCACCACCCACCACCCACATTGCTACCACCTACCACACGCCATCGTCACCCACCCATCCACCACCACACCACCATCCGCCATCACCACCACCACCCGCACCTACCCCATCACACCACCACCCACTCGCTACCACCTATCATCGTCACCCACCCACCCACTATCACCACCCGCCATCCGTCACCCACTTGCCACTACCACTCATTCGCTACCACCCACCACCCGCCACGTCACCCACCCATCCATCACCACCACCCACCATCCGCCACCCACTTGCCACCACCACCACTTACTACCACCACCACCCGCCACCGTCACCCACCCACCCACCACCGCCACCGCCCACCACCACCAGCTACCCACCGTCACCACTTTCCACCACCGTCTTCCGTCGCCACTTGCCACCACTTGCCATTTCTCACTTTTTTTATATTTTTAAAATTTTTTAAACATTTTGTCAATTACCAAACGCATTTGTAGTTTATGTTTTTCTAAAGATAAACAAAAACCAGTTTATAAAATTTTTGTAAATATAAACTGAAAACGTAAACATTACCTACCACCCACCAGCCACCATCGGCCACCACCTACCTGCCATCCACTCGCCACCACCACCCACCTGCC
Source organism: Camellia japonica (assembly GCA_030407325.1). Taxonomy (NCBI): domain Eukaryota; kingdom Viridiplantae; phylum Streptophyta; class Magnoliopsida; order Ericales; family Theaceae; genus Camellia; species Camellia japonica. Next base: position 133,540,930 of record JAPPVO010000029.1, on the reverse strand, counting down.
ACCACCCACCACCCGCCACTACTATCCACCGCCTGCCACCACCACCCGCTACCACTACTCACCACCTACCTGCCACCACGATCCACCAGCCACCCACCACCACCCACCAACACCCACCACCCGCCACCGTCACCTACCCACCTACTACCACCACCACCCGCCACCTACCTGTCACTACCACCCACTAGCCACCACCCACTACCACCCGCCATCCGCCACCCACCTGCCACCCCACCCACTACCACCACCACCACCACCCACTCGCTACCTCCCACCACCACCCGCTACCTACTACCACCACCCACCGTCACCACTTTCCACCACCGTCTTTCGCCGCCATTTGCCACCACTTGCCATTTCTCACTCTTTTTATATATTTTAAATTTTTTTAAACATTTTGTCAATTACCAAACGCATTTGTAGTTTATGTTTTTCTAAAAATAAACAAAAACCAGTTTATAAAATTTTTGTAAATATAAACTAAAAACGTAAATGTTACCAAACAGACCACTCTTATCTTACATAATTTCTAAATTTTTTTGTAGGTCTTTCTAATGATTGCCCATTGGGTATTTTATTAAGAGCTAAATAATATAAAGAAAAATTTAAAACTCCAATACACATTTTATATATTCTCCTATACTTATATACATTTTTATTTATACTTTTCACATATTTTAATATAATGTTTTAACATATATACCAACATTAATTATCACCCAATAACAATATTTACCATTTTGTTTTTTAATTTATCAGATTTATTAATGGACAAAACTTGATGTACAACCTGAACTATTGTAGTAAAATACCTGAAATAGTCCATTTATCTTTCTGCACTTTATGCCTGCTATGATTTGTTTCTTGTCCAGCTTTTTAAACTATGAAATATAACTTGAGAGGGAAATTTATGAGCTGGGTTGGGCCGTGGTAATGACCGGGCAGATTATGGGCCGAACATGTTGTGGGCCGTAGTAGCTTGGGCTTAGCCGGAGAGGGTTGTGCTCGGTAATGGCCCAGGACCATGCTAGGACCGAGCTACTTGGCTTGTTTATGTGGGAACCGAGCTAATTGGGTAATTCGGCCGAGATAATGGAAGCCGGTCCTGTTCCCGTGGCTGGCGCTTCCAGCCCGGCTGGAAAGGTCTTCGGTTTACCAGCTCGACCAGTCTTCAACTCGGCTATGCCGGAATGCAACCGAGCTCGGTCGTCGTTGAGCTCGGCGAGCGGAGCACTCTAGCTTGTTGTGTAACACGGCCGTTGGCAGCCGAGATAATGCAGCTCGGATGTCGAGATCCCGGTAGTGTGGGCTGACAGTTTGGTTAGGTGATGATCAGCTAGATTTGTGCTGACAGATGGGATAGCGGCACCACGTGTCGAGAGACTAATGGGAGTAGATTTGGGGCGCAGAAGGTATATAAGCGAGTCTGCGCTTCCCATGCCTAGACAGATGAACATTTGGTAAGATATACACTTACACTCAACTCTCTCCTCTCTCTCTATCCCTGAGTGTGTGCTGACTTGATCGTCGGAGGGGTTTCCGGCCGCACATCGCCGAGTAGCTCACCGTCGTTGTGTTCACAGGACGATCGGATAGACAAGGAGCTTGAAAGAAAGGAGTATGGGCTTGCCTGAATATTTGCTCCCCACACATAACTAAAATCACATAGTCGTCTAAGATCATCAATAATGTCACATAGTAATTGAAAATTACTAAATAATTACTCAACAAATCAAAGCCTTTTATTTCAATTAATTGGGGTAGAGGTCTCTCATATGAATTCTAACTACAATTATACTACAAATCCAGAATTATTACCCACAATTAGACCGAAATTTGTCAATATATGGTTGAGATTCAATCTAGTAGTAGACTTCACAATACAAAATCAAATCTCAGCCCATCATTTATTTTCAGAGTTAGAGTCACTGCTGTGCGGCTTGCATAGTAATGACTGTTGTGCGGCATGTGAAAATTATTTTAGATTTATTTTGATAATTCAAACCGTTCAATTTTTAAATAACATTAATTAGAACATACTTGTGAAAAATTAAGTTGATCGGATATCGAAAGACCCTTCATCAACTCACATTTGTATTCGGTTGAATACTTATATATTTATTTTTTTGGGTAAACTACCAATACATCCTAATAGTTGGACTTAATTCCCATCAAGTCCTATTGAAAATAAGTCTTGGTAAAATTGTCGTTAAAAATAATTTTTTTATAACAATTTTTTATATATGTCGCTAAAAATTAACAATTAGTGAATTTTTTTTTTGTCATGATTTTTATAAATTGTCGCTAAAACTTACAATTAGTGACTTTTTTTATGACAAAATTTTCTCATAGGACCTATTAGACAATAAGTCTACTTATTAGGACCTACACGTAAGTACCCCTTATTTTTTTATATATACAAATTCGAGTTGATAAAGGGTCTATTGATATCCAATCAATTTGATTTTTTACAAGTATATTCTAATCAATGTTCTTTAAAAATTGAGCGGTTCTGATGATGAAAATAAAGTCCAAAATAATTTTAATGAACCGCACAATAGTCACTACTGTGCAACTTGATCCCTTTATTTTCTAGGTATATTTCTTGACCCAAGTTCTGTTTCTCTAGAGTTTTTCTTCTAACTATTTTCCTCTTAATGAATCAAATTATAATTTATATATATTATATACTAAATCAATATTTTTATTAACAAAAATTATATTCTTGCTTGTGGTTTTATCAATTGTTTGGCCGTTGGAGTTAACTAAATCATCTTAATCTTTTTTCTCAACTTATGTTCAATGTATTTAATTAGTGCTACTTCTCTCATTTCATAAATGTATTATTTTTTAGCTTTTCCACATATAATTTTAATATTCTCATCTCAAGTTCACTTATTATTTTATTAATATATATATATGTTTTTTTTTTTTTGGCAAATATTCAATCCCATAAAGTTGCTAGCTTTATAGTTATTAGATTACATCACCTTCAACTTTTCCGTCCTTAAAGATTCATTTCTTTCCAAATATGTATTTATTTTATTTAACATTTCAATTTTCTACACAACTTCAGTAGAGAAAGGTGCCAATTTGAACTTATTTGTTTCCACTGATAGTTTGCTAAAATTAAAATCTTACATAACATGATTAGTTCTTTGTAGTCTTTAAATTGAAATTTCAGGTCTTTTTATTTTACTATTGGGTAAATTACACTAACTATTCTTAGATTTAATATAGCAATTTTGAGAGTTTTAATATAATTATATTAGATACCCTTAATAATTTAATTCACATAATATTTAGTCTCATTTTCATCAATAATTCGCTAGTCATATGGAAATCACGTTATCAACTTTTTTTAAAATGAAATGTATATATTTTTCTTTATTTATTCTTATTTTTTTCACACCATCTACATTACTTCAAATCCTCTAACCTTATTAAAAAAAATCAGTATAATTGGAGTGAAACACCAATAAATTCCAAATAATGATCTTATGAACCGTTCAATCTCTCTTTTTTTCTTATTGTCACGACCCAAACCCGCCCCTATGGGTTTAGCACCGTAACCGGCCAGTAATCCGAGATTACCGAGGCCTGCTTAACAGTTATACAGTAAAACAGAGTACAGGGGCATGGCGGAAGCCAATACAGTAAATAAACAATGTCCAATGAGCTGTGACAGTCTGTATGCAAAAAGACTTTTCATACATATATATATACACAGTACAAACAGTATGCACATATTTACAACCATTCAGAACAGGGACCTAATCCCTATTAAACAGTACAGTAACAGTCTATACAGTCATTACAAAACAGAACAGAAGGGGGAAAACTAAAACACCCCATAGCCTTTACTAGACAGGTTCGGAACCTCGCAGTGAGGCACAGTAGTTGGCTTGACAAAACTGGAGTTTACCCCGACGCTCCTAGCCGCGGTCTGGTGCCTGTACACCTATATATATATATATGAGCAGTGAGCTAAAACCCAGTGAATAACATAATGCGTAAAGGGGTTTAGAATGAATGTCCTTACAGTAATGAAAACAGTTCATTAAACCAGTATTTCAGTCGTTCAGTCAGTACAGTCATATGTGGTACATCCATTAGCATAACAGTAAACAGTAGGTCTTAAAAGACCGAACAGTCAATGATGGCCATCAATCAGTAAACAGTAGTGGTTCCAACAAGGGAACCGACAGAGATCTCTGTAACAGTAACGTCAGTAAACAGTAGTGCTAAGGATGCCACAATACAGTTCAGAATATAGGACATACATTCATTCGATTAACATATCAGTTCAGAAAACAGTTCAGTTAAACAGTCAGAAAAATCATTTTTGAACATATCTTTACACAGTTGTTACTCACAGAGTTCTGGGCTACAGTAAAGCTAGAGCGCGTCTCCAGTCGCCAACCCTACACAGTTTACAGAACGAACACACACTAAGCTACACAGTTGGGAAAGATAATAACTTAATCCCTAATTGCCTCGGTGTGTTCTACATCTATATCCTCATTAAGATGTCTTAAACTAGGCCTAAGAATGCCTAGGATGGGATGAGGATGCAAAGATGCACTTCAGAAAACATTTCAGAATTTTCAGAAAACAGGGTCTCGCTCGAGCGTGGCTTTCTACGCTCGAGCGGACATGCAGACAAAGGAGCTCCGCTCGAGCGTGACTTCCGTCGCTCGAGCGGACTGCAAGCTACAGTGAAAATACTGGATGCTCAAAATCCACGCTCGACGGGCGCTCGACCCTCGCTCGAGCGTGAGACACAAGTCCTCGCTCGAGCGTGAATTCCTCGCTCGAGCGGACTGTAAGCTCATGCAAAGTACTGGATGCACGCTCGATCCTCCGCTCGAGCGGAAGGCATGATCACAGAGTGTACGCTCGAGCGTGGACTTCCTCGCTCGAGCGTGGGTCCAAAATCTGGAAAATCCAGATTTGAACCTCAAGCTCAAAACCAAGTTTAAATGCATAAATTTCGATCCTCTTGGGCTAATTTTCTGGAAAACACTTCAAAACTCATAATATTACATGTTTCAAAGATCAATTTGAGAAATCAAAGCCCAAGGGTGTTTCAATTAAATCCAATTTCAAACCAATTTCATGAACATGATGAACATAACATGCATGAACTTTAAACAATTTCAAAGCTTCAAAACATGCTCTAATGAGCTCATTCTTTCAAAAACAAGATGGTCATGGACTTAGCTAAACTTGGACATGCATGTAACAATTTCCATGAAATCAACTCAAAACTCAACAATACAAACATGCATGCATGAATTAAGCTATAATTCAACATTTAGACTAAATCATGACTTAGGCTCCTATTAACATGAACCATGCAAGAATCAACTTAAACACAACAATGAGAGGTTGAATTCCTTACCTAAGTCTTGAATTAGAGGTATGGAGCTCAATTAGGCAAATCTCTCTTCAATTTCTTCAAGTTCCAAGCAATCAAGTGAATCAATTCTCTCCCTCTCTCTCTAGGTCGGCAAGAAGGAAAATGAGCTGATGAAAATGTATGAATGAATGCAAGAGGCTCAAATGTGCATAGATAGTGGCCCACTCACAATGGCAAAGTTGTAGATAAGCCTAACTCTTTAATCAGCTTTATTTTAATCTATTTAATCATACCAAATCACTTTTCAGATAATTATACCATAAAATCACATAAAATCTAATTAGCACAGAACATCAATCAATTTCAGATTCGGCCGCCGATAAGGCCTTCAATTTGCAGTTTAAACATAAAACATGAACAGATAATTAACAATCAACAGATAGAAATGCATTTAAACAGATACAGTCAATCAATCAGTTTCGATTTCAGTCAGTCAGTTCAGTATTTCAATCAATTCAATTACTTATCATAATCAGTCTCAGTTTAACGTAATCAGTAATTAATCGGTAAACAGTGACGAGGGTTGTTACAGTCTCCCCTCCTTAAAAAGAGTTTAGTCCTCTAAACTCGAGTTACCTTCATTCTGGAAGAAAACAGGATTCAGTGGAAACAGTTCAGGATATCTTTTAGCCATGTCATCTTCCCTTTCCCAAGTGGCATACACGCCACCATGGTTTTGCCAGTCAACTTTCACTAACGGGATCTCTTTGTTTCTCAACTTCTTGATCCGTCTGTTCAATCTGTATAGGCCGTTCCTCGTAAGTGTAGTCATCACTTAGCACTACACGAGTCGGCTCAATCACATGGAAAGGATCCCGAGGTAGTCCCTCAACATAGAAATGGAAGACGTTATGCATATGCTCCATTTCAGGAGGAAGCGCAACTTGATACGCCACCGGATTGATTTTCTCAATAATCTCATACGGTCCGACATATCTTGGCGCTAACTTGCCTTTGACTCCAAAACGAGTCTGGCCTTTCATCGGTGTCACTTTCACAAAAACGTGATCACCCACTTCACTCTCTGTCTCGTCTTCTGACATCTGCATAACTTTTCTGTCGGCTCTGTGCAGTTTTCAGTCTCTGTTGTATCAGTTTCACTTTCTCAGTCGTTTCATATACAATCTCGGGCCCAAGCAAAGGCCCATCTCCAACTTCTGCCCAGCAAATCGGAGATCTACATTTTCTGCCATACAATGCCTCGAAAGGCGCCATACCAATACTTGAATGATAGCTGTTGTTGTAGGCGAATTCAGCTAAGGCAAATGGCTTTCCCAGTTTCCCTGAAAATCAAGGACACACATTCTCAATAAATCCTCCAGAGTCTGGATGGTCCTTTCTGACTGGCCATCTGTCTGAGGATGATAGGCACTACTCAGTCTCAGTTCAGTACCCAATGCAGTCTGTAAGCTTTGCCAAAATCTCGATGTAAACTTCGAATCCCTGTCAGAAACAATGGACACAGGCACTCCATGCAGTCTAACAATTTCATCAATATAGAGTATAGCCAATTTGTCCGCATTATAAATTGTCTTAACAGGTAAGAAGTGAGCAGATTTAGTCAGTCTATCAACAATAACCCAAATCGAGTCCATACCTTTACTGGAGCGAGGCAATCCCACAATAAAATCCATAGTAATATGTTCCCATTTCCACTCCGGTATCGGTAAGGGCTGCAATAAGCCTGCGGGTCGTTGATGTTCAGCTTTAACTTGTTGGCAATGAAGACATTTCGATACAAAATCAGCAATTTCTTTCTTCATTCCCGGCCACCAGAAATTCAGTTTCAGGTCTTGGTACATTTTCGTATTCCCCGGATGAATAGAAAATTTTGAGTTGTGGCCCTCTTGCAGAACTCTTCTTTTCAGTTCAGTATCATTCGGTACACACAGTCTTTCTTGAAATTTCAGTACATTATTTTCAAATTTGAAACCCGGTCTTGGTTTAGATTCCCTTTCTTCGATGATCTTCTTCAAGAAGTCATCCTGTTGCTGTTTCTCTTTAATTTCTTCAATCAGTGCCGGTTGAGCAGAAATAGCAGCTATTGTTCCACCTTGTTCTCGCAAAACAATTTCAATTTCAGATTTTTCAAGGTCACAAAGCAACTCTTTCTGCGGTGAGCAAACAGCTAAGTTTCCAATCGATTTCCGCACTCAAGGCATCGGCAACGGTGTTGGCTTTTCCCGGATGGTACAAATCTGTAGGTCATAGTCTTTAATCAGTTCTAGCCATCTCCGCTGTCTCATGTTCAGTTCTTTCTGTGTGAAGAAATATTTCAGACTCTTGTGGTCGGTATATACTTCACATGTCGCCCCATAAAGATAGTGACGCCAGATTTTCAATGCAAATACCACCGCGGCAAGTTCCAAGTCATGGGTCGGGTAGTTCTTTTCATGCGGTCTCAGTTGTCGGGAAGCATAGGCAATTACTCTCCCATTCTGCATTAAAACACACCCCAAACCCTTATGAGAAGCATCACTAAATACAGTATAACCATCCGTACCTGAAGGTAAGGTAAGAACTGGTGCAGTCACGAGTCGAGTTTTCAACTCTTGGAATGCTGATTCCCTTTGGTCAGTCCAGTCAAATGATATCCCCTTCTGAGTTAATTGAGTCAACGGTAAGGCAATTTTGGAGAAATCTTTGACAAATCTTCTGTAATATCCAGCCAAACCCAAAAAGCTTCGGACTTCTGTCACATTTGTTGGTCTAGGCCAGTTTACTACAGCTTCAATTTTCTGCGGATCAACAAAATTCCATCTTTGCTAACAACATGCCCCAAAAACATAACATGATCAAGCCAAAATTCACATTTAGACAGTTTAGCATAAAGTTTCTGTTCTCTTAAGGTCTGTAGGGCAAGTCTCAGATGATGTTCATGTTCTTCTACACTTTTGAATAAATCAGAATGTCATCAATGAATACAACAATAAAGTCATCAAGGTATGGTTTAAAGATTCTGTTCATGAGGTCCATAAATGCAGCAGGTGCATTGGTAACTCCGAAAGGCATAACTAAAAATTCGTAATGTCCATACCTCGTTCGAAAAGCAGTTTTATCAATGTCTTCTGGTTTAACTTTCAGCTGATGATATCCGGATCTGAGATCAATCTTAGAAAACACTTGAGCACCCTGTAACTGATCAAATAAGTCATCAATACGAGGCAATGGGTATTTATTTTTCACAGTTACCTTGTTCAGTTCACGGTAGTCAATACACAGTCTCAGTGAGCCGTCTTTCTTTTTCACAAACAAAACAGGTGCGCCCCACGGTGAAGTACTAGGCCTGATGAACTTCTTATCTAACAGTTCCTCAATTGCACTTTCAATTCTTTCAATTCATTGTCGGGCCATTCGGTAAGGAGCTTTAGATACTGGCTGGGTACCCGGAATCACATCAACGGTGAATTCAATCTCCCTGTCAATCAAATCCCCTGGCAGATTATCTGGAAAAACATCTGGGAATTCTCTGACTATGGGAATACTGTTCACATTAGCATTATCATCAGTAGATACAGTCAATACAGAACACAGATACCCTTTACACCCCTTTCTAATCAATTTAACAGCTTTCACAGATGAAATCAAATACGGAGGAGGTACTACTCCAACCCCATTAAACACAAATTCAGGTAAACCCGGTGGACGGAAAACTACTTGTTTCGTTACACAGTCTATGGTGGCATGATATTTCGTTAACCAGTCCATCCCCAATATTACATCAAAAATGTCAATGTTCAGTGGCAGTAAGTCAATAAACAAATGTGCATCTCCAACAATAATTTCACAAGCAGGGTACATGTATGCACAAGTCATGGATCCCCCAACGGGTGATGATACAGCTAACAGATAATTCATGGGTTCTAAGGGTCTATTCAATTTTCGCGAAAAGCATGCGATACATAAAATGTGTAGACCCCGAATCAATCAGTACATATGCATTTTGAGTACAAATAGAGAGGATACCTGACACAACGGTCTCAGTATTTTGTACATCTCCCGGTACTAGGGCGAACACTCGGCCCTGCCTCATAGGCTCTTTCCCGGTAGCTTTGGGGTTCGGTTTTGGTGCAACAGTTGATGCTGCGGCTTGCCTGCAGCTTTACTATTGCCCTGAGCAGTGGAAGGGCAATCTTTAACCATGTGGCCCACCTTGCCACACCTGTAACAAGCACCAGATAGTTTATAACAAACTCCCTTATGATTCTTACCACATTCGGAACAGGGCGGTATGGAACCACTCCCTTGGCTGGGGCTAGTTGTTGACCCCGTATTCTGTTTCTTGTTCAATGGGTTATGCTTGCCTTTCTTGAATTTAAAACCCTGCCTTTTACCACGCCATTCAGACGCTGGTGTTTCAGTTTTCAGTGCCTCGATGTTCGCTTCAGCCATCAAAGCTCGGTCAAGAACATTCACATAATTCGGTAATTTCAGAACACTTATTCTGTCGAGTATTGCAACATTAAGGCCGCCTTCAAACTTTCTGGCCTTCTTGTAATCAGTGTCCACCATGTGTGGTGCATATCTAGCAAGCCCGGTGAACTTTGTTTCATATTCAGCAACGGACATTGTGCCCTGTCTCAGCTGTTCAAATTCAGTCACCTTTCTGTCCCTGACACACTGAGGGAAGTACTTTTCAAAGAAGGCTCCTTTGAATTGAGCCCAAGTCATAACAGTGTTGTCATCACGGGTAAGCATCCACCACCTTCTAGCCTCTTCTTGCAAAGTGAAGGTGGCCAACAGTACTTTATGTGCCTCCGAGCACGGAAACACTTCAAACAATTTTTCGGTCTCCAAAACCCAAGCTTCAGCCTTTAACGGTTCAAGGCCTCCCTGAAAGGATGGCGGTTTCATTTTGCTGAACTTCTGGGTAAGAGCAATTATGTCCCCATCATTAACATTCACATTCTGTTCCGGCTGTACCGGAGGAGGAGGTGGGGGCTGTTGGTTCTGTTGTTGATCTAATCTTTCAGTTATTAGTTCCATCATTCTTTCCAGTCTTGCCATTCTCTTTTCTTCCTTGCTTCCTTTTTTTCTTTTGCCTCAATGGAATGAGGATTCAGATTCATTTGCAGTTCTTATATTATCCATTTCACTATAGCAGTTATAACAGTTATCAACATAAGCAGTTGCATACTTCAAACAGTTTATCACATTAGCATATATTCAGTCATGTCCACACACACTTTTCATGCTCATACGATGCCCTAATTGCTTTTCTAGGACACCCTATAGCTCATTTGGACACGTGTGTGCGGTATAACTCGTGGTTAAGTATCGCTCTGATACTACTCTGTCATGACCCAAACCCGCCCCTATGGGTTTAGCACCGTAACCGGCCAGTAATCCGAGATTACCGAAGGCCTGCTTAACAGTTATACAGTAAAACAGAGTACAGGGGCATGGCGGAAGCCAATACAGTAAATAAACAATGTCCAATGAGCTGTGACAGTCTGTATGCAAAAAGACTTTTCATACATATATATATATACACAGTACAGAACAGTATGCACGATATTTACAACCATTCAGAACAGGGACCTAATCCCTATTAAACAGTACAGTAACGGTCTATACAGTCATTACAAAAACAGAACAGAACAGAAGGGGGAAAACTAAAACACCCCATAGCCTTGGCTAGACAGGCTCGGAACCTCGCAGTGAGGCGCAGTAGTTGGCTTGACAAAACTGGAGTTTACCCTGACGCTCCTAGCCGCGGTCTAGTGCCTGTACACCTACATATATATATATATATATATATGAGCAGTGAGCTAAATTCCAGTGAATAACATAAAGCGTAAAGGGGTTTAGAATGAATGTCCTTACAGTAATGAAAACAGTTCATTAAACCAGTATTTCAGTCGTTCAGTCAGTACAGTCATATGTGGTACATCCATTAGCATAACAGTAAACAGTAGGTCTTAAAAGACCGAACAGTCAATGATGGCCATCAATCAGTAAACAGTAGTGGTTCCAACAAGGGAACCGACAGAGATCTCTGTAACAGTAACAGTCAGTAACAGTAGTTGCTAAGGATGCCACAATACAGTTCAGAATATAAGACATACATTCATTCAGTTAACAGTATAAGTTCAGAAAACAGTTCAGTTCAATTGTTCAGAAGATAATCATTTTTGAACATATCTTTACACAGTTGTTACTCACAGAGTTCTGGGCTATAGTAAAGCTAGAGCGCGTCTCCAGTCGCCAACCCTACACAATTTACAGAACGAATACACACTAAGCTACACAGTTTGGAAAGATAATAACTTAATCCCTAATTGCCTCGTGTGTTCTACATCTATATCCTCATTAAGTGCCTTAAACTAGGCCTAAGAATGCCTAGGATGGGATGAGGATGCAAAGATGCATTCAGAAAACATTTCAGAATTTTCAGAAAACAGAGGTCTCGCTCGAGCGTGGCTTTCTACGCTCGAGCGGACATGCAGACAAAGGATCTCCGCTCGAGCGTGACTTCCATCGCTCGAGCGAACATGCAAGCTACAGTGAAAATACTGGATGCTCAAAATCCACGCTCGATGGGCGCTCGACCCTCGCTCGAGCGTGAGACACAAGTCTTCGCTCGAGCGTGGATTCCTTCGTTCGAGCGGACTGTAAGCTCATGCAAAGTACTGGATGCCCGCATTCCACGCTCGAGCGTCACTTTTCTCGTTCGAGCGGAAGGCATGATCATAGAGTGTACGCTCGAGCGTGGACTTCCTCGCTCGAGCGTGGGTCCAAAATCTGAAAAACCCAGATTTGAACCTCAAGCTCAAAACCAAGTTTAAATGCATAAATTTCGATCCTCTTGGGCTAATTTTCTGGAAAACACTTCAAAACTCATAATATTACATGTTTCAAAGATCAATTTGAGAAATCAAAGCCCAATGGTGTTTCAATTAAATCCAATTTCAAACCAAATTTCATGAATATGATTCCAACATAACATGCATGAACTTTAAACAACTTTCAAGCTTCAAAACATGCTCTAATGAGCTCATTCTTTCAAAAACAAGATGGTTTCATGGACCTTAGCTAGTACTTGGACATGCATGTAACAATTTTCCATGAAATCAACTCAAAAGTCAACAATACAAACATGCATGCATGAATTAAGCTATAATTCAACATGTTAGAACTAAATCATGACTTGGCTCCTCAATTAAACATGAACCATGCAAGAATCAACTTAAACACAACAATGAGAGGTTGAGTCTCCTTACCTAAGTCTTGAATTAGAGGTGTAGGAGCTTAATTATGAAATCTCTCTTCCAAATCTTCAAGTCTCCAAGCAATTTTCCAAAGGAAACTCAATTTCTCTCCCTCTAACTCTCTAGGTCGGCAAGAACAAGGAAAATGAGCTGATGAAAAGTGTATGAATGAATGCAAAAGGCTCAAATGTGCATAGATAGTGGCCCACTCACAATGGCAAAGTTGTAGATGAGCCTAACTCTTTAATCAGCTTTATTTTAATCTATTTTAATCATGCTAAATCACTTTTCAGATAATTACACCATAAAATCACATAAAATCTAATTAGCACAGAACATCAATCAATTTCAGCTTCGGCCGCCGATAAGGCCTTCAATTTGCAATTTAAACGTAAAACATGAACAGATCAATTAACAATCAACAGATAGAAAATGCATTTAAACAGATACAGTCAATCAATCAGTTCCGGATTTCAGTCAGTCAGTTCGGTATTTCAATCAATTCAATTACTTATCATAATCAGTTCCAGTTTAACGGTAATCAGTAATCAATCGGTAAACAGTGACGAGGGTTGTTACACTTATAGACCCAAAAGTCTCATTCTAGTATGAATTACATAAAAGGCTAAGCATAAACACGCATGTATTATGTGTTGAGGGACAAATGTGTGTTTTATCAGAATGTTGAAATCACTAAATGTAACACCTTAAAAAAAATTCTTAGTGTACTTTTTCCAAATGTAACACTCCGATATAACATTCTAAAAACATCACACTTTAATGTAACATACTAAAAAACTCCTTAGTATACTTTTCTCAAATATAACAAAGTAACATTTCAAAAAAAATCTTAGTGTACTTTTTCTTAACGTAAACAACGTAACATTTCAAAAAAACTCCTTAGTGTACTTTTTCCAAACGTAATGCTCCAATCAATATAACACACAAAAACTCCTTAGTGTACTTTCCCAAACATAACACTCCAATCAATATAACACACAAAAACTCCTTAATTTACTTTTTTCAAATGTAACACTCCAAAAACGAAATACTGCAATTAAGGGTGGGAATTTGCGACACGGCCCAATAACACTGCTCGAACTGTATACTAAGTTAGCAGGTTAAGATTGACAATTTCTTGAGACAAGCACGTATATGACACGACCCGAAAACATGAATATTAAACGGGTCGGATTAGTGTCAAATCTATATAACATAAAATTGACACAAATAATCCATATAATGAAGATTTAGTTACAAATTTTAAAATTGTTTCCACTAAAGAATATCATGACATTTTTTAATCTCTTCCATAATTACATCAAATTTATTAAAAAGTATGTATAATATGATTTTAAATTTACTATAGGTTTTGTTTTTACTTTTAATTGAACTTAATATATTTTTTGTCAATTATTTGAGTTAATCTAGTAAAAAAATATAATTTTATAAATTAAGAAAATAAAATTAAGTTGAAATCAAATATTTTTATAAATAACTTCATTTAATAGATATTAGTTTCATTAAATTTAATTTGTGTAGAAATTTTCAAAATTCTTTTCATATATTTGATATTTTTAGTTAATAGTGAATTTTTTTTTATATGACACGTTAACACGACACAAATTGAATACGGACCGAAAATGACACGACACGATAACACGAAATAATAAACAGATCGGGTTAGTGTTGAGATAATTCTGATACGAATCTGAGATGACACGACACGAACACGACTCAACATGACACGACGTCCATCCCTAACTCCAATGTAACACACTAAAAAATTTCTTAGTGTATTTTTTTGTCACAATCCAAACTCGCCTCTATAGGTCTAGTATTGTAACCAGCCAGTAATTCTGGGATTACTGAAGACCTCCAAGCAGATTAAACAAAATTAGAGGGACTGGCAGAAGCAAATATCAAATACAATGTCCATAGAGCTGTGCAAATATACATGGACAGAAAATTTAAAACTTAATCTATATAATTATGACGTCACACTCGCGTCACCGTATATATAGATAAAAAAAAAAAAAAAAAAAGACATGTTTGAACTTTAACAGAAGAAATACAAAAGTCTAAAGCATTATTCACAAAAATTTGACCACGTCTCAAAACGGAAACCTCCTCGGAAAGCATAGTGGCTGGCTAACAGAAAAAATCTCCAAGCAATCATCACTGAGCCAGGTCACGCTCCTGATTACTCACATACAAAATAATATAGTGAGCTGGAGCTCAATTAATAGTAACAAAGTAAAGGTTTTAATGAATGATGATGTCCATAACAGATTCAGAAATCAGAGTTCAGAGTCAGAAACAAATTCATATTCATATTCAAAATTCAGAATTCACACATAGTCATACGTGGTATATCCATTAGCGCTAACAAATCATAAAGGGTCCAGACAACCTATAAAGGGACGTAGACAGGGCAGATAATGGTTGTGCTTAACCAGTTCCATAATGGAACCTCTAGTACCAGGTAACAGATAACAGATATCACATAATGCTAAGGATGCCATGAATACATTTCAAAAAGTTGGACAATCATTCATTTAATCATAGAATAGCATTGCAGAAAACAAACCATATCATATCATTCAGAAAATACTTAAAGTTGAACATAGCTTTACAAAGTATAACTCACAGATAACTCTAGTAGCAGAACAGATAGAGCAGACAGTTTATAACGCATGACCTACACAAACACATAACGGATACACATTGAAACACACACTCAGAAAACACATAACCTATTTCTTTTCTATCTTGGTGTGTTTCTAATCGTTATCCTCATTATTATGTCTTAATTAAGGCTTAGGAATGCCTAGGATGTAATGAGGATGTCAAACTGTAAGTTGAAGCACTTAGCTAAAATTCTGAAAACAGGGCAGTTTGCTTGAACGCAGCTTTGGTTGTTCGATCGCTTGAACAGACCCCTTGGTTTGCAAAACTTCTAGAAGCTCTCATTTTATGCTCGATCAAAACTTCTGTTTGCTCAAGCCAAGGCTCAGAAATAAGAGTGGTCGTTTGAGTGCAGGTTTTGTAGCTCGAGCCAACCCCCAACTCTATAAAAGTACTGAGAGTTCGCATTTTTCGCTCGAGCGCATATTCTACCGCTCGAGCGAAGAATGCAAATTCTAGAATTTTCAGATTGTTCTCTAAGCGCTCAAACTCAAATTCAAAGCTTCAAAACACATCATTTGGGCCCAAAACTTGAGAACACATGTAGAAAATCATAGAACTTTATGAATTAAAAGTCGTTTCACAAAATCAAGCCCAAAAGCAAGTGAATTACTCCAAAAGTAAACTTGAAATTGTGAAAACATAACATGCATGTAATGATATGAGCTTTATCCTTCCAAAACATGATCAATTGAGATGTTTAGCGCAAAAACATGTTGAATTCTTAAAACAAAGGCAAGATAAACACATGCATGTGAGAATTTTTTGAAATCAAACCCAAATTGTGATACAATGGACATGCATGTATGGAATGCTCTTCTTTCTACCCTTCAAACTCAATTCATATCTTAGTCTCTAAACTCTCTTCAATTCATGCACTAAGTGACTCAAATTCACAATTTAAGAGTTAAAATTCCTACCTTACTTTTCAATTGGGCTTTAGGTGGCAAATTCCTTGAGTCTCCAAGCTAATACTTCCAAGTTCCTTCTAATCTCACTAGGTCTCTCAAATTCCTCTTCTTTGATTTCAACCTCCCCCTATCTCTCTCTTTCCACGTTTTGTTGGGCTCAAAAGAGTGAAGAAAATGTGTAGAATGCATTAGAAGTGGCCTTATATAGGCTTAGTTTAACTTAGGCTAATTAATTGTAATTAGTGCTAATTATTCTGTTCTAATTATTTAGTTCTGAATCGAATTCTAATTAAACCTACTATAACATTCCAAAATTTTGAAATAACACATATACGTAATCAATTTCATGTTCAAACGCCAATAAGGCCTTCAATTCGTATACTGAAACAAAAACATAGACAGATCTTTCTACGACAGACAGATATATTCACAAATAACACACGACACATGTAATTAACTTAGGATTTTATTTTAATTATTGATTAAGCATTCTTAAATAAGGTTTATTAGCTAATCACAAGTCGAGGTTGTTACATTTTTTCAAATGTAATAACATAATATTTCAAAAACAATTCTTAGTGTATTTTTTTCAAACGTAATATTTCAATTAATATAACACACAAAAACTTCTTAGTGTATTTTTTTTTTTTTCCAAATGTAGCATTCTAATATAACACTCTAATATAATACCAGAAAACCACATTAATAGAAATATAGATTTCTGTGTTCGACAACCAACACTTCAGCCACCAATCTTCTCAAAAAGAATCTTTCACATCTCACCTTTCCATTCCCATTCCAAAAATGAATTAAAAAAATTAGAAAAATGAATCACAAAAGAACATTCACTTAAATTCAAATGGTATCAAATCAAATAAATACAACTTTCCAAAACAAAATGACTAATTAGTTTATAAAAAAAACTTTTAGGATTAAATGGATCAACATTCCCCTATATGGGATTTATAGATAAATTTTCTATATAATTATCAAAATTTTAAAATTTATTATTTTTTTGGAGGGTCAAATCTCAAGAAAAATAAGTATAATTTACCCTTTATTATTAGTCAATTGGAGTCATATATCTATCTTCTAACTATATTATTATTATTAAGTGAAGACTAGATATGGTGTTTAAGCCTTCATGTTATAGATAGAGGTAGATAAGGTTTGAACCCATAATCTTAGGTTTCATTAAAAATACTCTTACTACTTGGGCACAAATATATATCATGATATTAATTTTTTTGTTATTTATTTTTATTCTTACTTATTTAAATTACACACACATTGCATGTGCCACCCGTTACTCTTATTTATATCAAGTAAAGTAGTGTCTCTATGGGGTCAAACCTCTTGAATACGGCCTGAGACATGGTTTTTGAAGTCCTACCCGACCCGACTTGATTGGGCCAACTCACTTCTTTAAAAAAGTAAAAATAAATAAAAACCAAAGGGTAATATAGTATTTGTCGGTCTTTTTTTTAATAATATATATAATAAAATAATATAACTACGATTATTATATTAATCTAACTTATTTCATTATAACCTACACATGTAAAATATAAAATTAAAAGATAAGATCATCAGAGTGGGCTCGTGGTGGCCAATGACCATGAATTGGGTCAATGGACCTGAGACAAATCCAATCCGTATTGCATTAGGCTTTTCTCTAGTCTTCAATATAGCGATTCTGGTTTGGACCCGACTCATTTTGTATTCTGGACTCGGGTTTCATGGTTTCGTATTGTTGTTTATGTCTTACTTCCCTTATACTTTCTTGTGTTTAGCTATTGGGTTGCATTGGTTGCATTTGGAACAGGTTGGTAGCTTGGTTTTCCAAACTTTTGTTGTCCAAAATTTTACCCTTTCGTTCGAGCGTCACTTCTTGCGCTCGAGCGAGCTTTGTGAACTCTCAGTACTTTTGCAGGCCTGTAAAACTACTGGGAGAGTGTATTCTACGCTGGAGCAGTGTTTTCTACGCTTAAGCGGTCGTGCGCTCGAGCGGCCATTCTTGCGTTCGAACGGTGGTCTTCTGTTTGCAAAACTACTGGAAGTGTGTATTCTACGTTCGAGCGTCACTTCCTACACTTGAGCTGTCACGACCCAAACCCGGTACCCAAAAGCTCGGCGTCGTAACAAGATAAAAATAAAATAATTCGGATAATTCTGTAGTCGCAGCACAAGCGGATAAATTAAATAAATTAAAATAAAATAATTGGGTACCAACTGTTTATTTAAAAGGAAATAAAACATAGTCATTTGAACTTTATTGTATTACAAAAGTTTAAAAAAAAAGATATTTAAAAAAAAAAACAACACAGCGATTCATTTTCCATCTTGATCCCGCTAAACCTTGTCACTTGAAAGGGGTAACAGTTATAAGCACATAGCAGAGTGAAAAATATTATACTGTGAGTATAGGGGCACAAAATAGCCATGGATAGTTATTTAAGCTAAAACATTTACATAATTTGAATTGAATACACAGATAAATTAAGTGGCAGAAACGGAAATAAATCACTATAACCACGGTACAGAACAGGGGTCACTAAAGTGACAATCACTACAGGGGTCAATGGATCCATGACAATAGGGGACCACAAAGTGGTCAAACAGGGGCCTATGGTTATTTAAGTCCCTCAAAGCATGAGACTCTCGTGGTGGTACTTACAGAAAATAATTGGTTACAAGATCATTGTCAAATAATTACTAAAATTTAGACAAACATATCCATGGGTTTTAATTTATGCAAACAGAGTTCAGAAAATAATCTACGTAATTGAAACATTAACCTAACCATAAAACATAAATTATATAAAATAAATTGTGGTAATTTAAAACATTCGTAAAATATATTATGGTAACTTAAGACATGTAAAAAACATATTATACTAACTCAAGATATAATAAAACTCACATTAAAATTGACCCTTAACCTTTATTTTTTCACTTCGACCAATTGCCGGCTATTCGGTGCTACCTCTTAATTATTGATTGGTATCCTGCCTCTTGTATACTTTTCCTTTGTTTTCTTCTTGTTGAAACTCAGTCCATTACTTCCCTATTTATAGGCAATGAATTTGTATCATTCATTAGCATGTTTTGCTAGGTTCGGCCACGTGTTAAATAGGTGTCAAGTTGCCCTTCTCCATGTGACTAATACGTGGCAAGTTGGTGAATCACTTAGTCACTTAGTCACCATCCTATGCATTAGGATGGCGACAAATCACCCTTTTTTTTTTCTTTTTTTTTTTATTATTCAAAATTCAAATCTAAAGATGATGATTCCTTTTATGAGTCCTAAAATTACTTATGATTATACGTTAGGTTCATGTCTATAAATCTCACCACCCAACTATAAAACATCACTTACCACTTACTAAAATATTTAATGTGTGGTGTCTCACAAACAATTTAATTGATAAATTCCCAATTTCCTATTTATTTATTATTATTATTATTATTTATTGATTTATTTATTTATTTTTGAGTTCTGTTTATTGTAATTTTAAAAGAAAAATTTCGGGTGTCACATTTCTCCTCTCCTTAAAAGAAGTTTATCCCCAAACTTGACGTACCTTAGTTTTCGAAGAGGTGTGGGTATTTGGCCCGCATTTGGCTTTCAGTTTCTCACGTTGCTTCTTCGACACGATGGTTTCTCCATAAGACTTTTACGAGAGGTATAGTCTTATTTCGAAGGACCTGGTCACGGTGATCAAGAATCTGTACAGGTTGCTCTTCATAGGAGAGGTCTTCTTGAATTTCCAGGTTCTCATGATCGACAACATGCTCTGGATCTCGAAGATATCGACGAAGCATTGAAATGTGAAACACATTATGCACATTGGATAGTTCAGGTGGAAGTGTAAGGCGATATGCCACAGAACCAATCCTTTCGAGTATCTCGAATGGGCCGATGTAACGTGGGTTTAACTTTCCTCGCTTCCCAAATCGGATAACCCCTCTCGTTGGTGAGATCTTTAGGAACACATGATCGCCCACTTGAAATTCTAAGTCTCGTCTCCGTGTATCTGTATAGCTTTTCTGGCGACTTTGAGCAGTGCGAATTCGTTGCTGGATGAGTTGGATTTTATCGCTTGTTATTTGCACGATCTCGAGGCCTGATAATTTTCCGTCTCCGACTTCCGTCCAACACAAAGGTGATCGACATCTCCTTCCATACAGTGCCTCGTACGGTGCCATTCCAATACTTGTATGGTAGCTATTTGTCACGACCCAAACCTGCCCCTATGGGTTTAGTACCGTAACCGGCTAGTAATCCGAGATTACCGAAGGCCTGCTTAACAATAATACAGTAATACAGAGTACAGGGGCTGCCGGAAGCCAATACAGTAAATAAACAATGTCCAATGAGCTGTGACAGTCTGTATGCAAAAAAACTTTCCATACATATACATAAATACAAGAACAGTACAAAATGGTATGTACAACATTTACAGTCGATCAGAACAGGGACCTAATCCCTGATAAACAGTACAGTACAGTGCTATCAGTCTATGCAGTTATTACAAACGGATACAGAGACAGACGGGGAAATTAAAACACCCCTAAGCCATGGCTGAGCAGGCTCGGAACCTCGCAGTGAGGCATGGTAGTTGGCTTGACAAAAAGAGGGAGTCTAACCCACGCTCTTAGCTCCGGTCCGGTGCCTGAACACCTACATATATATATAAACAGTGAGCTAAAGCCCAGTAAATAACATAAGGCGTAAAGAGGTTAAGAATGGATGTCCTTACAGTAATGAAAACAGTTCATTGATTCAGTATAACAGTCATTCAGTCATAACAGTCATATGTGGTACATCCATTAGCATAGCAGTACAGTAAACAGTAGGTCTTAAAAGACCGAGCAGTAAATGATGGCCATCAATCAGTAAATAGTAGTGGTTCCAACAAGGGAACCGACAGAGATCTCTGTAACAGTAACAGTAAACAGTAGTTGCTAAGGATGCCACAATACAGTTCAGAATATAGGACATACATTCATTCGATTAACAGTATCAGTTCAGAAAGCAGTTCAGTTAAACAGTCAGAGATATTCACAGTTGAACATATCTTTACACAATTGTTACTCACAGAGTTCTGGGCTATAAGCAGCTAGAGCGCGTCTCCGGAAGCCAACCCTAAACAGTGACAGAACGAACACACACTAAGTTCACATTCGGGAATCAAAGACTTAGCCCCTACTTAGACTCGGTGTGGTTCTACATCTATATCCTCATTAAGATGCCTTAAACTAGGCCTAAGAATGCCTAGGATGGAATGAGGATGCAAAGATGCACTTTAAAGCATTTTTCAGAATTTTCAGAAAACAGGGGTCTCGCTCGAGCGTGGCTTTCTACGCTCGAGCGGACATGCAGACAAAGGATATTCGCTTGAGCGTGACTTACGTTGCTCGAGCGGACTGCAAGCTACAGTGAAAATACTGGATGCTCAAAATTCACGCTCGACGGGCGCTCTACCCTCGCTCGAGCGTGAGACACAAGTCCTCGCTCGAGCGTGAGACACAAGTCCTCGCTCGAGCGTGAATTCTCTCACTCGAGCGGACTGTAAGCTCATGCAAAGTACTGGATGCACGCATTTTACGCTCGAGCGTCACTTTACTCGCTCGAGCGGAAGGCATGATCACAGAGTGTACGCTCGAGCGTGGGCCCAAAATCTGGAAATTCCAGATTTGAACCTCAAGCTCAAAACCAAGTTTTAATGCATAAATTTCGCTCCTCTTGGGCTAATTTTCGGGAAAACACTTGTAAATACATAGAATAACATGATTTAAAGCTCAATTTGTAAAATCAAGGCCCAAGGGAAGATCAATTCAACATGATTTTCAAACCAAATTCATGGACATGATTTCAATTTAGCATGCAAGACTTTAAACAATTTTTCAAGCCTTAAATACATGCTCTAAAGAGCCAACTTTTACAAAAGCAAGATGAAATCATGGTCTACTCTCAAAACATGGACATGCACGTGAGGAATTATGAACTACCACCTCAAAACTTCAATATATATACATGCATGCAACAATTAAGCTTCATGGCAACAATTAACTCCAATTTATGGCCTTAGGCTCTCATCTACCATGAACCATGCACAAACTAACTTGAATTCATAATTAAGAAGGTAGTCACTCTACCTTTGGTCCTCAATTACAAGAATGGAAGCACAATATGCAAGAATCCCTTAAATCTCTACAAGTCTCTAAGCCAATTTGTGAAGAACTCAAGCTTTCTCTACCTCTCTCTCTCTCAAGTCGGCAAGAACAAGAAATGAACTGATGAAATGTTGCCTAAGTGTATAATGAGGCTCAAATATAGTCTAGGTAGTGGGCTACTCATGTGGCAAAATGGTAATTAGGCCAACTCTTGACATTAAGCTTATTTTAATCTAATTTAATCATACCAAATCACTTTTCAGGTAAATATACCATAAAATTACATAAATTCTAACGATCATAAGACATTAATCGATTTCGGATTCGGCCGCCGATAAGGCCTTCAATTTGCAATTTAAACATAAAAACATGAACATATAGTCAAACAAGCAACAGATAGAAATGCAATTTAACTAACATACTCAATCAATTCGGTTCCAGATTTCAGTCAGTTAGTCAATTATCATACTTGATCTCAGTTTAGCAGGAATCAGTGATTAAATCAGGAATCAGTGGCGAGGGTTGTTACACTATTATTATACGCGAACTCCACCAAAGGTAGATGATCATCCCAGTTACCTTTGAGGTCTAACACACACAAACGTAACATATCTTCCAAAGTCTGGATCGTCCTTTCAGATTGCCCATCAGTTTGAGGGTGATAAGCCTTGTTAAACTTCAGAGTGGTTCCCAAAGCTTCTTGCAATTTATTCCAGAAATGAGACACGAAGCGGGGGTCTCTATCGGATACGATTGAAACTGGGGTGCCGTGTAAGCGAATGATTTCCTTAATGTATAGAGTGGCGAACTTAGAAAGAGAGTACATGATTCTGATTGGTAGAAAATGCGCCGACTTCGTCAATCGATCCACGATAACCCATATTACATCATTCTTCGAGACTGATTGCGGTAGCCCAACCACGAAGTCCATGGTAATATGCTCTCATTTCCATTCGGGAATAGGGAGTGGTTGCAACATCCCTGCAGGTCTCTGATGTTTTGCTTTAACTTGTTGACAACGCAGGCATTTGGAGACATGGCTTGCTATGTCTTTCTTCATTCCTGTCCACCAGAAGTGTTCCTTCAGATCGTGATACATCTTCGTATTGCCAGGGTGGATTGCAAACCTCGAGCTATGAGCTTCTACCAATATCCTTTTCTTGAGTTCTGGAAGGTCGGGTATGCAAATTCGATTTCGAAATTTTAGCATCCCATTGCTTATCGTGAAGTCAGGATCGGGCGAGCTTCCTTGTTCCTCGTACTTTTTCTTCAAAAGTTTATCTTCACCTTGGCGGATTCTAATTTCTTCAATCAACTCAAGTTCCACGATTATGTTGGCGAGCAGTCCATGGATCTTGCGGGGAATAAGGGTACATGCCAAACTTTTGGTCGTTTTTTGACTTAATGCGTCTGCTACTACGTTAGCTTTGCCAGGATGGTGATAGATCTCTATATCATAGTCCTTCATAAATTCTAGCCATCGTCGTTGCCTCATATTCAATTCCTTCTGTGTAAATAGATATTTGAGACTCTTGTGATCAGTGTAAATCTCACAGGCTGCACCGCAGAGATAATGACGCCAGATCTTGAGAGCGAAGATCACCGCAGCCAACTCTAGATCATGAGTTGGGTAGTTCCTTTCGTGAGTCTTTAGTTGGCGAGAGGCATACGTAATGACCTTCCCATTTTGCATAAGAACGCAACCCAAACCATTGTATAAGGCATCGCTATAAATTATAAACCCTTCTGCTTCTGCGGGGAGTGCTAGTATAGGAGCCGTCACGAGTTTGTTCTTCAATTCTTGGAAGCAACGTTCCTGCTTGTCCGTCCATTCAAAAGGCCTGTTCTTCTGAGTTAGCTGGGTCAAGGGTGAAGCTATCTTCGAGAAATCTTGCACAAAGTGCCGGTAATAGCCGGCTAGGCCCAAAAAGCTTCGAATCTCAGATACGTTAGTAGGTCGTGGCCACTCCACGATTGCTGCGACCTTTTGGGGATCAACTGAGATGCCATCTTTGTTAATGACGTGGCCGAGGAAGTGTACACTAGTGATCCAGAATTCGCATTTCTTCAACTTGGCATAAAGCTTATGATCACGTAATGTCTGTAGAACTCTTCGCAAGTGGTGCTCATGATCTTCTGGCGATTTGGAGTATATAAGAATGTCGTCAATGAAGACAATGACGAACTCGTCGAGATAAGGTTTGAACACTCGATTCATGAGGTCCATGAAGGCCGCTGGAGCATTTGTGACGCCAAATGGCATGACGAGAAACTCGTATTGCCCGTAACAAGTTTTGAAGGCAGTCTTTTCGATGCTTTCTGTTTTGACTTTTAGTTGATGGTAACCAGAACGCAAGTCAATTTTCGAGAATACTTGGGCGCCTTGCAGTTGATCAAACAAGTCATCAATTCGTGGTAGAGGGTATCGGTTCTTGATGGTGACTTTGTTCAGCTCCCGGTAATTGATGCATAGCCTCATTGTACCATCATTTTTCTTTACGAACAATACCGGAGCTCCCCACGATCAGGTACTTGGTCAGATGAAGCCTTTGTCCAGAAGTTCTTGGAGTTGGGTTTTTAGTTCTTTCAATTCTGTCATGGACATGCGGTAAGGGGTTTTTGAGATTGGTTGTGCACCAGGTTGGGTTTCAATGGTGAATTCGATTTTTCGATCAATTGGTGTACCAGGCAGGTCTTCAGGAAATACATCCAGGAATTCTCGAACCACAGGGATTGCATCAAGTGTGGGGGTCTCTTGTTGAGTATGGATCACATAACAGATATAACTACAACAACCCTTTCTTAGTAGTCGTTGGGCTGTCATGAAGGATATAATACATGGAGGGGGAGAGGCTCCAGTTCCTTCGAAGATAAGCTTGAGTTGGTTTGGTGACCGGAGGAAGACTTTTTTTGGCTTTACAATCGATAGAGGCATGGTGGGCAGCTAACCAATCCATTCCTAAGATCACATCAAAGGTACTAATGCAGAGAGGAATCAAATCTACATGTAAGGTTTCACCTTTTAAAGATATAATACAAGATTTGTATACATTAGTACTAAGGGCAGAATTACCAGAAGGAAAAGACACAGATAATACATATCCTAAGGGTTCGGGTGTTGATGCCAACTTGGTAGCAAAGTGTGGTGTAACAAAAGAATGAGTTGAGCCAGAGTCAAAGAGAACATGGGCTAACTGACCACAAACAAAAAGTGTACCTGACACGACGTTCTCTGTAACTTCTGGGTTTCCAGGTACTAAGGCAAAAGTTCTTCCTTGGCGTTTTTGGTCCTTTCTCACTTCTCTAGGTACTGCGGGTTTTCGGACTGGTTCAAAGGGGCTGACGAGCTTTGGACAATTTCTCAACAAATGGCCAACTTGGCCACATTTAAAGCATGCTCCCGTATCTCGACAGCACTGTCCCCAATGAGTCCTTCCACAGGTAGTGCAAGTTGGAATAGTGTCACCTCTGAGATTTGTAGGACCATGATTGCTTGAACCGGTTGAACTGGTTGTGCTCATATTTACTTTCTTGGGAGGCGCGGCACCGGGCCTTTTGTTATCTCTTTCCCACAATCGCTTTTTCTGGCTTGGTTCCTCGGAACGCATGGTTTTAATCCCTTCTTCCGCAATTTATGCCCGATCTACCACCTCCGCATAGGTTGGTAGTTTCAAAACCTCCAACCTATCTTTAATTTCAGGATCCAATCCCGCTTCAAATTTTCTGGCTTTTCGAGCTTCGGTGGGGATGACGTATGTCACGAATCGGGCCAGTTGCGTGAACTTGCTTTCATATTCGGCCACTGTCATGGTTCCTTGCCTTAGACGTATGAATTCCGACGCCTTTTGTTCCCGTAGCGAATCTGGAAAGTATTTTTCATAGAATACCTCCAAGAATCTGGCCCAAGTCACAATATCTTCTTTCTCCAGGACAAGTAGCCACCATTCTTGTGCCTCGTCTTTGAAGGTGAACGTGGCGAAGGTCACCTTCTGTCTTTCTGTGCAAGGTAGTGCGCGGAAAATTTTCTCCATATCTCTGACCCAAGCTTCTGCCACCAGTGGGTTTGTGCTGCCGGTAAATATGGTAGGTTTCAAGTTTTGGAACTGTTTTATAGTCATTGGTTCTTCTCGTCGTTTAGACAATCCACTGTTAACGTTGGTTTGTAGGGCTCGTAGAAAACTAGTAACTGCTCTTTCCATGATTTGCTCCATTTGGTCAGCACCACTGACCGATGATCCGGTTCCATTTCCATCATTAGCCATTACTACAAGGTGAAAATGGTTAGTGGACTTCTTTTTGTTGTTGTTGTTGTTGTTTTTTTTTTTTTGAATCAATTATTATCGCAATATTATATCTATGATTCATAACGATCCCATAACAACATATATATCCAATACATACATCATTTACATAATATCGGTTTTACTTATATAAGGAAAAGATACCAGCACAACATACTTAGATAACGGTCAAGTGTTAGTGTCTAATCCTATTGATACAAAATTGGATTAGGCTAATCACCATCAGGTCACAAAAGGAAGGGCTGTTAGGCCACCTCGATGAGAACTGACTCCGAAAAATTGGCCCATGAAATAACTCCGCAAACTCACTCTGCATGAGGGATTCGAATTCCCACCCACTGTGCTCTATCCCAAAGCAACTCCATGAGATTGGCCATTTCCTACAACACAGGAAAACTTAGCCTAGATGTTATAACATGGTTTACTTATGTTAGACATATCACCTAATATCAAATAACACAAGGTTAATAAATTTTTGGTGTCTCACAAACAATTTTTGGTATCTCACAAACAAATTTTTGGTGTATCACCTAATATCAAATAACACAAGGTTAACACAAGGTTAATAAAACATCACTTACCACTTACTAAAATATTTAATGTGTGGTGTCTCACAAACAATTTAATTGATAAATTCCCAATTTCCTATTTATTTATTATTATTATTATTTATTGATTGATATATTTATTTTTGAGTTCTATTTATTGTAATTTTAAAAGAAAAATTTCGGGTGTCACATGAGTGACGACGTCCTTTTCCATTGTGTCTTGGTGCTCGAGCGTCACTTCTTGCGTTTGAGCAGAACAACTTATTATGTCTGGATGCTCGACCATCACTTCTTGTGCTTGAGCGAACTGTGCGTATTTCAATCCGTAAAAGTGACATTTTACATCACTTTTTCATTTCATTCTCTCTCTAAACATTTCCAAAACTCTAGATCTAGAGCTTCCCTCTCTAAGACTCTCTCTCTATATATATATATATTTTCATCTAGATTTAGTGATTTCTCTACCCGTTTGCCTTTGTTAAAAAGGTAAAGCATCTCAAGGGCTACGTTTTCATCCGAATAAAGTTGGGTTTCGGCTTCATCCGAGTTTCTTCCTTGCTTTGCTCCTCTTCTAGCTTTGAGGTAGGAATTTTTTACACTCTTCTATGGTTTTTAACTTAGTTATTTATTTTGTATAAATACTATTGTGATTTTGAAAGATTTTGAACAGACCTAGGGTTTGGTTTAAAATCAAAAAAGGAGTTTACAAATGGAAGTATTGAAAATGGTTATGGGAGTAAATATGAGGTTGTGTTGTAATAAATTATTGATTTTGATACTTGGGTTTGATTTTGGAAGGAAAAAGAGTTTGCCCTAAAATGTCTTAAACATTTATTTTTTATAAATAAATAAAATTGGTATTGAAAATGTAAAATTGGATAGATGTTTATATAAATGGATGTTTATATAAATGGTAGAGTTGGATTATGTATTATCACTCACCTATGGAATTTGGATAATTTATCTATCTTGGAGATTGTATATTTGTTTAGAAATAGCTGTTTTGGGTTATCGGTGGAGGATAGGTATGATTGTTGTAGAAATTGTTTAAGAATTAGGTGAATTGAGTGTTACCACATCTTTAATACATTATAAATGTATGATGTTTGGGAGAAGAAATGGGATGTACTCCTGTAGACACCCCATTTTTGACCGCCTTTAAGACTTGGGTGCCTCGGGTTGATCACTCAATGATAAAAGTTATGCTATACAAACGTTCGATTTCTTCAGTAAGAAGAGCTTCGAAATCACGACCTTACACCCTATTTTTGACCAAAACTATTTTAGACTAAAAATATTTTAGACCTTAAAACCCTCATTTTCAAAATATTTTTCCAAATGTTTCTACGATGTTCCGATGCTCGCATTTCATTTAAAATATTGCACTTTTTGATAAACCGAGTAAGGACAAAGTTGACATAAATGAAAGAGAGGTGAATTCTTTGAAAAATCTTTAAAACATCTTATTTATAGATTTGGAGTTGAAGGAAATAGGAGGGAAGGGAAGAAAACTAGTTTGGGGAAAGGTTGGGCATCAATCTGTTGAGAAAAAAATGAACAACCTTCACTAAAATAGGCATATCTCTTTGCACACTTAGAATTTATATATGAGGCCACCACCATTGGAAAGTAGACTTCCGGGGGCTTCAATTTAGACTTAAGAATCACCTAAAACCGAGTCCGAATGAGGGAGATATGCCCGTTTGAAGTCGGGCTTGAAAGCAAATTTTTGTGGATGGCCGGCCACTTTTTACAAGTCCTTGGCCGGCCAACTACGTGTCCCCAGAGGTCCACAGACCCACTAGTGGCTGGCCGACCACAAATTAGTGTACGACCGTCCCCTTTAGTGCCCTGCCGGTCACTTGTGTCAAAAATAGATATTTTGCAGCTAGTTGTGCCAGCTATCCCCACAGGTGCATGCACTGCACCAGCTGTCTCTATACTGATATTTCTGAGATAGTAACATGTTTTTCTATATATAGATGACCACCCCTCTTGAAATTAGGTTACAAAAAATTCTAAAAGCTCCAAAACTTGAAATTCTCTCTCCATCTCTATCTTGCAACACACATACATTACCCAAACACTTTCTAAACCAATATTTGAGCTCTCATTGCTAAGATTATTGAGTCCAAATTTCAGCCTTTGAGAGTGAAAGCCTTGTGGTTTGTGAAACAAAGAGTTATCTCTTTTCAAGAGGTATAATTACTAACTCCTTTGCACTACTTCTTTCCTATCTTTTCTTACTGTTTTTTGGCTGCTTTTTCATTGTTTTTATGGGCTGAAACTTGTGGTTTGAGGCTATTAAAGGTAGAAGGGTTAATCACTGTTCTTTATAACTTGTCTCCTAAGCCTTTCCCCTTGTGTTTCCCATCTTTTCATCAAAAAAAATTTCAACTTTTACCACTGATTTTTACAGGTTTTCAAAGGCTAAAAATATAGTTTTGAAGTCCCAAAAGTAGAGGGGTTAGCCACCCCTCCTTATGCTTGTTTACTAGCTCAATTTCTCCATTGTTTTAGCTAACTTTTTCAAGCTTTTCCATATTAATTCCAGCACTGTTTTTAGCTATTTTAGGACTGTTTTAGGTTGTTTATTTCATTTATGCTTTGTATTGCATGCTTGTAGTGTAACGGTCCTCATAGGTTTGGTGTTTTGGGCATTAGACACCAACCTATTTGAGTTAATAGCATTTATTTCAATCTTTTCATACTTGTGAACATCTCTAATCATCTTTGTACTTCTCTCATTTCTTGGCTTTTTCCTTGCTTTGAGAGTCGTTTCAAACCGATTGTTTGTTTAAGCTTGAGATAGAGATTGTTGTGTTTAATGGTTTAATCTCTTCGGAGGTTCATTACCAACGACATGACATCTCTCTCATGCCCAAAACAACCCTTTGTTTGACACTTCCTATCATGACCCGAACCCGTCCCTATGGGTTAAGGACATAACCAGCCAGTAATCAAGGGATTACCTACGACCTCAAACCAAACAAGACATATCTCATCAGAGTAAAGGGGCCAAACGGAAGCAAATTTAAAACTTTTGTCCATAGAGCTGTGCTTACATAGCACAACATAACAGTCCATATATATATATATATATATATATCTGTTAATAAGTCAGTCAAACCCAAAGTTTATATACAAAAGTAATCCAATGTTTTCGCCGATATAACAAAACTATATCAAAAGAACAAAAGATGTGAAGACAAGTCTCGTGCGTGAGACGTTTGGGTTGACCCTTCAAAACCTTGACTGTTTCTCACATATTTCACTGAGGCTGGGTTTGGACATCCCTTGGTTCACCTACATACACATGAATGAGCGTGAGCAAAAGCCCAGTGAATAATATCAAATAAGGAAGATACATGAACAAACTTTGAAACAGTTATATCAGACGGCCTTGGGCCCAATTCATGTTTCTATTTAATGTATTAATCGACTAAAGTTCTAGATGTATCAAATGGCCTTGGGCCCAATTAACTCATACGCGACGGCCTTTGGCCCATCCATTCATGTCTAACAGCCTTTGGCCCAATCGTTCGTATCCGACGGCCTTTGGCCCAATTGTTCATATCCGACGGCCTTTGGCCCAATCGTTTATGTCCGACGGCCTTCGGCCCAATAGTTCATGTCAAACGGCCTTTGGCCCAATCATTCATGTCAAACGGCCTTCAACCCAATCATTCATGTGTGTCAACGGCCTTTGGCCCAGTTCATTATATCCAACGGCCTTCGGCCCAATCATATGGCATAACAAATATTTGTCCCCAATTCAATGTAACAAACTTATAAGACTTATATGGAAGTAAGCAATTAGACAAAAAACATACTTCAGATATCTTTATGAAGATATTACTCACAGTGTTCTGCCGGTAGATTTGCCCTGGAGCTCGACCCTATACATTACATAACACATATGGGTCACAATTGATTCAATCCGTTCTTAATTCATACATCCCTCTTATGCTTCTTTCTTATTCTTTTAATTCATTCATAATGCTCAATGCATGCATAAGAGTACTTAGAAGTGAAAGAGAACGGAAAATGAAACACAGAACACTTTTACAAATTTTCTGAAACAGGGGTCCTTGCTCGAGCGTGGGTTCCGCCGCTCGAGCGGACCCCGTGGGTCTGTAAAAATACTGGTTGCCTCATTTTTACGCTCCAGCGTAAATGTCCCTACTCGAGCGGACATCAATGTCTGCAAAATTCTGGGAGCTCGCATTTCACGCTCAAGCGGCTCTTTCCCCGCTCGAGCGGATATGCCAAATTCTGGGTTTCCCAAAACTGTTCTTGAGGCTCAAATTTGATATTCAAAGGCTTTAAAGCTCGAATTAAGGTACCAAAAATAGGGAACACATTATATATCATGAGTATACAAGCAATATGAGGCCAATTGCTCAAAATCATAATCCAACCCTCAATTCATCACAACAAAACACATAGCTTCAAAATTCAATTTCAATATACATATACCCAAACTCCATAAACTCCTTGAATTATACATGCATGCTTATTTTTTACTCTAATTCCATTTTAAATGACACCAATGGTGTCTATAATCATAAAACTCAACAAAACCATGCTTGCATATATGATTAAATGCTCAACTTCTCATAATTAACATGCTACATGTTAGATTATGCAAATTCATGGTAATTATACACATACATGTACATACAAGCTCCAAATTCAACAAATTCAATTCAAGTTATGTTCTTGATCACAATTAAACCTTGAATTTACAAAATTACAAACTCAAACTTATGAATCCACTCACCTAGGAGCTTCAAACACCCAAATTCTAGCTAATGTTTTGAGTTTAACCTCCAATTCTCAAGCCTTTAGTTCAATCTTCAATTTGAGCTCCCTCTCTCTCTGTAAGTTCGGTTCTTTCTCTCTCTAGAGAGAAAAATCTGATTTGGGCTCAAAACAAATGAATGAGAATGTAAATTGGCCCTTTATAAAAGCTCCATTAATCACATTTCATTAATGCTAATTTAATTGAGCACTATATCATCAATCTAATTTATTTAATCTGATCTGAATCAATTTTCAATTAAATTTCACCGTAGGCTATAAAAATTACGCTAATCACAATGGCGTAATCAATTTCAGATTTTGTAACCGATAGGGCCTTCAATTTAAATTCCAAAACAGGAAGTCAAACAGATTTTCCTACGGTGAACAGATGGAAATTCAAAACCGCATATATTTATATAAATAGCACTCAAAATCATGTTAAACACATAATCACATTCGTAATTAAGATTAATTAGCATAATACAGAGCAGGGTTATCACACTTCCCTCCTTTAGTGGACTTAATACTCATTTTGGACTAAAATGACTAATAAATGGAAAGGTAATTAAAATGGTAATCAATGGCTTAAAATGAAGTAAGATAATAAAATGGTTTGGGTTTAATCGGATGTTAATTGAACCCATTGGGTCTTGAGTCGTTTCATACTTGTTAGTGATGAAAATGGTTCAAGAATCAATGTCGACCCCTTTTCTTGGTCAATATCATGATAGGGAGGAGGTTCATGAGTTTTTAATTGTGCATTTATTAAAATTGTATCCCTTAGTTCATAAGTCATCAAGCAATGAATTTGCACTGATTGATGGCTTGTGAATTGAGCTTACCCCTTCTTTGAGCTGTCTGATGATAAGAAGAGGTAAGGTGGACAAACATCCCCCGAGAATGCTCTATTTGTGCTCTGTTTGTTTTCTATTGCAACAAGAGAAACCCAATATTAGTGGCCGGCAGGCCACCTCTACCGTATGGCAAGCCACTATTAGTAGGCGGTCATCCACCACTTCTGGCTTGCCAGCCACCTTTTTCAGCCAGGCAGTACCACCTTTTTTTCATAGAGCAAAATAGAGGCTGAGGTGCAAAACAGTGCTCTCTGCATTCTCCGGAGAGAAATCCATGTGCATGCATAAGCCATCTCCTTGTTCCTCGAGACTTGTTGGATTTTTGTTAATAGTAGTATGTTGTTAGTGAACTTGTAATTAATTATTTAGTTAATTAATTCCATAATGTAACTAATTAGTTAATTTGTATTGATTAATTAGAGTGTGTTGTAACTATTTACTTAGCTAGAATAGTTAGTTAACTACAGCGTTGTAATAATTAGTTAAGTAACTTAGCTAATTCATTCATTCAGACCCTCCTGCGAGAGGGCAAATATGTAATAATGCGTGTATGTCTTCCAACCTCACGTCTTTCTCCCTTTTATTTACCCGCTTATGATGGATAGTTTAGAGCATCACATTTCGTTTAGCATTTTTCATGATTTGCATCCATGTGTCTTGCATGCATAAGGTTCGGCTCCTCATTCTAACAAGTATTGTCGTTTAAATACTTCTTTGAAAAAGTGTTGAAAACTGCATGCTATCAAATTGATTCATATGCTATTCTAGTAGCCAGACTTCTAATTACATATTGCATGTGTTGCATAAGGCATATTTCATTAGTTAATATCATGCATTTTTTAACTATTTTCTCTCTTTTGGCTCGCCTCGGGAATTGGGGTAAGCTTTACTACTTTAGCATATCGCATGAGTGTGATTGTTGCCATGTTGAGCATGATTACCATGAGGCGAAGTGTTATATCTGTTTGAATTCCTGTGGATGAAGGCTAATTGCTTAAATTGAGATAATTTGAGTAATGTGCATATGAGATCACTTTTTCAAGTGGTATACGTATTCGAAACAATTTTCAAACAAACATGAAATCAAAGTGTTCCAACGTTTATAAATCAGTCTATACTTATGTGTAACGCATAGTAAATTAGCCTAATAAAATTGGAACAAGAGCATATAATGTAAATAAGAATCATATCATGATTAGTAGAGGTTGATCTTTGATCGGGCGAGTGGGGTGCTCAATTTATAACCTTCCCCTCGCATACCTAAGTTCCTGAGCTGAGACACTTTGATAATGTCGAATAAGTGGTCTTTGGCACGAGTCTCGGATTTCTTAAATTTTTCAAAAATATTTTGGTGGCGACTCTGTAATCTGGCAAAGTAGTCCATTTTTGGCATTTTGATTCAAAATCAAATTTTTAAAGGAATTGGTAGATTTGGACTCATTTGTGTTTATCTATTTCATATTGCACTTATGGAATCAGATTCAGAACCATGGGAGTCCGAACTATAGGGCTAATCGTATCCGAAAGGAGCACGAAAAGAAAGCTACAACTCCATATTTGGGAGAACAAAGGGGATATACTCCATTGAATTAAGTTGCCTAGAGTGTCCAAAGTGAAAGTCCCGAAAATCACGAATATACATGGGTACCGATTCGCGCGGACAAAATATCCATAAAATGACAAATAGAAGTGTTTGTGTGATGGCTGTATTGGTTAGAAACCCACTGAGTTGTATCCTCAGTTTGGTTGTCTGAATAAAATAGAAATGACTCATGAATGGAGATAAAATGGATCGAGATATAAGTTTGACATAATATGATTTTGCAAAAAAATAATAAATGATTTCATTACAGACATTGTATGTGCATATCGCCCTTATATTTTTGTTAAGATTCATATATTGTGTTAGATTATTTCTATTGGGTTTTGGCTCATCCTATTTGGGAAAACTATTTTTAGATGCTGGTGATATGCCTCCACCAAAGACTTAGTTTGGGGAAACTATGGAGCTAAAGGCTCAGTTTTGTTATTTTGTATTTAACTTTTGTACAAGCCTAGGACTTTATTTGTATTGAGCTTACCCCTCGCATTTGATGTACCCAAGCCTTAACTTGGAAAGATGTAAGCCGTTAGGGCATATGATCACTTATTTAGCTTTTATTACTGTTTGGTAACACATATTGTAGATTCAGGGTGTTCTATTTATAAATGTATATGGCATGTATTACCCTTTTGAACAATCGAATCTCATGTAGTAGAAGGACATTATACTCTGATTCATAATATTATTTACTTATCGTTTTGGATAGTATATTGCATTTATTTCAAGGCATTACACTCAAAGAAAATTGGACTGTCTAGTTTGGGCCTATGGGTTATCATAAGCCCTATTGCGATGATTTGATATGTTAATTTTTTAGACCATTATGTATGGAATATTTTTGACAAAAATTAGATTGTTATGATAATTGTCGTCTTATGATTTAATTAGATTTGTCTTGAAAAAATAAATGATCTATTTTCAAAATCATTCATCCATTTTTTTGAAAACAAATACAATTAAATGATGTGGTCATAATTATTAGATCAATTTAATTTTTTCATGGATGATTTATATATAAATATAAAGGAATAACATCATTATAGTGGGCCTATGATGGGTCCATAGGCCCAAGCTAGCTAGTTTAGTTTGGTGATTCTATTTGCACCCAAATAATAACTCAGTATGCTGAACTTAAATTTTGAAATTTTAGTTTCAATTATATCTAAATGTAAATTTATTAATAAGGACAATACACATTAAACCCTAAAATAGAATATATATTTTTTCTCATGGTACACCAAAACAATTTATACATATTTTTCATATTCAACCCTCTTTATCTTCTTCCTAAAGTTTCAATTGTTTTATTTTCATCTTCTTCTTTACTCCAAAACTCCAGTACACCCTATCAAAACTCACCATTATCATCAATATAATTATTTCTTATTGTGTTGTTATAATTTTTTATTTTGGATTTTTTTATCAACTAATCGGAGCTTTAGATTCAACAATACAACTTGTCTTTTATATTTCTCTCATAGTAATTTGTTTTTGATTAGTTTCATTTCATTTTGATGATTTTAATTGAATATTGAGATAAAAGTAATAGTTGCTGTAAAAAAAAAAAAAGATGGGGAAAAGAAAGAATTGAAGTTTCGATTATTTGGATGATTGCTTTTATCATAACTCCAAATGGGTGTACTTAGATTTGTAGGTTTAAGCCTCATGATTTTATTCTTTCGAGTTTTTAGGTGAGAATAAATCTAACAAAAAACGATCTGACATATACAAATAAATCCAAAAAAAAAAAAACAAACAAAACAAGGGCAAAACAAAACAACATTGGCTAAATAATCTATAAATCATATCTATGAACGCGTATATATATTTTATTTGATATTATTATATATTAATATTATCAAATTGAAAGAGAATAAGGAGGTGTAGATGAATAGAAGCGTGTGTTTCGTTGTCCTCCTTCGTCGTTCTTTTTCGTTGGTGCCATTGTTTGTGAACAAAAAGAATAATTGTAATGAGAAATCTGTTTAAGGATTTTTAAAGGGTTTTTCAAAGTAGTGTAATTTGAGATTTTTGATTTGTCTATTATTATTATTTGGGTGTACCTTGAAGGATAATTTGGGAAAAACATAGAGTTTATTGAGAGTAAATTATAATCCTAAAGAATTTAATAGAATGTATTAAGAAACTGGACGTACTTAATAATTATTTAGGTGCAAATAGAAATCCCTGCTTAGTTCACTATGCATAGCCCAACCATACTTGGTTGGGTTTCTCTCTGGTCATCTAAAAGGATTGGGCCATCTATTAAGGCCCATGGGCCCACCGCAAGTGTTACTTTAATAATATGATCTCAACTGATCTATTGATCTTTTAGGCTCTTGTATATAGATTATTCATGTAAAAAATTATATCTTAAAAAAATAGACGATTTATTTTCAAAAAATCATACTTGTCAATTTTATTAAAGAGATATATGGTCCCGTTTAGGAATAAACTATTTTAGTTGGCTATTTAATTTTTTACAAAAAGACATGAAAAAAAAAAAAATAGAGAAAGTGATGTGATGAGATGTTTTATTTTATTGACTATTTTAGTCAGAGATAGGCTATTTTAGCCCATCCCAAATAAAATCATGTGATTGTGATATGAATATGATTTTTTATGGACGATCTACATACGTACATATATAAAATGAATTGATATGATCGTGGGATTGTGATAGGTCTAGATTCATGATCCACTGAAATTGTTTAGTTCGAATTCACTCAAATGAATCTCTTTTCGAGAAGAAACTCTTGTGCGTGAGTCTCTTTTTAGGAAGAAACTCATTCGGACAAATTCGAGCTAAATAAATTCGATGGATGTAAGTAACGGCGTTGATAGGTCTATAGGCCTAAATTAGACCAATTTAGTCCATTCATCCTATTTATCTTTAAAATGGAGACACATTTTTAAAATTATATTTAGGATAAATTATCAATAGGTCTTAATTATTGGACTTAATTTTCATCAAATCCTATTGAAATAAGTCTTAGCAAAATCGTCGCTAAAAATAATTTTTGTGATATTTTTTACATGTTAAAAATTTATAATTAGTGATTTTTTTTTTTTTGTCACGGTTTTTAGAAATTGTAGCTAAAATTTACAATTAGTGGTATTTTTTTGTAATGAATTTTTCAAACTATCATTAAAAGTTGAAAATTAGTGATTTTTTTGTGATAATTTTTTTAAATTTTCGCTAAAATTTATAATTAGTGACATTTTTTGTGACAAAATTTTTAAAATATCGTTGAAAATTAATAATTAATGACGTTTTTTAATAGTATTTAATGAAAACTATCATTAATTATTATAGGATCTATTAGATAATAAATTCACTTATTAAGACTTATAGTACATAAATTCCTTTTATATTTATTATTTATATTTTGATATAAATATGATAAAATCATTTAATTATAATCCTTAAATTAATTTAAACAGACGTATAAAATGGACAAATTAAATAATAATCAGGTGGTGAACCCTCAAACCCAAATTAATAAACAAATGAGTCTAATCCACTGAATGAGGTAGAGAGAAGGTCAACCCTCCGAACTTGATGTGAGAGAAAGAATCTTATTTTTTTAATCAAATAATCAAAATACTCTTAAATAAAAAAATTAAAAAAGAAAAAAGCTATGGACCACCAAAGGAGGCAAGTGAGGAAGCTCCATCTGGAACTCTATCCATCTATGGGCCATTTGAGAATATCATAAAAAACTTAAAGTTAATTTTTAATTTATTTTTAATTATATTATCTTTCACATAAAAAAAATTAAAAAATTAATTTTTAACCATCTACTCAAAATACTCCATAATCTTTATGCCTAGTCTAGCTTTTGTCAAAAAGGGTGTGGACTTTGAAGAATTAATAGTAGTAGAGTGGACACATTACAGATTACATACACATAATGCTCCTTTCCTTTCCCTTCCTTTGAATGGCTAGAAAAGAAATTTAAAAAGCCTTGTCTTTTGGCATTAAATTCGTTAATGCTATTTGATTTGCTATATATTATAGAGAGAGATATATATATTTATATTATTAGAGAGAGAGAGAGCAATTGATGCCACACTATAAATTCATGTGGTCTAAATTTGTCTAAATTAATAATATTATAAATTCAGATATAAGTATTAAAAAATTATCTAAAATTATTATTTTATAATTTAAAATTGTTTTAAATATAAATTTTATATTATATAAATTTAATTTTAATCACGTATTATTATTCGGAATAAATTCATAATAGATAGGTATGAGTTGGTAAACTTTAGAGTAATGCTAGGAATCCTGAAAAAAATATCACGAAAATAATCATGAAGTATTCTCCTCTTTTAGATTACACATAAAATAAAATATCACACACTAATCAACGAATAAAAAATTTTCATGATACATTTTATGATATTTTTTTTTTGATGATCACTGGTATTATTCAAACTTTATTCTGTCTAAATTTTGCGAATTCTGACTTGACAGCAACAGCAAAGCCTTTCTCTGTCTGTGTGGCTTGTTCGTTGAGTTAACAAAGTCAGTCCAAACAGTGGGGGCTTCTTTTGGTTATAAATTTGGGACCAACCCCAACCCCAACCCACTTGCCTTAAATTCAGTATCAACAAGAGAGTTATACAACTCCACGACTATTCTTCATCACCTACAGTTCATACCCAGAGAGAGAGAGAGAATGGATGTGGAGAGTAGAGCACATAACAATAACTACAAAGGAGGACAGAGAATGTCTGGAGAAGAAGAAACCACTGTGGATTGGAGGGGCAGACCCTCCAACCCCAACAAGCATGGTGGGATGAGAGCTGCTGCCTTTGTTCTTGGTCTGCTCTCTCTCTCTCTCTCTATCTATATGTATATATATGCATATATGTTTACTATGATGGGTTGGGGAGAAGAGGTCCAAATGTTTTCTAACATTTGGGTTTTGGGTCATTTGCTAACTTGGTTACTTAATTTTTTTTAATTTTTTTTTTGTTATTGATATATCGGAGGTCTTGCATATGGTGAGACGAATTATGATCAACTGAGATAGTCCCAGTTAATTTAGTTACTGAATTTTGGTTGACAATTTTATACCTTGTCCTCATGTCTTATATATAACTTCCTATGTACTTTGTTTTTAGTTTTAGATATATTTGGTGATGGAGTTTGTTGTGTGTGATGTAAATTGTAAATGGAAATAATAGGGCTTCAAGGATTTGAGATAATGGGGATAGCAGCAGTTGGGAACAACCTAATAACATATGTGATAAATGAGATGCACTTCTCACTGTCAAAGTCAGCCAATATAGTGACAAACTTTATTGGTACTGTCTTCATCCTTTCCCTCCTTGGTGGTTACCTCTCTGATTCTTATCTTGGTTGCTTCTGGACCATGCTCATCTTTGGCTTTGTTGAACTTTCTGTAAGTCTCTCTCTCTCTCTCTCTCTCTCTCTCTCTCATATTCCCCCTTTCCTCTCTCACTGCACAACACACTTTTTGTCTGCTTCTAACCTCTCACAACCCATCATCCAAAGTGGCTCAAATTCATTTTTAATGTGAGTGTTTTAAATATCAATTGATACGTATTGGGATTTTAGACTTCATATTTATATTTACTAATATATCAATCAATATTATTTGATATCAATCAATATAATTGTATGATACTGAGACGTATCCTGATATTGAAAATCATAATCCTATGGCACATGCATATTATGTATGTGTATATGAAAAGAAGATAGTTTTGAAACCACCATAACCATTATTAACTATTTGTCAAAAAAGAAAAAAAGAAAAATTATTATTTTTGTATGATGGCCAAAAAATGAGATATAGAGATATATAAAAAGATGCTTAAACAGTTGTTTTTGTGTTTGGTTGAATTTTCTAGGGTTTCATATTACTATCAATCCAAGCCCATCTACCCCAGTTAAAGCCACCACAATGCAACATGGCAACAACAAATATTGGAGACCACTGTTTGGAAGCAAAAGGACTCAAAGCCTTAATCTTTTTTGTGGCACTTTACTTAGTGGCCTTAGGGAGTGGATGTGTAAAACCAAACATGATTTCACATGGTGCTGACCAATTCAACAAAGATAACCCCAAACAGTCCAAGAAGCTCTCAACCTACTTCAATGCTGCCTACTTTGCCTTCTCAGTGGGTGAACTTGTTGCACTAACTATTCTTGTTTGGGTCCAAACCCATTCCGGCATGGACGTCGGCTTCGGAGTCTCAGCAGCTGCCATGGCAATGGGGTTGATTAGCTTGGTCTGTGGCACTGTTGTTTATAGGAACAAGCCTCCTCAAGGAAGCATCTTCACCCCTATTGCTCAAGTAAATATTATTAAGTTCTCTTTCTTTTCTTTTCTTTTTATTATTATTATTATAATCAGCATTGAATAATACATAGATTAATCAAGAATATTCATAATTTGTTTATTTCTATGAGTTTCATCACATGTGGTTCAATTAATATTTTATGAGCATAGCATAATATATATAATTCAATTTGGACTATTGTTGCTCTTATGCATGTGAGGTCATGTTGTTGGGCTGAATGATTTTGACCTAGAGGGTAGAATTAATTGGTTGTTTAATATGTGTTTATGCTAATTTTGAATATTTATTTTTTAATGTAATACTATAGATTTTTTTATGCTAATTAGAATAAAATAATGTGTAAGTTGTTGAATAAAGTAGTATAATGTAGATAATAAGTTCAACGTCATGATTCATGATCACAGATAAAGCTTATTATTGTATATCAGTATGTCCTATTGTCAGGGAACATTTACACATGATGGGTCATTTAGATATTCTTAATAATTCAATTGAATCATAATTTTAATTTTT
The DNA here is from genome assembly GCA_030407325.1 of Camellia japonica. Classification (NCBI taxonomy): domain Eukaryota; kingdom Viridiplantae; phylum Streptophyta; class Magnoliopsida; order Ericales; family Theaceae; genus Camellia; species Camellia japonica. The sequence continues at coordinate 133,499,551 of JAPPVO010000029.1, read as the reverse complement.
ATTTTTTTTTTGGTTTTTCAAGGTTTTTGTGGCTGCCATTTTAAAGAGAAAGCTAATGTGTCCATCTAATCCACAAATGCTCCATGGAAGTCAAAGCAAGGTCCCAGATAACCACATCACAGTGTCTTCGAATGCCGCCTCGGGCAATCTTCTTCTTCATACTGATAGGTTCAGGTAGGATTGAAGACTGTATAGCTCTTTCATAACCAAAATGTTTTTCCTTTGAATGATATGCATTTCTTTATCATTTCTCTCTCTCTCTCTCTCTCTCTCTCTGTTCTTCATTTGGTCTTTTCATTTCTCATTCAAAACCCAACAGCCATAAAAATTTTAAGCTAAGATAAAGAGATTTTACTTTGATTCATTCTTTTCAATCCAATAGACCTTTGCCTCTCTCTCTCTCTCTCTCTCTCTCTCTTTTTATGAAATTGGAAAATTTCCCATAATATTCAGTATGTTTGGTTTTAATTTTTTAGAAATTAAATTTTTTATTTTTTGTTTTTAGTGAATTTTTTTAAAATTTTAAACAATTTTTTACTTTTTTAGATGCACCTTACTTAGATGTATCTAAAAAATAAAATATTTGTAAATAAAATATTTTAAAAAATGAATAAATACACAAAAATACGAAAATTGTATTGAATTCTCGTTTTTTTTTTTTCTTTTTTTTTTGATATTTTGTGAATTTTTTAATGATTTTTTTCACAAATAATATACTTTTTATGTATATTTATGTTAAGTGTATCTAAAAATTAAAAAAATTGCTTAGAATATTAAAAAAATTCAGTAAAAAAAAAAAAAAAAAAACTACGGAAAACAAAAAATTTCAATTTTTGTGAATTCTGAAAATCCAAACTAAACAAACTAATTGATATTTACTGATATTTTAAGTTTCTAGACTTTTGATAGTGATATTTCATTTAGATTTTGGATTTCTTTGATAGTGATATTTCATTTATATCTCTAGATTTTGGATTTCCTATAGATATTTACCAATATATCTATTGATACTATTGAATATCAATTAATTTATGACTGTATCACATATATTGATACATAACTTGATATCGTAATTGAAACCAAGTACCAAGCGAGCTAGTCTTCATGTTTGTCATTATGGCTTTTACAAGCATAAATATATACTTATCATCATTCAAATATATATACCTAATAACAGTTAAATTTTCAGGTTTTTGGACAAAGCCTGCATAAAAATCCAGGACAATTCAATGAACAATACAAAAGAAAGTCCTTGGAGACTTTGCACTGTTACACAAGTAGAGCAAGTGAAAATCCTCATCTCAGTCATACCGATCTTCGCTTGCACCATAGTCTTCAACACCATTTTAGCACAACTCCAAACATTCTCAGTCCAACAAGGGAGTTCCATGAACACTCAACTCTCCAAAAACTTCCACATCCCTCCGGCTTCACTCCAATCCATCCCTTACATCATGCTCATCGTCATAGTCCCTCTCTACGACAGTTTCTTCGTCCCTTTTGCCAGAAAATTCACCGGCCATGCCTCTGGAATCACCCCCTTACAACGAATAGGGTTCGGCCTATTTCTCGCGACTTTTTCGATGGTTTCGGCTGCCCTAATGGAGAATAAGAGGAGGAATTCAGCTGTAAATGAGAACAAAATATTATCCATTTTTTGGATCACACCACAGTTCTTGATTTTCGGGTTATCGGAGATGTTCACAGCTGTCGGTCTCATTGAGTTCTTCTACAAACAGTCTTTGAAGGGAATGCAAGCATTTTTAACAGCTATAACCTATTGTTCATACTCATTTGGGTTCTATTTAAGCTCTGTACTTGTTTCTTTGGTGAATAAGATCACTTCAAGCTCATCTAACGGAGGGTGGTTGAGTGACAATGATCTCAACCATGATAGATTGGACCTTTTCTATTGGATGCTAGCAGTTTTGAGCTTCCTTAACTTCTTCAACTACTTGTTTTGGGCTAGATGGTATTCTGGTAATTTGTGTGTACCATCAGATACTCAACAGTCTGGTTTTAATGGGGAGGACTTGAATAACCATCACAGTTTCAACTCTTCCAAACATATTGGAGATGCCAATATTGCTTGAATGGAATTAATTATCTCTCTATAGATGACTTTTTTTGTTTTTAAACAGTCTCTTATGAGTCTGGTATTGCTATTAGAGATATGTAAAGGCATGCCTAGGGGCTCCTTGTACAAGAAATATGCCGAAGGGCACCTTTTAAGTTGGAAATGCAATGTATTTTATATGGCAATAATATTACATACTCAGAATTTTATTCAGAAATATCAATATGTGATTCTGATTTATTCTATACATAAACTTCACAATACACTAATTAAAATCTCAACCACACTTCACCTTTTATGGTAATTTTCTTGATAATTTTTCGTGATCGGTAGAGTTTTCCTTTCTATGGGAAAGCATCTTTTGTCCATGAAATCAATAATACTACGAACTTAGAAAAATTACTCCAAAAAAAAAAATCCTAAAAAGTATATCTATAGATCACAATCATTCTAAGTGTCGATCATATCCCACAAACTTTAAATCTACACTATATAACTTGTTTCGAGTAAATTTGGAGATAAATTTTCATGATACATAGCATTTCTGTCTTAAAATTTTTCTATTTCTCTATTCTAATAAGTTCATAGTTATATATGCTGAAAATTTTAAAATATGAGATTTAAGAATCCGTAGAGATCAGAAAAATTATGAGAAAGGAGATCACATGCCATTTTCTATTACCTTGCCTCATTAAGGCCAATATCTATGACTTAATTTTGACAAACATGGCACTTAACAATATTTTAGTTAAGCATGTAGATTGGAAAACCCAAAGCATTTTTCCTTTATTAAACTGTTGAAGATGCATATAGTATATAGGTAAAATGAAGATGCACTTTTGAGGGGTCCCCAAGTACTTTTTTGAATAATTGGTGCCAAGGATCTATGGGGAAATTAGGTGTAATCCCATCTACATGATTCAATGTATATCTCCTTATTATTCATCAAGGGCCCTCATCACAGTATTTTAAAAGGCCCAAAAAAAGGCATTTGTAAGTGGTGGGTAGTGCCTCTACTTTCTATAAACAAAAAAAATATCAACAGAGTGCCAAGTGAGAACTATGCAACTGCATTATAATGCACAGTTCTCACTTGTATTGATATATGATTCACATGCATTCTACCAATTGTAATTTTTTGTTTCCTGTTTATCTAATATTCCCCTTTCTTTTAGTTACTTGAATGAAAGGGGAGGGTTCCTCATTTTCCATTTACCTCATCAATTTTGCTACGACAAATAAACAAAAATACTGAAAAAACACAATATATACATGAATAGATAAAATTTTACAATCTTTTAATGAAATCCATTTCCAAAAATTTTATTCAATATATATAATTTTTTATTTGATTCTTTGACAGATTTCTTCATTCTTATCTCATATTTCTCTTTGCCTTCAAAGAGAATCTAGCTAAAGTGATGTGATGAATGTTCATGCAACATAATGAAACCCCTATCAATGAAGTCAAAAAGAGAAGTAGTGAGAGAGAGAGAGAGAGAGAGTGGGAGGTGATCCAATTAGAAGATCTAACTAGGAAAGATGTTCCTATATGTTTGTTGTTCTTTCTCTATCATTTACCTTTCTACAAAGAGACATGTCTCAAACATGTTTTTGATGTTAAAGCTAGGCCTTGTCCTTCAAGACCCTTCATCCTTGAATGTTCTGCTAATACTGCTACTGCCTCAATTATCATCAATGTTGGCTAGAAGACTTGCATGGCCCCCGCACCCCCCCATATGCAAAAATACATTGGTTTCAAGCTCTCTCTCATTCTGGTTATGGAATTTATGATAGCTAACAGCACTAGTATCACCAGTATGTGAGAGAGATAGAGATAAGAGGATGAATCAAGACCAGTTTTCTGCTTTCCAATTGCTAGTACCCTCTATGGATGAAATATCATTTAAATGTCTTTTTTCTTTCAGAATTTTTAAGTGTTAATTAGTTTTAAGAAACAAATAACAAAAGGAAAGACAAAAGTTCTTAATGCATAGCTTTGGAAAACTTGAACATGTTTTGGGTGAAAGAATCTGAACAAGTTTTGGGCTGTATAAGTATAGATTGTATTGGGAGTTTTGTATCAGGTGTTTTGTTTGTTGGTTGATTTCTCGCTAATCATTTTTCTTGCTATTTGGTTTTTCCTAATTGATGCGTAGCGCACTATGCTCTCTTTTTTATAAATAAATAAATAAAATAGTAGATGGTTAATGAAGAAGCACTTCATCTACCAGAAAGCACCGCACCTACGAGACTAACCCTTGCTCTCAAATAATTGGGGTCTTCAAGACATATATAGGTTTGTTTGCTTTGAGTGGCAGGATCAAGAACATGAAAATTTCACACAATATCTAATGTTATGTTTGGATTTTAAATTTATCAACAAAAAGAAAATAAAATAGAAACGATAGAAATAACTTTAGCTCTTCTCTTCATGATCCAAATATGGTCTAACGACATAACTTTTATTACAAGTTAGTTATATGAATGGTTTCAGAATCTCTGATCTCTGTCTGACTCTATCTCTCTCTCTTATATGATTACACCAGGTGGTCAATTCTTACCTGCCAAACCGGCAGCACTTTGCATCTACTTCAATTTCTTCATATTATAATGTTAAATTACCACTAAACCTAAAATCTTAAACGGTTAAGAAATAAGTTCAACAAAGTATATCAAACTCCCCGCCTTTAACTCCACTTAATCATCAATTCTTGTGGTTTCTTAACCATCAATTCATCTAACTCCAATGCATTCTTCTAGTTTGTCAACTTTTCTGTTATTACAAAAATACTAGCTACCCAAAAAATTTACTAAGAAAAATATCTTAAAATAGCATTGGATAATCAAGATTCATTTCAAATGTCAGTCTCATTACAAAACTAAATCTAAACCACACACCATCAATCAATATTCTAGATAAATTTCAAAACAATTTTCTGGTTTCTTAGCTTTTCTGTTATTGTAGACGAAAGATTCCTAGCAAAAAGTAATCAATAATATTCAAAAATCACATGCAAGAGATAGCAAGAGAGAAAGAGGCCCCCTCCCCATCCCCGCACAGGGCGGGGGAGGCAGGCACAAAGGAAGACCAAACTACAGTTTTGGATTGGAAAGGAACTAATAATCCATTTTCCATTTGAAAAGAGTGCAAACCATAAGAGAAGTCTAGTCTTTTTCTGGTTTCTTAGCTTTTCTATTATTGTAGAGGAAAGATTCCTAGTGAAAAGTAATCAGCAATATTCAAAAATCACACACAAGAGATAGCAAGCGAGAAAGAGGCCCCTTCCCTCCCGCACAGAGCGGCGGAGGCGGGCACAGAGGTAGACCATACTGTAGTTTTTGATTGGAAAAGTAACTAAGAATCCATTTTCCATTTGAAAAGTATGCAAACCTCCCATAAGCGAAGTCTAGTCTAGTCTGAGTATAGTATAGTATAGTATAGTCTAGTCTAATCACAACCAGGTTGCAAGTGTGATCCAACTACTCATGTGGGATCCATCTATGGTTAGGCTGGATTTGGGACACAAAATGTACTATCTATCTTAGACCCAAAAAGCTCCATTATTCACTTCCCAATTTTTATTGGAAACCAATTAGTTAAAAAGCATATACTTGCATTAAATATAGAGAATCCCACCCATTATATGCACAGAGAATAAAAACTCACTGTGGAACCAATTTAAGTTACTTCTATCCACTCATCATTGGATATGCACAGCAAGTCATTTTTCCACCAAAATGAAACACCATTATGCAATCCCCACCTTCTCTCCCATATTAAGCAGGAGTTGACCTAATTCTTGCTACAATCACACCACATCTTTGTCTTCTTATTTTCTCAATGTTTTGCTTCCGGAGCAAAACACTTGAGTTTAGCCTAGTGGCCAGAGCCTCTGTATCTCACCAAAAAAAAAAAAACTCTAGAGCACATTTATCAAATGACTATCACAAAGTTGTAGTCAGAATCTCTTCCAGAGCAACCTCAATTTTGTAGCTGATAATTAAGTAGTAAAAACTAAAAGTATCAAAGCATTTCCCTCAATACAACAGTAGCACCTTTCCATCAAGAGAATTTTGATTACTTTAAAAACAGAATCCACGAGCAAGAAATAAACTAACCACTGTTAGTAAAAAGCTATGAACCAGGTAAATTGCAGAGAAAAATATCCCAAAAAATATCCGAGGACAAACCATTTTCATGCAAGCCAAACCCACCTTGAAGAAAAGAAGTGAGAAGCTATCTAATTAGGAATTTAGCTGGGAAATTCACAATAAGCTTATGTTTAGAACCACTTACTTCTTCGTTTCAGGGATACTGTAATGCGGTAAGGAAAATAGGCTTGTGTAAGTAGAAGATTGCAACAGCTATAACTAGCTTAACTAAGATAAATTATTTTGCAAAACAACAAAATGTTAAAAATATCAAACGAGTGTTAAACATTGTGGCAACCATATCTGATGAGCATTACGATTACTTTTGTCATCAAACTAATGGTATCAACTCAAAAATTGAGAATCAATATGCTGCATCTAAACCCTAATTAACACATTGACTGGCGGGGTAAGAGGGGGGAAAAAACAGAGGGTAAGATTAATAATGGCAATTGAAGTTACAAAACTAGATTTAAAAGCATATGCTGAGAAAGTACAGGTACAGATGTAACTATACAAAGGAAACAATAACCAGCCATGACAAGAACATGTGAATGCTGTTCCCCTTTACTATAAGCCGCGGCATTTCAATTCTCACTCCTCAGTTTTGGGTGCCAATAATTCCTTCTTCTTTTTCTCTTTTTCTCTTTTTCTCTCTTTTTTTTTTTCCTTTCTTTTTTTTGTGTGTGTGACTGTGTGACTAATTTATACTGTTTTATCTGAGATACTTATCCTGAGGAAATCAAGAATGGACCTGTTTTTTTTTCACTCTTTGCAGGAAGAATTTGACACATGCCAGGATTCAACAAATTCATCACTCATTCCGGATGGAACAATACTTCTCCCACAATGTTGGAGATTTTGATATTTCGGTCATGAGGTTCTTGAACTTGAGACTGCTATCTCCTCCACTGCAAAATGAAAATAAATAAATGATTGAATGACTATATTATGCAAAATGCAAATGTCATAGCTTGAATAGAGCAATGAGAACAAACAAACCGGCTGCCATAACATGAAGTTGACCAAAATATTCTCATTTTAATTATTTTTGCAGATTCATATATTTGTATATTTAACTTCATCAAAATTCAAGTTCAACCACCAGTTTGACCATATGATAAAACCAGCTAACTGGCTCAAAGCATATCCCCTTTTATCATCTCCTCCTTCTCAAATGTCATACAAGAATTTCAAATTTCTACTTTCAACTTAAATGGTGCACAATCCTTTAGGGGCTACATTTAAAAGGTTTTCTCCACATCCTTCACGATTGAACTCACATTTTCCTCACTACCCCTTCCTATTAAACCCTTTGACTTGACCTTCCTCTGTCCCCTACTTAAGCCCTCTGGACCACCCTACGCTTCAATAGATACCCTCCATCCCCAGCATAACTTCAACCCCTTGCAAACCCACTACCTCCCTGACTGTCCATCTGTTTGGGCCTCAAAAGGGAGCATATCCTAATACCCAACCCCAAATCCTTCCTTACTTGACACCGACCCAGCCCAACTTTCATACCAGATTCACCCCTCTTATACTAGGCTTAGACATCACCTCCACCCTAGACGCATTAGCAGACCTCTTAACAGCCCAATAAACGTATGGACACATTAGCAGACCTCTTACAAAGTCTAAGAGCCTCACCACACAATTGCTCGAAGAGCACTCTGGATCATGTCTTCATTACGATCAACTTCTTGCTTGACAGCATCATGCTTTGAACTAAAGATAATGGTTTTCTGGAGAGGATCCACCAACGAGTCTAAAACTGAAAATTAAAATAATCTGGCATGAGATTTTAACATTTGTTGCTCATGCAGACATTACAAAAATAGAACTGAATGGTACACAAACCTGCCAATATAGCAGAGGGACACTTATCTACAAGTTTTGAAATTTTAGCATCATGATGATCTGAAAAAATAAAATAAATACATAAAAATTGAAAGATTATTACACTCAATATTCACCAAAGTAATTATTCGTTCAGTAAACTGCCATCAATTAACAATAAAACAATCTCCCATATTTCATCTAACAATTTGAAGAGAGTAAGACGCCAAACAAGTAAAAACATGATAGTTATCCTGGAGAAAAATATGACCACGTTAAGTATGCCTCGGATCCAAGTTGGGGGTGGGGGGTGAGCATGTGTTGGACATAGAGATTATTATTAATCACGTATAAAAAATATATATATATAGACAAGCAAGCAAGCAGTCAATTGGCACACATGGCTGTTAAAATCAGGATCTTCATAGGATCAGTGAGAGGGCCTTGTGGGTTGGTGAGAGGATCGTAAGATTCTACTTTTTATTTAAAAAAATAAAAATACAAATAAAATGATGCATATTAAAAATAAGGTGAAAAATCACAAACCCAGCGATCCTACTTACGATCCCATACGATCCTATTTGCGATCCTACTATAACACCGCTCTACAACGATTTGGATCATTTTGGCAATTTAGGATCGTAGGATAGGCGAAAATGAGAATGCCATTGGAGTTAGCAACACACCATCCAAACCAGATTTAAGGTAGGGAACAACAAAAGATGAAGGGTTCAATCTCAACATGTTTTGTCCTATCATGTTGAACCGGATTGTGAGCGATGTTGATAGCCCCCTTATTATCACAGTATAACCGCATGGAGTCCGTCTGATCAACACGTAGATCACTCAACAATAACTTGATCCATAAGAGCTCATACACCCCTTGTGCCATAGTTCTAAACTTAGTTTCTGCACTTGACCTGGCAGCCACATTCTGTTTCTTACTCCTCCAAGTAACTAGATTGCCTCCAACAAAGGTGCAATATCCTAAAGTCAATCTCCTATCAGTCACTGATCGAGCCCAGTCAGCATCTGTATAGGCTTCCACACAAAGATGATCATACTTTGAAAAATAAAGACCCTTACCAGGAGCAGACTTCAAATACCTCAAAATTCTCATGACAGTCTCGAAGTGAATCTGATGAGGAGCATGCATAAACTGGCTAACCACACTGACAGCAACAACAACATCAGGACGAGAGTGAGATAGGTAAATGAACTTACCCACTAATCGCTAATAGCTCCCCCTATCAATAGTTGCTCCTCTTTCATCATCCCCCAATTTCTGATTGGGTTTCAATGGAGTGTCACAGGCCTTGCAGCCAAGCATCTCAGTTTCCTTCAACAGGTCAAGCACATACTTCCTCTGTGAAAAAAATATCCCATTCTTGGAGCGAGCAACTTCAATTCTCAAAAAATACTTCAAGCTCCCCAAGTCTTTGATTTCAAACTCACTAACTAAACATTTCTTCAACAGAGAAATTTCCTCACTATCATCGCCCGTAAGAACTATGTTATCTACATAAAAAATGAGTGTTGTAGTCTTACCACGTGAGGAATGTTTCACAAACAAGGTGTGATCTGCCTGACTCTGTTTGAAGCCATATTTAAGCATAGCCTGAGTGAATCTCTCAAACCAAGCACTTGGAGACTATTTGAGACCATATAATGACTTCTGAAGCTTGCATACTTTGTCTTCTGTCTGATGATCCTCAAAACAAGGAGGGATGTCCATATATACCTCTTTTTCAAGGTCACCATGGAAAAAGGCATTCTTTACATCAACTGATGAAGTGGCTAATCTAGGTTAGCTGCTAGAGAGAGAAGTACTCTAACAGAATTCATCTTAGCCACGGATGCAAAGGTCTCCTGATAGTCAACGCCATATGTCCGATGGTTAGGAATGCTAACAGAGGAAATATTTGACACAAACGCTCTATATGAGGACAACAAATGAGAATAGGACACAAAATTTGAGATAAGATGTAAAGTACAAGATCTCACACCCTTTCTCTTGGCAATAGGAACATCAAGATCAATGGACTCAAGAAATTCAAAGTTACCTGGACTCTCATCAGAAGCAGGAGATGACAGTGGAGGAGCAGAAGTGGTCTCTTGTATCCAGTTAACTTTCTGTCTGTCTTTATCCCTGACATAAACTTGCCCTTCCTCATCCTTGGTGACATTGGGTTCTGCAGTCCCAGTAGGTGGTGGTGCCCACTTACGAGGAGGAGGGTGGTAACACTTATACCATTTTTAAGGAGAGTACCCAAGGAAAACACATTTAAGGGAGCAAGGGTCCAACTTACCACGAGTAGGAGAGTGATTATGGACAAAACAGACACAACCAAATATTTTGGGAGAAATAAAAAACAAGGACTAGGAACCTAGGAGGACTTGAAGAGAAGCTTATTTTGGCAAGACCTAGGTAGGAAGACGATTAATAAAATGGGCAGCGGTGAAAACAACGTCGCCTCAGTAGGGCCGAGGCACACTCATAGAAAAACACATGCACCGAGCCATGTCAAGAAAATGGCGATTCTTGCGTTCCGCCACCCCATTTTGTTGAGGGGTATTGGTGCAAGAGGTCTGATGGATAATGCTACGAGTAGAAAAATATTGCCCTAACCCAGAATCTATGCATTCACCACCATCATCAGAACGGAATATTTTGACAGTGGGCCCAAACTGAGTACAAATCATCTTATGAAAATTGCGGAACACGAAAAAAACTTCACTCTTATCTTTCATGAGAAACACCCAAGTAGTACGAGAAAAATCATCAATAAATATAACAAACCAGCGATGACCTTTCATAGACACAACATAAGATAGACCATAGACATCCGAATGTATTAATGAGAAATGAACTAAACTTTTATTAAAACTGGGAGCAAAAGAAGCTCTGTGTTGTTTTCCAAGTTGACAAGACTCACAAAGAAATTCAGATGCATTATTGTTTGAAAAAACAGATGTAAATAAATGCTTAAGTAAATAAAAAAAAGGATGCCCAAGACGCCGATGCCACAGCCATATATCATCGGTGGTAGTAAGACTCGTGGTGGAAGAATGAGCAAGCTTGTCCAGTTGATCTAGGAAGTAGAGACCATTTTTTGCACTATCACTGCCAATCGTCCTCCTTGTGACAAGGTCCTGAAAAATACAATGATTAGGAAAAAATGTCACACTACAATTCAAATCCTTTGCAATACGACTCAAGGATAGCAGGTTAACAGAAAAATTTAGAACATGGAGAACAGGAGAGAGAGGTAAAGTAAGAGTGACATAGACTAAACCTTTCCCAGAAATAGAAGAAATAGTACCATTTGGCAATCCTAACTTTGTCCTGACCTAAAGAGGGCTTATAGGCAGAGAAAAGATCAGAGGAGCCAGACATATGATGTGAGGCACCAGAATCAATAATCCAGGGCAAAGACTTATGAGACAGGAAAACACAAGAAGAAGAGGCTAAGTTACCTGAGCAAACAAACGACAAGGAAGATATACTAAAAGCAGTAGAAGACCGGCGGTCCAGCAAGTGATACAAAACATCCTCAAGCTTAGGAGTAGTCATGCCAGAGAGACCATCAGAAGCCTGGCCAACAGAAGCAGAAGTACAATCAAGTGTATCAACGGCACTAGACTGATGAGCCCGTGGATGGGAGCCACGTCCTCTAGACTGGCCTGACGACCTCCTTTAGAACCAAATGGATCACTGCGACCCCCGGATGGAGTCCCATGAAGCTTCCAACACGTCTCACGAGTATGCCGCGGCTTTTTATAGCAATCACAAAATATAGACTCCTTGGTGGTAGACGGAGGGATGAGAGTCAGGCTGAGGCCATCTTTAGAGGTAGACAGTAATGCTAAGCGATTAGTAGAGACAGGGGACATCATAGCAGACCGGCGACTCTCCTCATTCTGTACATAGGCAAATGCCTCCTGAAGTGAAGAAAGAGTGTCCATACTCAGAACCCGACTCCGAACCGGATCATACTCCACATTGAGACCTGCTAGAAACTTGAAGAACCTTTCCTGTGCAATGAACTTCCTGTACCCGATTGAATCAGCAATACAAACATGCTTATAGTCCTGTAGGTGATCAAGGCGTTTCCAACCGTTAGTGAGGAAGGTGAAGACTGAACAACCGTCTGCTCCCCCTAAACAGAGCTCTTAATAGACCAGCATAACTCAAATGCCTATGAGAAATTCCCTTTGCGGGAATAGGTGGTAGCCATAGCATCCCAAACATCCTGGGCAATCTCCATAGGCAAGTAGCCCTCGCCAATGTCTAGTACCATCGAATGAATAAGCCAACCCATAATCAAAGAATTGGTAATCTCCCATTGGTCATAACCTGAGTCAGTTGTGTTGGGTGTCTGTATCCTGCCATCCACATACACCATCTTCCCTCTTCTCTTCAAAAACATAGTCAAACTCTGTAATCACACGAGATAGTTCTGACCATTAAATAGAGAGGTGGTGATTTTAAGATTAGGGTTGGGGTTATCATTCATAGTAGTAGGTATAGGGGAACTCTCACTCCTAGGTGTCTGAGAAGTAGTGGACACACTAGTGGAATCTGCCATAGATACTGTATTACCGAACCCTTAACAAAACTAGTGTCAATCACAAACCCGGAAGGTGGTGGTGGAAGGGAAAAACAAACAACCACTATGACAGTATGATAGTATAAAGAATTAACAACTCATATTGTTTTTTATTTTTTTATTTTTTTATTTTTTAGTGGTCCACGTTCATCACACCAGGTGATTTCCAAACCCTAGGTGAGCCGAAACTCCCCAGGCTTGACACAAACGTGGACGACGAAGCCAATGAACGACGACGATCCGAAGGTGATTCGGCTGGGTTGGCTCCGGCGGTGATTGGTGGCTCCGGTGGGTACTGTATGGGTAGATGAATTTAGGTTTTAGGGTTAGGCTCTGATACCATGTTATTTTTAGAGAATACCAAGATTAGGGAATGATTAGGATATCATTCCCTATTTATATTAATGAAAATTAATAATTACAAGGGAGCCCTAGGCATAGAATAATTACAAAATAATAACCCAAATGATAATATATTATTCTAACACTGTTCTTATCAATTCTTGCTGCAACGGAAATGCATATAGCGATGACTATGTGATTGCCAAAACAAAATAATGATCGAGAAGATTAAGCAAAAAAATGGAAACAACTGAGAAGGTTGACACCGAGGTTCCACATAAGCCTCAAATAATCATAATTTATTATCAAATTATAATCATATTGTGACGTAATACAAGAGAGAAAAAAAAGAATAATTGTATTAACCTTCAATCAGCCAATTACATAAGTAAATTACACCAAATAAATAGATAACAAAATACTCTTAATTAACCCTCATGACTAAAATACCGCTTTACTCGATATAATAACAAATAAACCAAAGAACTCATCTTTCAAGCACCCCTCTCAAACTCATGATGCAAGCCCAATGAGCATTGAGAGTTTGTTAAGTAAGAAATAAAAGCAAGCAAGCCGAAGTGTGAGTTTTGGTAAAGAATCTGGACACTGAGGAGAGGAGAAAAGGGAGATCAAGGGTACCCAACCGAAGATGTGGATGAACACAGTGACAATCAATCATGAAATGCTTGTATACTCATGGAAGACAGAATTATATATGATCTGTATAGCAGCCTTATTATCAACTAAAGAAGTTTTTAAAGTACTTGTGTACGTGTGGAATTGTCTATATGCAAGAACCATAACAGTCATTTTAGTTTCAGAGGATTGACTTGAAGTGGTTTATTCTATCATCACTTGATAAAGTTTCACTATCAGAATTAAGCAATAGATTACACAAATGTTGTTTAAATTTGCCTTATAATCTAGTACATTTATTTTTTGTGTTCGCATTTATTAGCAGAATGACCAAGTTCTTCACATTTCAATCTTTTAGGGTTTGTTTTGATCCTATACCTTGTAGAATTCAAGTCATGCTTGCTAAAAATTTCATAAATCAGTCCTAAAACTTGATTTTTGCATAATTTTTGCCTAGATCCCTGTTGCTTTCGGGTTCAAGTTTGATTATATCTGTTGCCCATTGGTACCTCCAACCAACATCATTTCGGATCTTAAAGAAAGAAATTAACTCAGGTTGAAAGGTGGAAATGTAGGAATTTGGATTGATCTTAAAGAAAGAAACTAACTCAGGTTCATCCAACCTACTTCTGGGGATTGCACAAAGGCACATATGGAATTTGCTAAGTTCTCCAGTAAGGCAAGAGAGTTTGGGGGATAATGATTCTATTCATGATAGCTACGAAACAGATCCAAAAAGTCGGTGGGTTACTTATGGTGCAAGTGCACCTTTGCTTCAAAACTTAGCATTGAAGCTACTTGTGTAACCTTCTTCATCATGTTGCGAATGAAATTGGAGCACTTATTCTTTTGTGCATTCAGTGAGAAGAAATAAGATGAATTCAAACGTGCCGAAGACTTGGTCTTCATTGATAGTAATCTTCACCTTCTATCAAGGAGAACCCCACAATATATGCAAGGACAAACCAAGATGTGGCATATAGCCAGCGATGCTTTTTGTTTGAAGATGTTGCAGAGCTTGAAATTGTAACACTCTCTCTTGATGAACCAAAATTGGAGGCCATAGTGTTTACAGATGATGGTGATGGAGGTGATGGAAGCGATGATGATGCAATTGAAGTTGGGTCAAATGACGCCGAAATGGGGCCATTGAATTTAGTGGATGGACAATCCTTTTTGTTTATGTAAAGATGTTTAATGTAGTTGCCAAACTTGTGGTGGATGACATTTTGAATATATGATGTCAAATAGTAATTTTTTTATGGAATGAATGATGATCTAATGAAAATGTTATGGATGCTTAGTTGTTGAATTGTTATTTGTATGTTCTTTTACCCATAATTTGTTAAAATAATGTTCTTTTTATATATGGATTTACAATATGTACACATATATATTTATAATTTTTTATTGAACGTGTACCCCAACGTGTCCGTGACCTAGTTTTTAGAAAAATGCTACATTGGCTTGTCTATGTCATGTCCATGTCCTATGTCCGTATACATGCTTATATAGAAAGAGTCAAAACTTACATGGGTCAAGTAGATAGTGGTACAGCACTAGAATGACGAGATGGCCACATAGATATATACCATACATATATAATATGTTTGTGACTGTGTATGTTTTAGAACAAGGGATGCAAAACGTGCACACGTCGAGATTTTGTATTTACTATTTTATTCATTTATTTCAAATTAGTGTTTAATTAAGAATTTTATTTTTGTTAGGAGTTTTATTAATATTTGCTTCCTTTTCTATTGTGATTTAGTTTCCTAAGTTAATTGAGTTTTGTTAGGGGTCTAGATTATGATTTAGTTTCCTATTTTGATTAAATTTTCTAGCCTATAAATATTAGGTAATTGCATTGTAATCTTCAGTTTGGAATTACACTCCATTTGGATCATGAGGTGACATGAAAAAAGAAATGATTGTGGTTTCTTACCTAGGTGAGAGAAGAAAAGAAATGATTCTAATTTCTCACCATTATGTTTGGAAGAATAAAAGAGAGGAGAATATGGTTTCTCACCTATCTTGTTTGGATAGAGTAAATACGAAAAAAGAAAGGAAAGTGTTATATTTCATTTTACCAAATTAACCTTCCATATTAATAAGGTATGTTTTTTTATAAGGATAATTTTGGTATTTTAGAAAACTTTCATTAACCCCAATTCCTTTCTCACCAAATCTCACCATTTTGGTGAGAAACAAAACATAGGTTTGTTGAGAATCTTATCCAAACTAGTGAAGGGGTTTCCTATTATCACCATTTCTTTTCTTTTCCCTCCAAACCCCTCCATCCAAATAGAGTGTTACACTGTGTTTGGTTAGGAGATTTGGAAAGGGATTTGGAAATGGAAAAGGAAGAGGTATGTGAAATGTGAATAAAATATATCTACATTTCATC
Source organism: Camellia japonica (assembly GCA_030407325.1). NCBI lineage: Eukaryota > Viridiplantae > Streptophyta > Magnoliopsida > Ericales > Theaceae > Camellia > Camellia japonica. The sequence goes on along the minus strand of JAPPVO010000029.1, from coordinate 133,483,485 downwards.
TAATTTCACACGCCTTTTCCCTTTCCCTTTCCCTTTCCAAATCTCTTCCCAAATCCTCCAATCAAACACAGTGTTAATAAATAGATTGTTTTTAGGTTGCGGCCTTGTGTTAGGGCTAAGACCCTCTTCTCCTTCTCTCTTCTCCTCTCTTCTCCTCAGGCACAAACCCAGCTAGAGTTAAGCAGAATTTTAAGGATCAATATGGCACTAAATGCCACTGATTTTGTAGGGAACAAAGAGCAATTGTCTCAATAATTACTTGTATATAGCCTAGGTACTAATGAAACAATATATGCAAATATACTCTATCACATACATTGGAGCATCTACATTGTCAAGACCTCACTGTAACCTTTCATGTTTCTGATTTTTGCTACTAAATGTTTTCAATGATATAACTTCTGCATTTCGAGGACATTCATCGTTGGTGATCAACACCGGCTGAAGTGAGCATTACAAAATGATAAATATGAGGCAAAAGATAAGATACAAAACACAAATGCATAGTATACCCACATAACAAAACAAGTGCGAGAACTAACAAAAATACACAAAATTAAATAATAATAATTATAATAAAAAAAAAGTCTCATCAAGCGCATTGCAGAATCAATAAAAGAGCAAGTGATCGACAATGACAATCATCCAAACCCTAACTACCACAAATCAGAGTTTCCATGGATTGTGAAAATAATTAACGCTATAAGATGCGAAATAAATTATAGATACAAAAATAGTGAGTCTAACAGTGTAATTGAACAGAGTATTAACAAATACAACCAATCCAAGAGAAGAACAGAGAAAGAGAGAAACGAAGGACTTACTGAGAAAACGAACTCTCTATCTCACTTTCTCGGACTGTATATAGGTTCCCCCCAACGAGTGACGCCAAAAAGCTTATGGGTGTGTTTGGGTTGGTTTTGCGAGATAAATTTTCAAAAAAAAAAAATTATGGAGAGAGCTTATAAATATTTTTAATTTGTTTGGTCCTATATTTTAGAAATAGTTTTGGAGAATCGGAGTTTGGGATGATTTGATATTTTGTTGTAGTTAAATAGATTTGTGTGGTAGAAAAAATGATTGATTGATGTGTAGGAAAAAAAAAAAATTTGAAATTTTTTTTTCAAAATCACTCAATCAAATAAAATTTTGAAAAAATTTTCTCCATAAATACTCTCCCAAAAACAAACCAAACAAGACCTATATGTCCAGTACTGTATGTAGATGGTAACACCATGGTGATATATGAATGTTTGCATGTTTTATATTGGGTAAATTAGGAGGGTATTTCTGTATTTTTATTATTTTAATTGGCGTGATTTTGATTTTAAATTTATGATTTTATCTTAGTTCAATTAACTAAAATTCTTAATATTTTTTTATGAAAAATATAGACATAAGTGTCATGTATCATATTTTTTAAGTATAATTTTACTCAACTTAGTAAGTTAATCTTAACCAATTTAGTAATAATTTTTTTTTTAAAAGTACTAACGATATTATCGATTAGACCAAATTAATATAGAATTTAAAATTAAGTATTAAAATTGAGCCAATTGAAAATACAGGTATCAAAATGACATGTAAGGTAAAATATAGGGACTACAAGTGTAACTTGTCTTTTATATTTAGGATAAATTACAAATACACTATTAAGGTTTAGTTAAAATACAAATTGTTTATTGTGGTTTTGAAAATTACATCTCACCTCTTAAAATTTCAAATTTTATAACAAATAGTTCATTGTATTAATAGATCATCAAGTTAATTAATAATTTTTAATGATATTAGAAATTTATTTTAATTAATAATTCATGTAATTTTATTATTATATAGCAGAAGTTAGAAATTTTATTTTAATTAATTCTATTAAATAAAAAATTCTAACAAAAAGTATTTATAATTTTTAAGATCATAAAGGACAATTCGTATTTTAAACGAATCTCAAAGATAATGTATTTATAATTTATTAATTTATCAGTTATGGTTACAAAAGTTTTAAAATTTTAAAATAAAAACTCAATTGTAAATAATTTATAATTTTTAAATTTTTTTTTTTTTTTTGTAAACACACAAAATTTAGTTTTAATTATTTATAAAAATAAATAGTATAGAATAGTATAGATTATAAGGAAAATCCTTGATAAATTCATATTCTGTACGAGTCATTAAGGATAAGACCCATTCGACATAAAGACATAGGCAAATTACATAAATAGTCTCTATAGTTTGGGACTTGTGTCACTTTGGTTCATAACTTTTTAATTGTGACATATTTGACCATAAATTTTGAATGTTGTTCCAAATAAGGACAATTGAAGCTACCATTGTTTAATTTCAAGGGCAAAATCGTCAATTTAATAAAATATAAACTAACTTGACAAAAATAAATGTCAAAAAATATTTTTAATTTTTTAAAAATTATTTTTATCCACCAATGATAAAATTATGTAAAATTGATAAAAATTACATGATTAATTTTTTAAAATTAATTTTACATGATCATCATCCAAACACATAATAAAAATTAATTTAGTAAAAAAAAAATAAATGTTTAAAAGATTTATCAATTTTACATAATTTTATTTTTAGTGGGTATAAATAATTTTTAAAAATCCAAAAATATTTGTTTGATATTTATTTTTGTCAAATTAGTTTATATTTTATCAAATTGACGATTTTACTCTTGAAAAATCTAATAATATTTTCAATTGTCCTCATTTGGAACAAGATTCAAAATTCAGAGTTAAATGTGTCACAATTAAAAAGTCAAGGATCAAAGTGACACAAACTCCAAACTATAAGGACTATTAATGTAATTCACTCTAAAGACATTTATTGGTGAAAAGTTCGTGGGCCAAGGGTTTAAGAGATTTAACTCTATAAATATCATATATATGTACATATTTTATCTATCTCTTCAATTTTTTAACATATCTATCTAAATTATTTTTACACCTATTGTCCAAATTAATCTATTTGTATAAATTATTTTTCAACTTTTAATTTTTAACATAACTTTAATCTATCTGTAAAAATTATTTTAATATTTTCAATCTATTTATTCAAATTATTTTAATATTTTTAATCTATTTATTGAAATTCTTTTTATGTGATGTTTGGAAAGTTGGTAAAAAATTAACTTTTTGACTTTTTTAGTCTATTTTATCCTTTTATGGGTAAAAAAATGTGAGAAGTACTGTGATCCAAAATGAATAAAAAGTTAAAAGTTTATTTTTTTTAAAATTTCCCAAAAGACCCCTATGTCATAGTTTTTTTATTTATTTATTTATTTTAATCTCTCTCTCCACAAGTTCATTTTCTAGTTCTCTCTCTCCTTCAATTCTTATAGTGATCACAGGCAGATCCCAAAGTACAGCTATATTCAGCGCTTTGAACAACTTTCATTGATTCGCTGCACCATCACCATACATAGCAAAGGTCACATGCTCTTCCTTCGAGTACTTCTGAGCAAAGGCCAATCTACAACCAAAGGGCCAATCTACAACCAAAGGGCACTTGAGCCCTAACAATCCCATAACCTCCATAGAATCCACTTTCCTTCTTGTAAAAAATGCATAGAACCACATTTTCCCTTCGAACACCTAGCTTTTCATCCCATCATCTCTGCAAATAGGGTTGTTGCAACCGAAGAAGAGGCGGTGGTCACGATAGGTGGTGATGATGCAGTCCTTCTTGGTGTTCGCCGCTTCCAATTCAATCACCATTGCTTTTTGGCCATCGCAGAGATGCATGGATGGATCGAGAGGGGGCTGGCAAGGGCGACCGCCCCCCCCAAAGTTTTGAAAAACCCCCCTAGATATAGTATTAAAATTACAAATATTTTTCAATTATATAAATTCGCCACCTCAAAGTTTTTATAAAAAATTTAAGAACCGCCACCCCTTAAATTTTCTACTTTAAAATTTAAAATTTTAATTATTTTTTTTATAAATACTAAAAATGATAATAATAATAATTTATTTTTTAAGTATAATTACTTTTTATTTTAAATTTAGTAATATTAAAATAATTGAGAATTTATTTGTTAATATGTTAAAGTTTTTTTTGTCTGATTAGGATCCAAATTTTTTAATTATTTGGTTATAACTAAATAATAATAATAAAAAAAACTACTCGCGTGTGACCTGCCCCACGCTTGAAAATGTCCTCAAATTCTTATTAACCTAGTTGTTTAAGCCCCTTCCCTACTTTACTATCTGTGTGTGTAAATGATATAAAAGCTTGGAAAAGAACTCGCAGAACGTACAAAATATTCGTGGTCAAATGTGCATTTTCTTCAGTTTCTACGGTGACAACAGAACGTGCATTTTCAGCCATGAAAATTGTAAAGGCTAGATTGTGCAATAGAATAGAGGATGATTTTTCTTTCAAGTTACTTGTTAACATATATTGACAAAAGACATTACTCAAGATTTTGATGTAGATTCCATCATAGATGCCTTTTATATTATGAAAGAACGTCGAGCACAACTTTAGATGCCTAATTAGATACGTAAAGCAAATAGTTGCTTTTTTGAAAATTAATATGAATTTATTAGAACATATCCAATTATATTTTGATAATATTTTATAATTATATATAATGAATGGAAACATCTAATTATATATTTTTGTGATATTTGAGTAAAAATTAATATTATATATCACATACTCATTACAAATTTTTTAATTACATATACACTCGCTACCAATATTAAAATAGAAAATGTCTCGTAGCTCAAATTTTGTGGCTCAAAAGTGGCTCAAATGGCCAAAACGACGTCGTTTTGGCCATTTTTATGTTGTTCTGTACTCAAAACTACGTCGTTTTGGCCATTTGAGCCACTTTTGAGCCACAAAATTTGAGCTACGTAGCATTGCCGTATTAAAATCTTGCATCCGTTCCTGCGGAGATGACAGAAATCGTGGATCAGTTTGGCTGTGTTGAGGTGACGTTGATGAACTGAGAGTGTGATGAGTTATTTGCATTTGTATAACGTGTCCATGAAAAAGAAAAATGATTATGAAAAGATGCCAATTTTAACAAATAAATATGAATTAAACTATATGTACTAATTAATATATTAATTAATGATATGATATAATTTAAAAGATTTTTACTATTTATAATTTATATAATGAGTGGGGTCAATAATAATATTATAACTAATATTGGTATATTAATTAGTAGGGGTGAGCAGCGGATATACCAATCTGCCTAAACTGACCAAACTAAATTGATCAGCCGCATTTTGGACGGATGCGTGATGACGAGCGGATTCCAATCCACCTAGTTTTGGACGGATGGCAGATTTGAGGTTCATTTGACCACAACCGAACCGCAAAACTGCAAGCAACCCTAATAATTTGTAAGACTTTATGTTTTCAATTTGTTTAGGTATTTTGTTTGTATTTTTAATTGAAAAAGAATTTAAATATATTCGGTTGAAAAAAGAGTTTTCAACTTGAATATATTTTTTTGAATTGACAAAAATAAATGTATTATTTATCTATATTTTTTGGTTTTTAAATCTAATTCTAAAAATAATAAATAAAAAAAGAGGATATATGCTGGTTAGTTTTTATTTTTAAAAACAAATATAGATTTAACAATATAAAGGCATACAATCTTTGCTACTGATCTATTCATGGTTTTGGTGGTTCGAATTATTTTTATATTTTAAGAATCACATATTGTAATACTTTATGTGGATAAAACATGTTGTGATTGTAATATATAGATGATGCATGCAGTGATTGTAATATTCTAAAATTTCAAATTTTATTTATTTTGATGAGGCATGCAGTGATTGTAATACTTTTTTAAGTCATTGACTATAATACTTTCTTTTTTTTTTAAGAAATACACAAGTTGAATTATGTTGAAAATTTATAAAATTTTAAACCGCTAAACCGATTCGCATCCATTTGTCAATCCGCCAATCCGCTCAATCCACATCTGCTGGATTGGTGGACGGATGCGGATTGATTCTCTCCAATCGCCAATTTGGCGGACGACTGGCGGATTGGAGGTTCTGTAGCCACAACCGACCTACGCCCAATCCTACTAAATACCCATGGATCCAAATAAGAGTAAATTACACTTTGCCCTCCTAAAGTTCACCCATTTCCCACTTTGGCTCTTTAAGTTTAATTTTTTTTTTTCACTTTGGTTCTTCATGTTTGTAATCCTTCTCACTTTGGCCCTTTAAGTTTAATTTTTCCCACTTTAGCAATTCATGTTTGCAATCCATCCCACTTTGGTCCTTTATATTTGCAATCATTCTCATTTTATTCCTAGACTAACTTGAATCTAAAAAATTAATAGAATCTGCCACATCACTAATACATCAACTCCATGTGTGATGTAAAAAATTCACTAAAGATGCAAAAAATAGAAAACAAAAAAATTGAATTTTTTTTAGTCTTTAGTGAACTTTTTTTTTTTCAAATTTATTCATAAACATTATTACATTAAAGATGTATCTAGATTAGATGCAGCTAAAAAAATAAAAACTAATTTAACTAAAAAACTAATTTTTTTTTACTAAAGACGAAAAAAATAAAAATATATTGACTCAAACATTAGTATTGTCAATTTTGAAATAAAAAATTTACTATCGTTTTTTTCGTCTTTAGTAAACTTTTTTTTAAGTTAAATTTGTTTTATTTTTTTAGCCGCATCTAATCTAGATGCATCTATAATGTAATAATGTTTATGAATAAATTTGAAAAAAAAGTTTACTAAAGACTAAAAAAAAATTCCATTTTTTTATTTTTTGTATCTTTAGTGATTTTTTTACATCACATATGGAACTGATGTGTTTTTTTAGATGGAAGTTAGTTTAGGAGTAAAGTAGGAAGGATTGCAAACATGAAAGGCCAAAATGGGAAGGATTGCAAACATAAACGACCAAAGTAGAAAGAATTGTAAACATAAAAGGCCAAAATAAAAAAAATTAAAATTAAAAGACCAAAATAAGAAATGGATGAAACTTTAGAGGGGCAAAAATTTTGCTATTCAAATAAATACAAAAGACTTGCAGATTATGACACCAAACCAAACCAAGGGGCACGTTGATCTATGTTTTTTTTTATTTATTTTTTTCAATTTTTTCAAATAGTGTAAATCTATAAGAGCATCTCCAATAGTACTGTCAAAGGAGCTGTCAAAGTTATAATTTGGCAAGAGTGAAAAAAAAGGGGGTCTCCAATGGCCTGCTATTTCTCCTGCTAAATATAACAGATGTCATTTCTGTTGTCAAATTTAACAACAAAAATGGCATTTGCCAAACATGTCACATCATCAAAAATAACTGATTTTGGCTCCAAAGCTCGGTTTATCCTCTCCCAGAAAAACATCCCAAAATGTTTGATGGTATTTTTTTAAACGAAATTCACTAATATTTTTTTTGTCAAACATAATTCATTTATTTATTATAGCATCTGTTCCTTCAATTTTTTTTCTCATAATAAATTTCACCAATTTTTGCATTTCCTAACACAAATTTCACAAATTTCAGAATGATCAGTCAAGAATTTGTTTCACAAATTTCACAAATATTTGGAACAATCAGTCAATAACAAATTTCAAAATTATCAGTCAACACAAATTTCACAAATTTATATAAATTTTTGAAGCAATCTAGTTTGAATTTATAAGATTAATACTTGGATTCCAGTATGATTTCGACGAACTTGTTCTTCATCTCAACCAATTCTTGGGTTTTGCACTGAGTTTCAATATTTGAAAATCTTATAAAAGATCTGTGGGTCTGTTGTATTTTTTTCATCAAATTTGATCTGAAATAGACACAGATCAGAGAGAGGGGAAATGGGATTGGTGGGTCTCCAAGAAAATGGTAATAGAGAATTGGGTTTGATGATGGTGAAATGAGATATAAAGAAAGAGAAAAAGGGTGAATGGGTTTGATAAAGATGGAGATATGGATATTTCCAATCGAATGAAGAAAGAAGAAAAAATGGTGCAAATGTGTTGTCTTTAGAGAGAGAGAGAGACACATAAATGTGTCTTGGAAGGATGATTCCACGAAGAAATAAAAAGATGAGATATGGATATTTCAGAATCAACAAACAGCTTGATCAAAAAGAAGACAACTGTACGAGCACGAAATAATCTTATCATATAATCCTGTTGATCAAGTTTGCACTCTTCCAAATTTCGTCGCTTTACTACCTGAAAACACAAACGTAAGCTAGCCGGAGGGTGTGTGCCGGAAACCTTTCCGATGCCTAAGTCAGCAAATAGACAATAGACACAAAAACTCTGTGTATTTGAGAGTACAAATTGGGATACCTATATATAGGTCCTGCTATGAGCTTTTATAGATTCTGCCTGGCCCAATCCTAGTAGGATTTCAACTCTCCTTATAAGAGTCCTCCTAGGAGTCACACACCCTACTCACTACCAACCAAGTGAGATGGTTTGCACAATCCTAGTAGGTCTCTACTCTCCTTAGCAGAGTCCTCATAGGAATTACATTCCCAAGGATAATGTACATTTTGATAACTCCTTACTCACTGCTTGTCTAAGTGAGATAGTTGAAACTCTTACTCTAACTAGCACAAGACATAACCGTGCTTACACAGCTCGGTGCTAATTAAGCCAATTTAGTCAACCTAGTATTTGAAATGACCTCCTGCCGAGCTATCTTTTAGCTCGGTCCGATTCCCACAGACACCTCGGTCTACAACCGCTAGACCAGGCCACTGATAGCCTACATTTGATAGAACCAATGCGACCAAGGACCAAGGCTACCGAGATAATTACCTCGGTCCATGGCTCGACCCAAGACTATATCTATCTCGGCCCATTCCAACGGACTTACTTAACTCGGCCCAATTTATGCATAAATTACCCTCTCAATTGCCCCTTAATTCCATCTGCGTAGCATGATTGGAATTATTTTTCTCCAGCCGAGCTAAGAACGCTCGACTCTGCCGAGCTAGAAAACTTGTTCAGTTTCAATAAGTCTTGTCAATTGCTCAGCACGTCCTTCCACTAATCTAATATGTGGCGTGCCCTCATTAGCCCCGTTCTCTTGTTACAGCTGTCATGCCAAAAATTTGAATAGTCTCGCCTTTTTGCCTTCAATGTAGATACCCTTCGAGTTTGCAATCGTACGGTGAGTCGTTCTTTCTGTGTAACCGGGCTATATGTCCTATCTTTTGTAATCATCTTCCAATTAATGAAAATTTTTGATCTCTTGGCACAGTTACTGTGTTTCTTTTTCAATGTTTTGCATCATTCGGACGGCATGTCTAGCCAAACTAATTAGCTTGACCTTACCTGATCCTGCCGACTTTCTTTGGCTGAGATACGCATCTTGGCTGAAGAATCCAAAAAACTTGTTGGTCAAACCTGCTAACCCACTTTGGCCGAGATAACTGTCATCCTGGCCAAAGAGTACAAAAATTTTGTTGGTCAAACCTGCCAACCTGCTTTGGCCGAGGTAACTGTCATCTCGGTCAAAGAGTTCAAAAAAGTTTTGTTGGTCAAACCTGCCAACTGCCTTTGCCCCCTAGTTGTGCAAGGAGTCTAAAAATTTTTGTTGGTCAAACCTGCCAACCGCCTTTAGCCTAGATCCTGATCTCGGCTAAAGGGTGCAAAAAAGTTTTGTTGGTCAAATCTGCCAATCGCCTTTGCCCCCCAGTTGTGCAAGGAATCTAGAAAGTTTTGTTGGTCAAACCTGCCAACCGCCTTTGCCCTCCAGTTGTGCAAGGATTTGTTAGAAAGAGTTGGTTAAACCTGCCAACCCACTTTGCCCCTAGTTGGGCAAAAATTTTTGCGTGGTCGGTCTTTCTTGTCGACCGTGTTAACTCCCGCCAAAGGCTTTTTGTCTGGTATCACTGTTGTATCGGACTATTCCTTGATGCGCACCCCATCTTCCTCTACCCAGATGTGTTAGTGCACTATCTCCATCAGGACTTCCATAGTAAGGGGTGGCGTCATTGTCATTGAATCCCTCAACTTATTGCCAGCCAGCAAACCTCGTTTGTACTGTGCGATAGCTAGGTTTGTAGGGCAATCTCCAATCTGATTAAGGGTTGGTTTGGGATGTTCTAAAAAAGTACACTTTTTGACTTATTGACTTATATGTGTTGGGTTTGGGTTGGATTTGATGTGATGTGTTAGAGAGGTGATGTGATTAAATAAGATGATGTGACTTAAATAGAATAGTGACTTTTTTGACTTTTTGTATTATTTAGTAGATGCCAAACTTGGCCTAAAAGTCTCCCAATACCGGTTATTGTAAGACCTCAGCGTTTCCTTCTCGTCCATATCTATGGAGAGAAGTTGGTCAATCTCTACAAGTGTCTTGGTATTTGTTCTGAATCTAGTCATAAATGCCTCTGTTAGTTGTGCCTATGAAGCTATGCTACCTTTTGGCAACCTTTCAAACCATGTTAGACCCAGGTCACCAAGGCTGGAAGGAAATATGATACACATTAGAGCCTCGTTTCGCCGATACACCGCCATAACCTGGCGGAAGTGGCTCAAGTGCATGTAGGGGTCCGACTTTCCTTGATAAATAGTAAATTTAGGGTGGTGGAAGCCGGAGGGTAATGGTGCGTTCTCTATCGCCGGAATGAACGGCGAGCTCTGCAACCTTACTAACGCTTTATCTATCGGTTCATAGGCAAGACGCGGCTCTGGCATTCCAACCTTGACACTCCCATGTGTTCTAGGAGCCAATCGTTGTAATGCGGAGACTCTGCGGGGGTCGTGAGCTTGAGTGCCTTCTCTTCTTCGAGCCTTTTCTTCAAGCACTGTCCGCAAGTCCTCCGACCTAGGCAACTCTGTGCGCCTAGATGTTATTTGGTGTGAATGTGTGGGCCGATAACTGCTTCTTTCTGTGTAAGACCTTTCAGTCCTCATTCTCTCAGACCTGGAGTAACGAGTCCTGGAAGTCCTCAATTGTGTATCGCTTAACCTGAGGCTTCTATTTTCAGCTTGTGATGGTGTGACTTGTCTGTCACAATTTTCTGAGTGGTGAAGGTGCGCCCTGCTCTTACCCACCTCTTCTTCCACTGTCCCTTTGCATTTTATCTGACGCTTCATAGTCTCCATGTCTGCCGTTATCCTCCGTATCAATTTGTCTTGCTCCCTTACCCGATCTTCTAGAACTTGAGGATCCAACATTCGCCTTTGCCTTTCAGGGCTTTGGGAGCGACGAGGACTAGAGCCCCGTTTTTCACAGGTATCCCTCCGTGGGTTCCGTCACTGGGGATCTAATTCTGCCATGAGCGGGATAAAAGGTAAGCCTTCACGCCTTCCGCTCCCCTCCGGGGTTTGCCCATCAATGGCAGAGTGTGGTAAGTCTTTATTGTGCGCCATTGAAATCAGTTGAAAGAGAACTTAATCAAGAGGTTTGTTCTTTGTGATTGCAATTCCCATAGACGGCGCCAATTGTACGAGTATGAAATAATCTTCTCGTATAATCCTGTTGATCAAGTTTGCATTCTTCCAAACTTCGTCGCTTTACTACCTGAAAACACAAACATGAGCTAGCCGGCGGGTGTGTGCCGGAAACCTATCCGATACCTAAGTCAGCAAATAGACAATAGACACAAAAGCTCTGTGTATTTGAGAGTAAAAATTGTGATACTTGTACATAGGTCCTGCTATGAGCTTTTATAGATTTTGCCTGGCCCAATCCTAGTAGGATTCCAACTCTCCTTATAAGAGTTCTCCTAGGAATCACACACCCTACTCACTACCAACCAAGTGAGATGGTTTGCACAATCCTAATAGGACTCTACTATCCTTAGCAAAGTCCTCCTAGGAATTATATTCCCAAGGATAATGCACATTTTGATAACTCCTTACTTACTGCTTGTCTAAGTGAGATAGTTGCAACTCTTACTCTGACTGGCACAAGACATAACCGTGCTTACCCAGCTCGGTGCTAATTAAGCCAATTTAGTCAACCTAGTCTTTGGAATGACCTCCTGCCGAGCTATCTTTTAGCTCGGTTCTATTCCCACAGATACCTCGGTCTACGACCGCTAGACCAGGCCATTGATAGCCCACCTTTGACCGAACCAATGCGACCAAGGACCAAGGCTACCGAGATAATTACCTCGGTCCGTGGCTCGACCCAAGACTATATCTATCTCGGTCCATTCCAACGGACTTACTTAGCTCGGCCTAATTTATGCATAAATTACCCTCTTAACAACGATTCCAACAGAGAGAGAGATATAAATGTGTTGTGTTTAGAGAGAGAGAGAGAGAAAGATGCTCAACCTACTTTGATGAAAATGAAGATGAGAAAGAGATAATGGTGTGTTGTCTTGTAAGAATGATTCTAGATAATTAATCTCAACCACTGGTTTGGTGTACGTGGACGATGATGATTTTGTCTTGGAAATAAAAAGAGCTGTTGGGCTCTGTGTGCCTTAAAAGAAAAAATTAAGCCTAATGTAATGTAGTGGGATTATATTTAAATTTGTTCCCTGTCTTTTGATAAATCTTTTTTTTTTTTTTTAGTGATATATTTTTTAGTTGGGTGAATTATATTTAATTTTTTTTTCAATTTTTCAATTTTAATTTTTTTTTATAATTATCTAGTCAGGAATAATATAAATATATAATTTTTTTTTTGAAACAATTAAAACAAAAGACAAAAAATAAACTAAAAAAAATCACTAAAAAATTTATATCCAAACAATACCTACAAATTTGGAGGGAAAATTGGTTGAGATTTGCTAAAATAACAAGTGACTATTGGAGCAAAATTGTTATAATTTGACAAAATAACACTATTTATTGCTAAATTATAACAATAGCAATATTATTTTAGCAAACACCATGAGAGATGCTCTAACTTTATAAAATGAAACTATGGCCTCAACACCCTACATGCTATTTAAATTACACATATATTTTTAAGGTTTGATTAAAATATGAATTATTTTTTGTGATTTTGAAAATTATATGTTACCTCTTGAGATTTTAATTTCATAACAAATCGCTCATTTTATTAATAAATCATCAATTCAATTAACAGTTTTTAATAGTTTTTAATGATATTAGAAATATGTTTCAATTAATAATTTAAGTAATTTTATTATTGTATAAGAGAGCAATTATAAATTTTATTTTTTTAATTAATTCTGTTAAATAAAAAATGATGACAATGAAGTATTTGTAATTTTTTAAATCACAGGAGACAATTTGTAGTTTAAGTAAATTTCAAGAGATGTATTTATAATTTACCCTAGACAAAATTTACACTAAACTCAATACTATTTTTGCTTACTATTTCAATTATTTATTAAATTTACTATTTTTGTTTATGTAAGAGTGTCTCCAACGCTTATTCTTTTCTTTTTATTTTAATCAAATTTAAATTTGATAAGAAAAAGAGAGTCTAATTTTAATATTCCAATCATAATATCAAATTAATATCAATTGAGAATGTCTTAAATTTTTTTATTAAATTGAGAATGTCTGGAGCGTTCATCAAATTTATAAGTAACCGTTAGGTTAGAGTTTGTTCGGACAATTTCTTCCTTGCAAAATTGTCCCGTAAGTTGTGCGGCTAATTTATACCGGATTGATTAACTGGCCGAAGATCTGTTCAATAGTCTTTTCAATTGACTAATGCTTTAATAAAAATTCAAAAATTTTCGTTAAAACATACTTATATCAGGTGAAATTTTCACTCATTTTTTTTATTTAAACTTTTAATAAAAAGATAATCTAATACTAGTACATTTTCAAAATGAAAGAACAATGCTGGTCTGTCGATGAACCCCACTCCCACGTGTCCCCAATACGTTCAATATCATACAAAGCTCTGGCTACTGCCTCTCCTTCCTTCCGCTACAACACAACACAAACAAATCTCTCTCGTTCAATATCATACAAAGCTCTGGCCACCTGCCTTTTGTTCCTTATTACACGCAACACAGCACAAACACCAAAACCAAAAATGCCTCCTCCTCCTCCTCCTCCTCCTCCTCCTCCTCCTCCTTTCTCAATTCCAATTAGGGTGTGTGGGGTCCCATTCGGTCGATCTGAGTGTATAATTACAAATTAAATAATAGATTAATAAATTAGCGAATTGACAAATTATTATTTAGATAATTTTTAATAAATTGAGAGATTAAAAAATATTCTAATTAATTATCATACATTCGTATCATATATAACATTAATTTGTATAATATATTTTAGATATATAATACAAAATAATTTTACATAATATATTTTATATATATAATCACTAATTTATAATAAATTTCATCTCTTTAATCTTTTTCACTATCATTTTTATATTAATATTTTATTAAAAATTAAAAAATATATATATAATAATTATAACAAAATAAAATTATTTCGATTCATGAATTATAAATTTTAAAATTTCAACGTAATTAATTATAAGAGCGATACAAATTAATACCAATAAATGTGATTTTAAGCGGTATTATTTTCTAATTCCAACGCCCTCCTCACTCCTCCCATAAAACCATTTCTCGATTCTCTGCAAATCCAAATGGCTCCAATCAAGCCCCCCTCAAACTCAGCTGCTCACACCTCTCACGACGCCCACCTCCTCGTCCGCCAAACTCTCCGAATCAGCGCCAACCTCGCCTCCTCCTCCTCCTGCTCCTCATCTCCGCCGGCCAACTTGGTGTTTGTGGAGGAACAATTTGTTGATTCGACCTTCAGATTGATTTGTTGCGAAGAGATCGATGGTCGCCGCTGGAACTACTTCGCCGACAATGGCCCTTCCAACCAATTCAACATGCCTTCAATCCGTGCCGTCAGTTTGCAAACCCCCCAGGCCCCTGTTCAGGTCTGTTTCTTCCAATTTTTGTTTTTAAATTATTATTATTATTATTGTTTTCTGCAATCTTTTCAATTTTGTTCTTTTATTATTACTACAGTATGTTTAGTCTAATTGATTAATCTCAACTTATTAAAAGCTAAAATGTGATAATAATGAGGTTTTTTTTCTTCTAAGCTATTATAATAATCACTAATCAAAAACTTTACCAAATAATCTAGCATAATTCACAGAATAAATAATATATAAAACTGCACCAAAAAATATTAATATATGTTAAAAAAATATCAAACAGCTGTTTGGTTATTTGAGCTGGTTATAAGTTTTTATGTTATGGAGGTCTGTGTGTGTCAGACTGTTTAAGTTGAAAAAAAGTTGATTTATGAAAGCAGGATTTAGCTTCTACTTTTGGATTATCAGCACCAATGGCTGTGTTTGGTGTAGCTTTTCTTAAACTAAAAGTTGATAATCGAAAAGCAGAAGCTGAAAAGCAGAAGCTAAAAGCATTCTTTTCCCAGCTTTTAAATAATCAACTTTTTTCAGCTTATTTAATTTTTTTTGGCCTAATAAACTATAAGTATAAGTTATACCAACCAGTCTGACACAGACACAGACTCTCAAATTAAAATAAGCTATAATCACTCCCTAAAAGCTTTATATACACTGATTATGATACTGTCAGCTTCTGATTTAATCCCCGTGTTGTTCGGATTGAATATGTGGTGCAGGAGTTGGTGTCATTCATAAGATCCTATGTTGTGCCAGAAGGTTTCCCTGATAGTGTAACCCCATCATACGTGCCGTACATGACATGGAGGGCTTTGAAGGTATTTCATTGGAACTATTAAAACCAGGCTGTTATTTTTCTGGGGCATAAATGGCTACTCACTTGTTAATAATTTTATAGGTTGCATTGGGAGATTGAGGGAAGGGATAGAATCATGCATCCACTAGAGTACTTTGCAATTATGTTTGGATCTTGGATTTATTAGGGGAGGAATGGAAATTGCCTTTACATATACATTTTTTATTTTAACCCAAAAAATTTGAAAAGTTTTTTTTTTTCCCCTTGACAAATACCTATTATTTAGCGTCTTTTACTTCATTTTCTTTTTCTATCTTACCCTTTCTTTTTTCATTTCCCTCCACAAATTCAATATTTATTTATTTTTATTGGCACTGGGGTGCTTGGATCAAAGTTTGACTAATCCTCAGGGGTGCACAGGCCTTCAACAAAGAGTTTCCTACGAGTGCACCACGGTTAATTTAAGGGTTTTTCACAATTTAAATATTTAAACATAGAGTTAGAATCCTTAATGGGGAAGGATTCAATTAACCCTTTTTAGCTTCTTCTTTTTGGGTCATATCATATCCCAGGTTCATGGCTTCCATGTCCATGATATATTGCTTTTAAAATCTATTAGGATAGCTTTTCTGCATATAACTCAAGACAATTAAATGAAATTTTTTGATTTACTATTCCAAATGCAACCTGTGTGTGGCTTAGTATGATAATTTGATTCATATTGATAGTCCTATGTTGTCTTTTATGTTTTTGGTGAGAGCCTTGTGTTGTTTTGATGTTACTAAATGCTGTAATAATGATTAAAACATTTATTGTAGCACTTCTTTGGTGGAGCCATGGGTGTTTTCACAACACAGACACTTTTGGGTTCAGTTGGAGTCTCCAAACACAGAGCCACTCCTGGTGCTGTAGCTATCAATTGGATTCTCAAGGTATGCTGTTGTTTATATAGTTGTCATTTGGATAACTTGTTCATGTTTGAAAACACTTTGTTGCTTGGGATTTGACATCTCTTTTTGGAAAGCACTATTAATAGCATGAGATGGTAACATCTGTTTCTCAAGACTTCTTTACCTTCTATATAGTTCTATTTATCAGGTAGACTTATGCTTTTATTATCTTTAACTGAGATCTAATTGCTTGGACTCAATCATGTGGAATTTCAATGCTGTTGTCATTGTTTTCTTAAACGTACAGTATGCTTTGTAGCTCAGCTTTGGAGATCTTCAGATGGTTAACCCATACAAAGCACTTAATTGTAAATAAGGTCTCATAATACTCGAGCTCAAGGGTTTTATTTAAGGTTTTGTGTTTTTCCTGTTTGATATTTTGAGAATTCAAAATTTGAGGGAGCTATTGTAGTTTTTTTCCCTTTTTTTTTTTGAACAGAGGAAATTAAACAAAAGGCCAGCTAAACAACTACCAACAAAGGTTTTAAACCAGGAGTTATTTTAGGTTGATTATAGATTATTTGCAATTAAAAATGTTCCAT
Organism: Camellia japonica; assembly: GCA_030407325.1. Classification (NCBI taxonomy): domain Eukaryota; kingdom Viridiplantae; phylum Streptophyta; class Magnoliopsida; order Ericales; family Theaceae; genus Camellia; species Camellia japonica. Next base: position 133,466,363 of record JAPPVO010000029.1, on the reverse strand, counting down.
ATGTGTTTTATTCTCCTATAGATAGGCTGGAACTAACTTAAATAGTTAAAATATTGTCTGAGTTGTTATACTGCTCTCCTTGTGTAACTCGTATGAAAACAAATGAAGACGAAACCCAACCAAACAATAGGTACTTGGTTTTACCTTCTGCCTAAAAAATATAGGGGAAAATACAAATCAATTGCACTTTCAAAAATTAATTACTTAATAATTAAAATCTATAAATTTCATCATTAATTTGATTTTTTTTTCTTCAAAATACTCACTGATATGTTATTCACCAAAAATATAAACACACCACTTTTTTTTTTTCTTCTTATCTTTGAAAATTTTCATCAAAACTTGAGCGCTCTCTCTCTCTCTCTCTAATTTTTTTTTTTTTTTTTTTGTTGGCTTCCAAATCTCTTACAAGATAGTACATAGGAAATATTCCAAACCAACTTTTATTAGGAAAAAAATATGCCTCCTAAGCAGAATAACTGTAAATAAAGCAGAGGTTGTGGAAGATTTTAATAGCGATTTGTCTAAATTTGATCTGTAATCTTCATTGGCAAATTAAATTTTAAAAAATATATATTAGGCTCATTTGAGATTAAATTCTTTATGCATGAAAATCCAAAATAAAATTTCAAGTCTATTGTTAATTTGATTAAAAAACTTTACTGCCTTATGAATCATGATATTTTTACTGTATCTAGCATTGTGGCTTTACATGCTTCCTTTGGAGTTTGAAGCTTGCTTATCAGAGGTATTAGATATGATTTTGTTAAATACATCATATGCTTTATTTATAGGATGGTGCGGGTCGGGTTGGAAAAATGCTTTTTTCTCGGCAAGGGACGAAATTTGATTATGATTTGAAACAGGTAAAATTGCTCTCAATCATAGTTATTCTTGTGGTTGATTTTCACTGAACTTAGTTCTGATTTCTAACAAGTAATCTTTGCTGAAAATCATGATTCCCTTCAGCTTCGTTTTGCGGGTGATCTTCTAATGGAGTTGGGTGCTGGGGTAGAGTTGGCAACAGCAGCTGTGCCACACCTTTTTCTGCCTTTAGCTTGTGCTGCCAATGTGGCCAAGGTTCAACCCCTCTCTCTATCTCTCATTTTCTTCCCATTTTATAAATTCTGTCTGATCTATGTGATGAATTAGCTTTATTGCTTTATTTTCATATTGTTTCACTTGCAGAATGTTGGTGCTGTCACATCAACCTCGACTCGCACTCCAATATACAAAGCCTTTGCCAAAGGAGAAAACATTGGGGATGTTACTGCGAAGGGAGAATGTGTTGGCAATGTTGCCGATCTGGTATGCTTCTCCAACTTCAATTATGATTTCCAGAAGCTTGTGTTTGCACCGGGCCAATTGAGAACATATTTTGATGGCTGCTATAGTGATTGTTGACACATAGTTAAATTGATCTGCATTTTTGTACTTCGTTTCCAGTCCTAATAGTATTTGGTATGTTAAACGGCACCTTATTGTATATGTTACCGCTATTCGATATAAAAATTAAGAACCCCCCCCCCCCCAAAAAAAAAAAAAAAAACAATGTGAAATTCACTGGGACAGCCCCAAAAATAGTAATAATAATAAACAATAATTAGAAACAAAATGAATAATAATAATAATAAACATACTGAAGCGTAATCATGTTATTCCCTTGTTATTTAAGAGAGTATTAATACAGTACTTATGAACAATTGGGGTAGTCAAACTTATAACTGAACCAAACATAACTACATACATCTGTTAGCTAAGTTGAGTTTCTATTCTCTTACGTCACTATATTAATGCCTATATCCAAAGTGCTTTTAAGGTCCTCCCTGGTATAGTTTATTGGTTAAATGAATGAAATGATCTCCAAAACTGGCAGAAAGGGCACTAACCACAAAAGTGATTTTTATCATTATGGTAAGTTATTGGCTGAATAAGAAAGAATAATAAGCACTAGGAGAGCAGAAGAAATTGAGGAGGAGATCAACTAATATACAGTCTAGAGAATGGCAAAGGTGAGGCTATATGACCCCTAGAGAAAAATTAAAGGGGTGTGTGTGAATAATATGCTGATTTTTCTTGAGAAATAATCGGCAAGGGTGCACTAGTGCCCATGTTATATCATCTTTTCAAGAAGTAGAACAAGAGCCAAGCCAAACTATTGAGTTTCTATTCTACCTTTTGAATTGCTACATAATGCGAGATAAAGGCACATATTGATGCGTTTCACACCCTTTTGTGACGGTATTTTGTTTTAAAAATGAAAAAATAAAAATAGAGCAATATGTTATACTGTAACAGTTCGACTTTGACACTGGACCATCATTAGATCAGTGAGCTGAGACTTGAGTATGGATTGATGTAATTTCACTTTCTGTTGATATAGTGTTCTATTTTGTACGTACTTACATAGTAATCATCTTTCAGTCAAGCTACTGTTGTTGAACCTTATTTTTGTTTGAAGTTGGGAACCGGATTGAGCATCATGATCTCAAAAAGAAATCCATCTCTAGTTACAACATTTGCCCTCCTTTCTTGCGGATACGTTCTTAGCTCTTACCAAGAGGTTTGACATTGCATGCGTAGTTATCATTCTTTTCCTTTATATACTTCAGAATCTGTTCCCTTCTGTTGTGGTAATTGACATTTGCCAAGTTTAAAATTTCTTTTTCTGTGTTTTTGTCAGGTAAAATCTGTTGTGTTGCGTACATTGAATAGGGCAAGATTAACCGTGGCTGTAGACTCCTTCCTTAAAACAGGTTAGGACAAGTGCTTCACCCAGCTATGCTTATGGTCATTGTTGATAGTTCTATTATGTGATCTTCTTATTTGATTTTCAAGTCCTATTTACAAAGCAAGCAAATGCCTTCCGTTTAATAACTAGTGGCTTAATTGTGCTATGTATTGTTTTGCAGGAAGAGTTCCAACACTACAAGACGGAAATAGAATGGAAAATATATTTAGTTTTCCATGGTCGAAAGATAGTCCTATTGTTCTTGGTATGCGTCATGTAGATAGCACAACCTGCTGCAGCTCTACATTTATAGATCCCTTGATTTTAAACTGAATTTTGTTATGACTGTTGAGCAGGACCGAGATTTAAGGATGCATTCCAAGACCCAAATTCATACCTTGCCATAGAGCCCATCTTTGAGGTATTGTGTCCTTTTTAGGGGAGATATCTCACAAGCTGGGAACTCAATCTCTGTTTCTCTCATGTGCGTTCTTTTCAATTACCTTCCCTCTTCTCACACATGATTTCAAGTTCTTCTCTTTATATATATTTCTTTGACTTTTACAGAAAGAGAGGTATATAGTAACATACAACCCTTCAAAGGGAAATATATATGCATTGCTCAAGGATCAAGCAAAATCAGATGACATTTTGAAAGCAGCTTTCCATGTGAGAATCTCAATTCTTTGTGTTATATTGCCAGTAATTTAGTATAGTTGTGTAAGATGATTTTACCTTGAATTACAGGCTCATGTGCTTCTGCATATCATTCACTCATCAAATCAGAATCAGCCTCCTTATAGGAAGCATCGAGAAACTGATCATTCAGTGTTTATGCGTTCTATTACCAATCTTCAATCTCATATTACTGAATCTTATAAGATGGTCTCAGCTTTATATGGGCCTTTCAAGAGCAAAGCTACAGAACAGGTAGGATGAATTTTTATAACTTGATTTTTTTATCATATTTAATCAATATTGACTCTCGTTAGCTAAAATGTGTAAGTTTGCCCTGTAATTTTGCTTAATGAATGAAGATTAGTTATGAATTATATAAAAACAAACTGAGAGATTAGGAAGATAAGATACATAATTGTCCATTCTAAAAGGTTTATCCGTGTTATCATCTGCTAGTAAGCGATTTGTGATCCAGTTTGCATAATCTGAAATATGGGGCCTGCACTAAATTGGTGATGAGAGTTATTGTTTCTTTCACTCTATGTTGCTAATATAAAAAATGACAAACTGAACATTTAGACTTTAAATTTTGGGAAAAATGTTAACCATACATAACTCAAGAAACTCAAGAGAATAGTGCAAACAGGAAGCAAATTGTGTTGTGGCCTTGACATGGTCAACTCATGTTAGGTATTTTCTGCTTGGTACTTTTGAAGGACTTATCCTGCTTTCATGAGCAAAAAATAAAAGCGTGTTTTTCCTAGAAAAGAAAAACTATTTTGAAATGCTACCCAAAAGTGCTGATGTGCTGCTGCGAGTGAACATAGAAGTTGCTCATTTTAAAGACTAGCATCCATGATGGAATGATAAGAAAAACATACTTGCATTTGAAAATTCCATCACAGTTTTCTGTTTGTGGAGCTGATACGAGATGCAATAGTAAAAATAGATATGGATTTATTTGATTTAACTAAGCATTTAGCCCTTGACATAGCAAAATGATGAAAAAGATTTCATGTAGCTGAACCACTTGATTGGGACATAAGGCTTATTATGGTTTGGGTTATAACTTTCCATGTGTGAATAAATATTGGTACTCATCACTTGATTCATTATGGTGGAAATTTAGAATAACAATATGCATTTTGCAAGATATACGTAAAGATTTTTCTGCTCATAATTTTTAATGTTTGCAGGGTTGGGTGATGTCAGAGTCGCTTCTTAATCCTGGACGAGCTCGGCTATGTGATGCAGTTAATTGAGGCAATAAGGTCATGCTTCCATTTGTATGGAAAACTTGTGTTTGGGTGGGCAAGTGCTCGGTTTGCTTCTGATACTTTTGACAGTTCTGTGGACAAAGACCATGAAGAGCATGTATCTAACACCCCGGGGGCTTATAGCACCACTGGTATCATGGGAACTGTGATCGGTAGTAGTTCTCCATGTTGGTCACACAATGCTCTTAGCAATATGCTTCCTATATGATCAATCTGATGTAGCCAGAAGTTACGTTGATATATGTGTGGCATCGGCTTTGTAGGTAAATATGCTGTTACCATAGAGGTGTAGAATGTAATAATACACAAAACAGAAACATTTTTTTCCCCCTTCTTTCTGCTCATTGATTTTCTTTTTTACTGTCATCTTTTTTTCCCCTTCCTAGAAAGCCTGCTATGGTTTTTGTATATAATATGATATTTAGGGATGTTGAAATCATTTTTGACAGTGATGATTTCTCCATTTACGTTTTATTTGGTTGACATTTACCTTTGATAATCAGCCATATAGCCTTGATCTGAGATCATGTAATTTTGGAAATGTGAAGCATATTCTGAGTTTTTACCCTTTTTTTTTTTTGGGTGGAGACTTTAGGTCATGTGTCTTGTATTTCCTTAGACTGGGTAATTTATGGGTCTTGGTCTAGGTTGTTTTGTTCCATTGTGACTTAGGTGGCATGAGTTCGATATATAGAAACTTTTTTTTGCTGTAGGGGTAAGCATGCATATGTTTGATCAGACTGGGATGTAATTGTAGTTTCGGCAAGAGAAAGAAACATTGCCAAAGCATGTTCTTCAGCCTCCCTCATCATTGCTGTTGAAGCCAGTGTTCTGTTCTCATTCCCTTTGCCGTAATAAAATGATTTTTCTTGCAAATGGGTCCAATTTTTTATCTAACAAATGAATCCATGTTTAGGCTTTTTTGTCAAACTGTTTGGTGCAGTTTTGACTTATGACTTATTGGGTGAAAATAATTTGAAGGAGAATGATATTTTTAACTTTTACTTTCAAATTATCAATTTTTAATTTACAATAAATTTTATTGAACAAGTTCGATCTTTTTTTTATTCTTCATACACAGAGAGAGGAGTCGTCTAATAGAGGCTTTACATGTGGTGTGGTGGGCACCATATGAATTATAATCTTCCCCTCATTCATTGTAACAGCTAAGCTAATGCACCAATTGCATGATATACTCGTGAGATGAGACCCTACCAAGAATACATGCCTACTCACAAACACAAACACAGACACAATCGAACCTTTAGCCTTTGTACAATACGACACACAGAGTCACAAACCTAAGCTACTCAACCACTATATAGACAGTACAGAGATTATATATATATAAGTCCAGCTTGTCTCACGCTTGAAATCAAGACTGAAATATTCAATTGGGCCCATGGGCTTATTTTTGAGTACCGTTTTGATAATTTAAACCGTTAATGTGTAGAACTCGTTGAATGCTATATCTCTGCAAAAAATTACGTTGATCGGATATCGATAGTTATTTGATCGGATCAGATTTCTATCAATCGTTTATTTTTTCACCATCGATTTTTTTTATACAAATCTGATCTGATCAAATAGTTATTGATATCCGATCAACTTGATTTTTTACAGGAATATAGTACTCGATGAGTTCTATATATTGAAAGGTTTAGATTATCAAAACGGGGCTCAAAATGGGCCTATAAACCGAACTGGACGGTTCAATCTTGATCTCAAACATGAGACAAGCTGAACCCATATATGTATTAGTAGGTGGGCACACCCAGGAACGGAACCATGATTTTATTATCGGAGGAGTCAAAAGAATAATAATTTTTTTCATCATATACACAAATACACATGTGTATAGAATATGATGTATAAGTTGTATATATACATAAAAAAAAAATTATATACCATAGAAATAATCTCTAATAGAATGATGAAGTTTTTTCAGTACAAAATAGAAAAAGAATGCTAGATGAGAGAAGAATAAGATATATATTTTTTTATACTGAAAAGCCATTTTATATATAAAATGGTATATATTTTTAAAATACTATGATAAACAGTATTTTTTACAAAAACAGAGAGATCATCTCCCTATAATCTTCTCTTGATTCTGTCCTTGAACACACCATATCTGTGCGAGTGAAGCAATTAGATTGACAGTTACAAATTGGAATAGTAAAATAGGATTAGATACTGTTTCAAACCATTACAAGTGCTGCTCCAAATAATTTTATTTTATAATTGTGTAGATATAACAATTTAGACAATAATGATTGAGACTCCTATTTTTTAAAGACCCTATAATTTCTTTTGAATTTCTATCATTGATAGTGTGAATCCCATATATATATAAGTGGATCCCATACCTATATCAATAATAAAGATCCGAAAAAAATTATAAAGATCTTTAAAAAATGAAAGTGTCAAGCATTTTTCCAGTTTAGATATTTGTAAACTGATGTATTGGCAGAAATGCATGTGGGCAGATACGTCGTTTAAGTATAGCTTAGCCTTCAGCATAGCATAGCATAGAATTGGTATGTGTCCTCCTCGTCCCATTAAATATGTTGGCCCTGAAGATCATGGTTCCTCATTTATTAGTACTTTTGGTTATGGGTAAATTAGTAAGTTTGATTACAATATGAATTAATTAGTGGTAATTCGTATGATATACGGAAAAATAGATTATATATATTTTATGTGATAAATAAATTATTTTAATCGTAAATTATATCTTAATAGTGACAAGTCATGATATTAAGTAATTTGAATAGATGTTAACAATAATTAATTTACGAAATTTCACAATAAAATTTGATATGCATAAGAAATTATTAATTATAAAAATTGTTGAGAATAATAGTATCACAATCATTTGATAACATAAATAACTTGTATCAAACTAAACAAAACATTAAAAGAGAGAAATTCTATAAGCTTAGAAAAGTTATCATAAATTTACTTGGACTTTTAAATCAGTGGTGTATATTATTATTGTGGGATCAAATTATGAATAAATATCAACTTTTAATTATAATTTATAAGTAGTTTTAAAAAAATTTAATCTAAGTTTATTGCCTTACTTATAAAAAGAATTTCTCAAACAAATCATTAATTGATTATATTAACAACTCTCTATCTTTGATTTCCTCTACTAATGATACACGCATATAATATCAAAGTATAAATCATTCTCTATAGTTTGAATAATACTTGCATAGTTCCTACGTCATTTTAAAAAAATTAATCAAGATAAGAATTTTATAGTATTATAAAAATTATATAAAAGAATATTTTTAATCCATTTTATTTATAAAAAAAAAGATGAAAAATTATTTGAATTGTACTTCAAGAAATATAACAAATGATAGCTTTAATCATTATATACCAAAATAAAAATTATATCGGTTACTCAACGAAAAAATGATTGAATACAAATAAAGTCATGGACATTGAATTAAATCATATGAGCTTTAAATTGATAGTATAATCTAGCAAATCAACTAATAATAATACAAAGATATTGACAAATATGTAGTACTTCCCTATCATCTTTGTATTATATTCATTAATTTCATATATTATATGAAAGTTTTATTCGTCTCAATCCTTCAATTAAATAAGGATCAAGAAAGCAAATTTGATAAGAAATTGATTCTAAACTTAATTATTGAAAAAACAAAATTTTCAAAGAGAGAATTTAGAGATGGGATTGAAGAAATACTATAACGAGTGTCAACCTTATAAAAAAATAAAAATAAAAATAAAAACATAACAATGATCTAATGCAAATTATTTTTAATAACTAATAGAAAGAATATCAAATTATTACATTTTATAAATATAGTGAAGAAAATTAATTTTGTGAGATTTTTGTGTTGCCTTCTCCCATGTAACCTTTATTATTTCATTATTAATACTCTTCTCATTCAGAACGAACCAATTTCATTATTAATATTCTTCTCATTTAGAACCAATAATTTTTTTTTAATCTTTATCACTTGGTAGATAATAACAAATAATAAAAATTATCAAGAGAATGTTAAAAATTTAATAGGAGATAAGAAGTTGTAGATAAAAGCATTTCATAAGATAAAAAATTTAAAATAAAAAAAGATAATATGTTATAGGAGAAAAAAATATGAGTAAATCAAAATAAAGATTTAGATATATATGTTTTTGATAGATAAATGGATTAACAAAAGGAGTAAATTATTTATGATTTTTTATATGTTTATCTATAATGAAATTAATTAAAGTACGAGATCAAGGGGAAAAAAAAAGGGAGTAATTTGGTTTTTTTTTTTAATTTAAAAAATCAATTATTTAATCTTTATCTTTATTTGTAGGCCATGAAATTAATTTTTATAAGTTATTCATAAACTTTTATTTGTTTATTTATGGGAAGAAATTTTAAATTATCTATAAGTTATGAAATTAATTTTTTAAAATTAATTGTTTAATTTTTATCTTTATTTGTAGACTATAAAATTAATTTTCAGTTTTTATATGTTTATCTATATGGCGGAATTTTGAAATTCAAATTTTTATCCATAAGCAATGAAATTAATTTTAATTTTAATTAATCAAACAAATAAAAAATAAAGAAAAATAAAAAACATGAAAGGCAATCAAAAAAGGTTACCACGTAGGAAAGAGATAATTTTAAAATTATGAGAATTTAGGAATAAATATTTGAAGGCGTTTGACAAAACAACTACATTTGGTTATATATATAATATACAAATTATTTTTTTAGATTTTGTTAAATTATATAGATATAAATATTTATATTTGTTTTAGATTTTTTATAAAAATAATTTAACAATCTCATTACTAACTATAGTGTATGGGAGAAGTTGAAAAGGGTGTAGTAGTAGGTATGAGAGAAGTCAAAAAGACTTCTGAGTTAGGAGAAATCAATAAATGTTAAGTTTTTTTTTTTTTTAATTAAAAACTTAGAAAATTAAGATTGTAATATTAGAGCTTTCACAAGACTTCTGAGTTAGAAATCCCTTTTCCCTTGTACAATCTACAGATTTTTAAACATGTTTTTGGGGGGGGGGGGGGTTGAACCATGACCTTTGACATTGAATTAACGTCAATGATTAAAGTTTAGCAAAATAATAATATAATCTATATAATAACGTTGGGGAGTTTTTGAATTTTCAACATATTTTTATTTTATAAAGATATTTGGATTGTTCAGATTTATTTAAATTACAAAACAATGACTGATATGTATTTTTCAAAAATTGTCCTATTACTTTCCTACTTCTCTATTACTTTTTATATTTGTTTTAGATTTTTTATAAAAATAATTTAACAATTCCATCACTAACTATAGTGTATGGGAGAAGTTGAAAAGGGTGTAGTAGTAGGCATGGGAGAAGTCAAAAAGACTTGTGTGTTAGGAGAAATCAATAAATGCTAAGGTTTTTTTTTTTTTTTCAAATCAAAAACTTAGAAAATTAAAATTGAGATATTGGAGCTCCCACAAGACTTATGAGTTAGAAATCCCTTTTTCCTTATATAATACTAGCATATCACCCGTGCTATGCACGGATTGTGTTTACAATTATCTATATATGTGAATTGTGATTTTTAAAATTTTTTTTTTCCTAAATGTCTTCTTTTTTTCCTTTTTTATATTATATTAAAGTTTAATATTTTGATAATAATCATATGTGTTGGAATTTTCAAGGAATTAAATGATTTTTTTTATTATTATTTTATTATATTAAGTTTAATATTTTGATAATAATCATATGTGTTGGACTTTTCAAATTTTTTTTTATGCTTGTTCTTAATGCATTAAAGTGTTATTATAAGGGATAATAATCATATGTGTTGGGACTTTTCAAGAAATTCATATGTGTTGGATTTTAAAGAATTTTTTTTTATACTTGTTCTTAATGCACTAAAGTGTTATTATGATGGTAAGACTTGGGAGTTGGGAGAAGTTAATAAATGCTAAGTTTTTTTTTTTTTTTTAAATCAAAAAATCAGGAAATTTAGATTGGGAGATTAGAGCTCCCACAATACTTGGGGTTAAAAACCCCCCTTTTGCTTAATATATAGTATAGATACTAGCCTATCACCCGTGCTATGCACGAGATAATTATAGATATTTATATTTATTTTAGATTTTTTTTAATACATAAATTATGTTTTTTAAGATTTTTTATAAAAATAATTTAACAATCTTATTACTAACCATAGTATATGAGAGAAGTTGAAAAGGGTATTACAGTAACTATGCAATGGTTGCATCTATAATTACTGTATAAGAGAATTTTAAATGCTGAGATTTTGTTTTTTAATAAAAAATTTAAAAAATTCAAATTGGGATATTGGAGCTCCCACAAGGCTTGGAGGTTAAAAACTCATTTTTCCTCTATATAGATATATAGATAGATATACAGATAGTGGTAACCCGTGCTATGCACGGAACTTTATAAATTAAAAAAAAAATTTATTATAATTATTAGATAAGCTTTAAAGATTTTTTTTTAGTTTTTATTTTTTATGTTATAATATAATATGTAAGATATAGATAGATATCTACAACTTTAATAAAAAAATATTATCTGATTTTTTTGGGAAGAGAAAACGAATGCAAGTTTTTAATTTTTTTTTTAAAAATTGGTGAGAGAGATTAGGAGGGAGAGATTATGAAATATTTTTGTTAATTAAATAAATAAATCAGTTAATATTTTTTAATTTATTTTGTAAATGAAAAAATTAATAATTTTAGAAAATTAATTAATTTGTCCCATTAAGTGATTTAAAATTTTGATAGATATATATAAAAAAATACATAATTATGTTACTAAATCATAATTCAAATTTAGACGTTATATTTTTTTGAGATCTATAGCTAAATTCTTATCTTCTTTATTTTTGTGTGTAACCATAGTGTATAAGAGAAATTGAAACGAGTGATGCAGTAATTATGAGAGAAGTCAAAAGAGATTGTGGGTTGGGAGAAGTTAATAAATGTTGAGGTTAGGTTGGGAGAAACAATAAATGCTGAGGTTTTTTTTTTTTTTTTTAGTTAAATCAAAAAATTAGAAAATTATGATTAGGATATTGAAGTTCTCACAAGGCCTGTGAGTTAAAAACCCCATTTTGCTTAATATATAGTATAGATTGCGATTTTTAAATGTTTTTTTTTAAATGCCTTCTTTTTTTATTTTTTATTTTTATATTATATTAAAGTTTAATATTTTGATAATAATCATATGTGTTGGAATAAAATGCCTTTTTTATTTTATTTTATATATTATATTAAAGTTTAATATTTTGACTATATATGTGAATTGCGATTTTTAAATATTTTTTTAAATGTCTTTTTTTTATATTATATTAAAATTTAATATTTTGATAATAATCATATATGTTGGACTTTTAAAGGAGTTAAATGTCTTTATATATATATATATACTAGCTTATCACCCATGCTATGCACGGGATAATTATAGATATTTATATTTATTTTAGATTTTTTTTAATATATAAATTATGTTTTTTACGATTTTTTATAAAAATAATTTAACAATCTTATCACTAGCCATAGTGTATGTTATGTACGGAATAATTATAAATATTTATATTTGTTTTAGATTTTTTTTAATATACAAATTATTTATTTTAGATTTTTTATAAAAATAATTTAACAATCTTATCACTAACTATAGTATATGAGAGAAGTTAAAAATGGTACTACAGTAACTATGCATGGGTTATATCTATAATTATTTATACGAGGGGCTTTTGACTAAAGCTCTCAAAAGGCATGTAGATTGGAAAAAAGTTAATAAATACTGATTAGAGGATTTTGATCAAATCAATAAATGCAAGAATGTGGAAAGACATGTAAATTGGCAAAAGTTAATAAATGCTGATCAGGGATTTTAACCAAATCAATAAATGTTGAGATTTTTTTTTTTAATCAAAAATTTAGAAAATTAAGATTGGGATATTGAACCTCCCACAAGGTTTGGGGGGTTAGAAACTCCTTTTTCCTTATATGTAGGCTAGCATATCACCCGTGCTATGCACGTGATTAAATTTAAAAAAAAAAAAAAAACCATTTATAGTTATGTCAAACATATTTTTAAATTATTAGCATAAAATATATGTAATTTTAAAAGAAAATATTGACATTGCATAATTAAAGTAATAAAAATAAGAATTTATTATATTTGTTCGAAATTCACTGAATAAGTAAAACAAAAAATAACTAAAATCTAAATTGTTGTGGGCCTTCCATCAGCATTCATGCATTGTCAATATGATAGTTAGTATTATAATTAATAAACAATACATATATTATGTATTTATAAAATGTTATAAAGTAAAAATGTTATACTTATATGTTTTTTTTTTTTTTTTTTTTACTTTATGAAAGGTATAGACATTCTTTAGACCAATATATATTTAAAACAACGGTTACACACGGTGCACAATCTAGTTGACGTGGCATTGTTGGTACAGGTATGATAAATGCATAGGCACGGTTTTGGCATGACGCAATATAATCCTTAATCATTCTAACGCCATTATCCTATAAAATTTTGGAATTATAACTTTGTGTTTGAAAAAATAAAAATAAGTTATTTATAATAAATTTTATAATTTCCTATCTTTGATCTCATATTCTTCAAATATGATGATTGACATCGCAAAATAAACTCTACCTGTTTATTTTAAACAGTGAGATTTATTGAACCAGTACTGTCTTTGACCACAAGGTTAACATTGTATCTTATCAACCAAAAAAAAAAGGACACTTGTTAAAAGGAAATATTGTACCTAATAAAAAATTAAAGCATTTGTTAAGTTTGAATTATTATTGTACATAGTAATTATTTAGCTAAAGAAAATTACCTTATTATAATATCAATATCATCATGTAGGCAGTGACTACAAACAATGTGACCATAATAATATTCAACTTTTTGATAGTAACTTTTGCACAAATCAATCCAAAGGTTGTCAATATCAATTTGTTCGATGTACCCAAGTATTCGAAAATATGAAACCTACAAAATATTTGAAAAAACATAAATTAATCTCTCTATAAAAAAATTATATACATATCGTTTAATTTTCATTAATTGGGATGATAACAATTATATTAAAAAATCATATTAAAAAAAGTCAAATTATAAACAAAATGAGATAATTTCAATCATACAAATCACATTTTTTTTAATGCTATCTAACTACAATAACATTTTTCTCATAATAAAAAAAAATATTTGAAAAAAAGAACCATTAAAATAGTAAATAAAAGATTATTTAAAAGTATTGAACAAACTACAATCACATTTTTTCTTTTTGTGAGTGTTTATGTTTATCTAATTTCAATCATATTAAAAAAATCAAATTATAAACAAAAGGAGATAACTTCAATCATACAAATCATAATTTTTTTAATGCTATCTAATCATCATCAACAATAAAAAAAATCAATTACAAATTAAGTCAATTGATAATTAAAAAATACAATAATTAATTTTTCAAAAAACATAGTGAGTTAAAAAGATCAATTACAAATTTTTTTGTCAAAATATAATCTAATCATCATCAATAATTGGTACATTATGTGACCCTAATAAGTACAATCCATTTTGTTTTTCAAAAAACACAGTGAGTTAAAAATTAAATCACAAATTAAGTGAATTGATAGTTAAAAAAACACAATAATTTTTTTTCAAAAAACACAACGAGTTAAAAAAATCAATTACAATTTTTTTTTCAAAATACAATCTAATCATTATCAATAATTGGTACTTTAAAAATCAAATCAGGAAAAAAAATCAAATCAAATCACAAATATTTTTATGTTACCTAACTACAATCATATTTTTTTCATAAATAATTGTAAAGAAAAACCATTAAAAGAGTAAATAAAAGATTAAATCACATTAAAAAAAAGAACCATTGAACAAACTACAATCACATCACATTTTTCCCATAATAAAAAAAATAAATAAATGAAAAAAAGAACCATTGACTAAGTACAATCACATTAAAAAAAAGGAACCATTGAACTAACTACAATCACATTTTTTCTTTATGAGTTTTATGTTTATCTAACTTCAATCATATTAAAAATAAAATTAAAATAGTAAATAAAAGATTAAATAACATTAAAAAAAAAATCATTGAACTAATTACAACAATCATATTAAAAAAAAGAGTCATTAAACAAACTACAATCACATCACATTTTTCCCATAATAAAATAAATAAATGAAAAAAAGAACTATTAAACTAATTACAATCACATTAAAAAAAAGAATCATTCAACTAATTATAATCACATTTTTCTCTTTGTGAGGGTTTATATTTATCTAACTTCAATCATATTAAAAAATCAAAAATAAAATTAAAATAGTAAATAAAAAGATTAAATAACAGTAAAAAAAAAACCATTGAACTAACTACAACAATCATATTAAAAAAAAGGGCCATTGAACAAATTACAATCACATCACATTTTTCACATAATAAAATAAATAAATGAAAAAAAAGAACTATTAAACTAACTACAATCACATTAAAAAAAAAGAATCATTCAACTAATTATAATCACATTTTTTTTTGTGAGGGTTTATATTTATTTAACTTCTAGCGAATAAAAAATCAAATTATAATTTTTTATTCGCTAGACAAATCACAAATATTTTTATGCGCTATCTAACTATAATATTAAAACAGTAAACAAAAGGAAAAGTCAAGAAGGAGAAAACAAAAAGAAGATTTACTGTTTGCATACGTGGTCATTAAAGTTGAAAGTGTAAAAGTGAGAAGTCAAGAAGGAGAAAACAAAAAGGAGACTCACTGTTTGCAATAGGTATGTAAAAAGTTAAAAAGAGTGTGTGCATTGGAGAAGTTAAAAAGACTTGGAAGAATTTAATAAATGCTAAGTTTTTTTTTTATTTTAAAAAAAAATCAAAAAAATTAATAAATTAAGGTTCAGATATTGGAACTCTCACAAAACTTGTGGGTTAGAGATAGATATAAATAAATAGATAGATATAGATATAGATATAGATATTTATATTTGTTTTAAATTTTTTTTAATATACAAATTATTTGTTTTGGAAAATGTACTGTAATAATTATGAGAGAAGTCAAAAAGTCTTGTGGGTTGAGAGAAGTTAATAATTTTTTTTAATATACAAATTCTTTGTTTTGGAAAATGTACTGCAGTAATTATGAAAAAAAGTCAAAAAGTCTTGTGAGTTGAGAGAAGTTAATAAATGCTGAGGTTAATTTTTTTTTTAAAAAAACAAAAAATTAGAAAATTAGGATTGACATATTGAAGCTCCCACAGGCCTTGGGAGTTAAAAACCCCCTTTTGCTTAATATATAGTACTAGCCTGTCACCCGTGCTATGCACGGGATAATTATAGATATTTATATTTATTTTAGATTTTTTTTAATATATAAATTATGTTTTTTAAGATTTTTTATAAAAATAATTTAACAATTTTATCACTAATCATAGTGTATGAGAGAAGTTGAAAAGAGTACTGCAGTAACTATACACGGATTGTATTTATAATTATTTGTATAAAGGGATTTTAAATGCTAATCAAGGGATTGTATCAATAAATGCAGGCATGTGAAAAGACATGTGGATTGAAAAAAGTTAATAAAAGCTGATCAGGGAATTTTAACCAAATCAATAAATGTTGAGTTGTTTTTTTTAAATAAAAAATTAAAAAATTCAGATTGGAAATTTGAAACTCCCACAGGCCTTGGGGGTTAAAAACCCCCTCTTGCTTAATATATAGTATAGATATAGACAGATAGATATAGATATAGATAATATAATATAGATAGACAGATGTGTTGAAATTTTCAAGGAATTTTGTTTATGCTGGTCTTTAATGCATTAAAGTTTAATTAAGAGGGGGTTTTGACCAAATCTCCCAAAAGGCATTGGGATTGAAAGAAATTAATAAATGTTGAGGTTTTTTTTTTTATATCAAAAAATTAGAAAATTAGGATTGGGATATTAGAGCTCCCACAAGCCTTGGGGGTTAAAAACCCCATTTTGCTTAATATATAGTATATAGTATATAGATATTATATTAAAGTTTAATATTTTAATAATAATTATATGTGTTGAACTTTTCAAGGAATTTTTTTTATGCTTGTTCTTAATGCATTAAAGTGTTATTATGAGGGTAAGGCTAATATTTTGATAATAATCATATGTGTTGGACTTTTCAAGGAATTAAATGTCCTTTTTATTTTATTTTATATATTATATTAAAGTTTAATATTTTGATTATATATGTGAATTGCGATTTTTAAATATTTTTTTTAAATGTCTTCTTTTTTATATTATATTAAAGTTTAATATTTTGATAATAATCATATATGTTGGACTTTTGAAGGAGTTAAATGTCTTTATATATATATATATATATATATTATATTAAATTTTAATATTTTAATAATAATTATATGTGTTGAACTTTTCAAGGAATTTTTTTTTATATTTGTTCTTAATGCATTAAAGTGTTATTATGAGGGATAATAATCATATGTGTTAGGACTTTTTAATGAATTCATATGTGTTGGACTTTTCATTTATTTATTATTTATTATTTATTATTTTTACTTGTTCTTAATGCATTAAAGTGTTATTGTGAGGGTAAGGTTTAGGAGTTGGGAAAAAATTAATAAATGCTAAGTTTTTTTTTAATAAATCAAAAAATTAAGAAATTTAGATTGGAATATTGGAACTCCCACAAGACTTGGGGGTTAGAAACCCCTTTCTCCTTAATATATACTAGCCTATCACCCGTGCTATGCACGAGATAATTATAGATATTTATATTTGTTTTAGATTTTTTTTAATATATAAATTATGTTTTTTAAGATTTTTTATAAAAATAATTTAAAAATCTTATCACTAACCATAGTATATGGGAGAAGTTGAAAAATGTACTACAGTAACTATGCAATGGTTGTATATATAATTATTTGTATAAGAGAATTTTAAATGCTGAGATTTTTTTTTAATAAAAAATTTAGAAAATTTAAATTGGGATATTGGAGCTCCCACAAGACTTGGGGGTTATAAACCCATTTTTCCTTTATATAGATATATAGATAGTGGTAACCCGTGCTATGCACGGAACTTTATAAATTTAAAAAAAATATTATTATAATTATTAGATAAGCTTTAAAGATTTTTTTTAGTTTTTTTATTTTTTATTTTTTATGTTATAATATAATATATAAGATATAGATAGATATCTACAACTTTAATAAAAACTATTATCTAATTTTTTTGGGAAGAGAAAACGAATGCAAGTTTTAATTTTTTTTTTTTTTTTGAAATTGGTGAGAGAGATTAGGAGGAGAGATTATGAAATATTTTTGTTATTAAATAAATAAATCAATTAATATATTTTTTAATTTATTTTGTAAATTAAAAAATTAATAATTTTAGAAAATTGATTAATTTGTCCCATTAAGTGATTTAAAATTTTGATAGATATATATAAAAAAAATACATAATTATGTTACTAAATCATAATTCAAATTTAGATGTTATATTTTTTTGAGATCTATAGCTAAATTCTTATCTTCTTTATTTTTGTGTGTAACCATAGTGTATGAGAGAAATTGAAACGGGTGCTGCAGTAATTATGAGAGAAGTCAAAAGGGATTGTGGGTTGGGAAAAGTTAATAAATGTTGAGGTTGGGTTGGGAGAAACAATAAATGCTGAGGTTTTCTTTTTTTTTGTTAAATCAAAAAATTAGAAAATTAGGATTAGGATATTGGAGCTCTCACAAGGCCTATGAGTTAAAAACCCCATTTTGCTTAATATATAGTATAGATAGATTTTTATAATTTAAAAAATTACATTTTATTTTTCGAAAATTTTAATTTCATAATTAATGATTCCTTTTATTAATAAATCATCAAGTCTATTAATAATTTTTAATAATGTTAGAAATTTATTTTAATTAATAATTCAGTTAATTTATTATTGTATAGGAGAGCAGTTAAATTTTTTATTTTTTTAGTTAATTGTATTAAATAAATTTTTTTGATAATGAGATATTTATACATGTTTTAGATAAATCTCAGGAGTGTATTTGTAATTTATCCTTCAATTATATATATAGAGAGAGATATATAAAGAGAGAGAGATGAGTAATGTTAGAATACACACTTCTTTAAAAGATGTGTTATATATAAATTATGACATTTTATTGTGTTTGTGGTTTGATGAAATGTTATAGATTCAAATTCTATGATATTGCCTCCATCCCCTACTAATACTAACAACCAATGTGGTTAAAAAAAAAAAAAAAGGAAAAAAAATGTAAAAACAGTTGTAACAAAACATTCAAATATATATAATTAAAAATGTATTTGTCAAATAGGCAGTAGTGGACAGACGATAAAGAAACCGGGAAATTTTTTTTTTGATTCCTTTGTGTCATGCTTAGCTCAAAAAGTAAAATTAAAAAAAAAAGGAAGAATGATTCCCTAAATGAATTTCGCCTATAGCTAGTTTTCTTTTCCATAGCAATAAATCATGGAAAGTGACTTCCTTTGCCTTTTTATTTTTTCTATCTCTTTCTTTTCAATTTATTAATGCTATGACAAAAAATAAAAGAAATAAATAAAAATAGTCAAGCTTGATTAAATAGTAACAATGAATCTATACATATATATTAAAAAAAATTTAAATTTCTAATGAGAAGAGACTTGTGAACCTCAAAACCTTCATACTATGTTTCTAAAATTTTTATTTTTTAAATAATTAAAAAATCTTTTATTGGCTAACTTTTATTGAATCATCAAATTTTTTTTTATTATGCCTTCATTTATACATTTCAAAAGGAAATTTAATTAATACATTTAAAAATTTGAAAAGAAAAATTAACTAATTAGTTTTAAAATTAAAATTTTTGTACCACTAAAATATAGGAATCAATTCACATCTTCCATAAATTTTTTTGCTTAATGTTTAATTTTTTAAATAATTAAAAAATAGATTAATTACCTAAAAGTCTTATCTACATATTTGATAATAGTTTAGGTCCTATCAAAAAGTTTTTGAACCAATAAGTCCCATTTACAGGTAAAAAGATGTTTTTTCCCTTAACCCAAACAAGTGTATATATAATAGCATTGACGTTATTTACCAGGAAGAGAAAACAAGTTAGTTATGGAAGTAGATGAAGATTCGAATTACGAAGGATCTTGAGGGATTTCTTGGCTTGGTTCGCTATTATAGGTAAAGTGATTTCTCGTTTTTGACAATTCGTAATTGAGGCCTTTTGAGTTGAAATCTATTGGAGTTTGTTATATGTGATTTGGAGTTGTAAATTGAAGAATTGATCTACTGGTTTATAGATATGTATTGTTTCGATTTTGTATAGGTATGTATTGTTTCGATTTTATAAGTATGTATGGTTTATAGGTATGTATTGTGTCGATTTTATAAATTGAAGAATTGTTATGTGTTTTTAGAATTTTATTTAGTTTTGATTGAATTTATTTATGAGAATATGTTGAATAATTTGGATTTTTACGAATTGAAGACGTGATTTGCTGGATGATTTCTCGGTTTGGTTTGGTATTTTATGAATTGAAAACGTGATTTGTGAAAATTGAGAAAGTTCTTAGTATTGTTTGAAGTATTTGTTCTAGTTTTGTAGTTTCAATAAACTGAGTATTGTACTAGCTTTTATTGATGTGATCTTTTTTCTTTTTTTTTTAGATTGAAAGATGAGTAAAGGTTCTACGAGTGCCCTGATTTTTTTGTTGTGCAAGTATAATGGTTGCACATTTGCAATTAAGATTGATCGGAATGTTACATATGATTAGTTGGTTGATAAGCTATGTTTGAAATGGGATAGTTTGCAATCTGATAACATTTGCCTATCTTACTCATTGCCTGGACATCCTAGTTGTGCGTTGGACAACAATGAGGAGTTAGAATTGTTGTTGGCATTAGTTGTGCATTTTGATTCAAAGTGTATTGATGTTATTGTGAAAGGAAAAAACTCAACCATTTACTGTGGTAATCTCAACAAAAGATTGGGTTATGGAGAAAGAGAGTCAATGTTGGAGCTTGAAGTTTGTGATATTGCATTGTCTCATGACAACAATAAGTCTGTGAACTTGTCAAACAGAGCATCTACATCATCCAATAGGAATTCGAGGTCAGAGGTTGAAGAAGAGATTGATATGTTATCATCATTTTGTCGACACAAGGAAAAAGTGCTATTGTCTGCTGGTTGGGCTGTTAGTATTACACATATAGGACATAAATTTGAAGGTGGAATTGTTGAATTTCGTAATGCATTGTCGAAGCTTTGTATTGAGTGTGGATTTGAGTTCATATTTGTTAAGAATGGTAAAGTTCGTGTTACCGCACAATGTTTGTTTTGAGAGACAAAAGGTTGTATATGAAATGTTCATGGTAGAGTGGAGAATGCTAATGGGTTCTTTTACATAAGGAAGCTCAACAATGTCCATACATGTGGTGCTAAAGTACGTACAATGAATCATTCTCGTATGAGTTCTGATTTAGTTGCTGATCTGATTGTTGAAGGTGTTAGTAATAATCCATTGACACGTCCAGTTCATGCTGTTTGGGATTTTAAGTTGGGGTATGGGCTGAGAGTTAGTTATCGTCAAGCTTGGTTGGGGGTAGAGAAAGCAAATGGTGATATTTTTGAAGACTACTTAATGTCATATGACCAGTTAAGATGGTATGTTGATGTTGCAAAGAGTTGCAATACAGGAAGTTACATTGAGTTTGAGTGTGACGATGATACAAAACGATTTAAGAGATTATTTGTTGCTTTTCATGGTTCCATTAATGGATTTGATTATTGTCGACCTCTTGTTCCTTGATGGCACATTTTTGAAGGGAAGATTTAGAGGAAATTTACTTGCCGCTATAGGAAAAGATGGAAATCAGGTACACAAGAAATCTATTTTCTCTGTTTGGAATTGAGAAAGTTCTCAGTTTAGAAATATGATTGAATTTTTAAAATTTTATATAATATTGTTGCTATATGCATTTTTATTTTTACAGTTATTCATTTTAGTATTTGATATTTTGAATGTTAAAGTGTTACCATTTTCTAAGAATAATAGAATATTCTCATTTTTTCTGTTTTGTACATGCAGGTTTCTTTCCTGTTTGTTTTGGAATTGTTGGCTCAGAGAATCAAGACAACTGGCATTGGTTTTTGGAGTATTTGAGTACAATTGTTTCACCAGAACGAAATATTACATTCGTGTCAGATCATAACCTTGGATTAGTTGAAGTTTTGCCAAAGGTTTTCCCAACGGCTTTCCATGCTTATTGTTTATATCATTTGAAGATGAACTTGAGGCATCATTTGCGTGGTATGTTTCATGGATTGAAAGAAAAGCTGATCACTTTGTTTGGGAAATGTGCATATGCTCCAACTGAAGAAACATTTCATCAATGTTTGGTTGAGTTAAAGATTGAAGGTGGGTCAAGAGTTGAAAAGTTTTTAGATGACATACCATATGATCATTGGAGTAATGCATATTTTCGAGGGCAACGCTTTAGAGAGATGTGGTCAAATGTAGTTGAATCTTTCAATTCTGGATACGGGAGGAACACCATTTGCGTATCACAAAATTGGTTGATAGTATAAGAATTAAGTTAATGAGGAAAATTGCTAAAAGGAGGGAGCTTGTTAATAAATGGAATGGTGTGATATGCCCCAAAATGGAGTCCAAGTTGCATGATGCTTTTAATACTTTGAGGCCATGGATTGTTAGTTCATCTGGGAATGATGTCTATGAGGTGCATTCGCATCCATCTGTTTTAGTTGACATTAGTAGACGAATATATTCTTGTGGCGAGTGTCAGTTGAAAGGGTTTCCATGTGCACATGGAGTTGGTGCTATACAAAAGAGTGGACATGATTTGAGTTTATTTGTTGATCAATAATTCTATGTTCAAAGTTATCGAGAGTCCTATTCTTTTCTAATATATCATGTTCCTTCAATTTGGAAACCAGATTGTAATGTTGATGGTGATAGTGATATTGTTTTTCCTCATTTGTCTAGAAAGCAACTAGGAAGGCCAAATAAGAAGATGATTCGTTCCAATGGTGATAAAGTAAGGAAAATTACTTGTGGTAGATGTGGGAAGGTTGGTAATCACAATAAGAAATTGTGTAAGGAGGCTTTGTGATTTTTTGTAGGTGGTTTGTGATTGTAAAAATTTCATATTCATAAATTTCTTGAAGTAGCAGTTTGTACTGTTGAGAGCTGAATAATAATCTTCTATGTTTTCAATAAAGTGACATTGAATTGAAAGTGAAAATATTCTCAGTTTCAAATTTTAGTTTAGAAATTGTTTGTGATAATATTATTTGGTTGACTTTGTATTTGTTTTTAATGTGAATTATTTGTATGGTTGGCTTTTATAAATAAACTTGATTGTTGAATATTTATTTTGAAGATTATGTGAATATTGTATAAAAAGTGAATATATTCTCAGTTTTTAAGTTTTTAGTTCAAAATAGTTGATTTTGTGATAATAGTGTGAGGCTCTTGTTATGAATTGGAACTAGTTATAAATGTGATCAATTGAATGAATGTGAATTAATATTTTAAATAGATGTGATCAATGCTCTATGGTTTGAATAAAGTAACAGTGGACTGAAAGTGAAAATATTATTTGTTTCGAATTTTAGTTTTTCAAATTGTGATAATATTGTGAGGCAGCAAATAAATTATATTGATAATATTGTTGTTTTGAAAATTGAGTGAACACTGTATAAAACTGAAAATATTCTCAGTTTTAAGTTTTCAACTTCAAAATAAGTGAACGTGATAATATTGTGAGGCAACAAAACACTGCATAAAAACTGAAAATATAAACAAAACATCAACAAAGCACTAATCATGATACAGTAAAGTCTTGTGTCCACTATTTTCATATGTAACATTATTTTCACTTTTCCCATATAATAGTGTAAGAAAGAGGATAATGGAAACTAAAAATATGGACAAAAACATCAAGAGAAGTCCTGGTGCATATATCTTTGAGAGTATGACAAAATATTTCATTACACATCATAGAAATTGTAATATGTTTGTGAGGCAATATGCTTGCAACTATCAACAAAAACATTAGTCATTGTATCAGAGTGTGAAAAAAAAGAGGTCACTGAGTTACACATAAAAAAGATTCATTGAATGTTGCAATCTTGGTACTTGACTCTGATTGATCTTTGTGGATTACTAAGGAACTCATGTACCATGTCTGCTCTCAGTGTTGTGCATGTGCCTGGTGGTAATGTGTTTGGAATTGGTTGATGCCTTATGTATTGTCTTATGATGTAGCAAACAATAATTCCACAAGCAGCCCTACAGAAATCATTTTTCACACAGTTAGGGAAAAAACAAAATTTTTTGAAAAAGATATTAAAATTTGTAAGTTACAATAAACATAACATACGTCATTGCTTCTTGTTGAAGGCTGTCTTTGACTGATTCAATCTTTACATCAGGATTCCATACTTTTTCTGCTTGACAAGGTGTATCCTTCATGTATTCATTGATGATTTTTTGCTATAAAAAACATCAATATAAAGTATGTAATGATTTACATTTGATTATTGTAATGGTAATCTGAAATTGTTCTTACCAGTTGATATGCAACGTTGTTTTGCTTGTCTTTTCCTTTTCTTGGTCTTAAAGAGTTGAAATGTTTCCAAGTCCCTAAGTGTTTGTTGATAACATGTAATGTCCAATGATTGGAATTATGAATGGGGATATGAATGTATCTACATGTGAGGGATTCTTCCAAAATATATTTCAAAATCTTTTTCCTTTTTTATGAAGTTTTCTTCTTCAACATTGGCTATTTTTTACAAAAAAATATGAGGATATTCACAGTAATGGTATAAAACTCAATATTAAAATCTCGATCAAAAGAAACAAAACACGATTAAGTACGGTTTGTCACCCAAATTGTTTCGAAATCTAAGTACATTCCTAGCAATGATACCAAACTCAAATTTTGGGAACATTCACAGGAATGATAACAAACAGAAAAAATGAACTTTGAAACCAAAACCGTAAGGAAGATAAAGTATAGAATTGACACATGCAAATTTATTCCTTACCTAATATAGACTTGACAGTATGAAAGACTTGCCATTGTGCTCTGCTCCATCACTGGAATTCTGTGCTTGTGGTTCTCTTTCAAGAATCTTAGCATATGCATCAATTTTCTGTCAAATTGGAACACAAAAGTGATGTTAATAAATTAATGAGAAGTTTTTCAATGTTAAAATGTTGCAAATTTTATGCGTGCACAGCTGGATATGTCGTTCCCTTTTACCAAGCTCTTGATATCATTAATAAAGACACAATTGTCATATCTTGCACCAAACCATATACAAGCACTACAAAACAAGAAAAAATGTGTTAATAATTAATTCAGAATATTTTTAGAAAACAGTGCTATTTCTTAGTTTCATTTCATAGTTTGTACTACATGAAAAATTGCAAGATTTATGTAAGATTATACCTTGATTCTTTTTGCTTTTGTTTCCAAAGAATTTGTATTTATACTTATCTTCAGGAGGTAGCAATTGAGCCACAGCATGCTTGTTAGAAATTGTCTCATCTTTGTGTTCCTTCTCTTTCTCAACTTTAAATTTCTTGCCTCCATACTTATAATCTGATATCTCAATAGTTTTCTTTGCTTTAGCTTTGATGTTTTTAATCATGGAATTCTGCAGATTTGTTTGTCTTGATTTTGTCAAATCATCGGCTTTTATTGCACAAACTTGATGGGTTAAGTCATGGATCTCTTCCTCCACTAACTGATTCTTCAACTGAGAATTTTGACAATCTTTTGCATTTGTATTTGTCTCACAATCTTTTGTTGCAAAAGCTTGTTGCGTTATCTCATGGACCTCTTTCTGATGGAGCTCTTTGTCCACCACTTCAGAATTTTCATGGACCTCTTTCTGTACCACTTGAGAATTTTCATCTTTTATAGTATGGCCTATATTCTTTGTATCTGTTCTAGAGTTATCTCATGGACCTCTTTTTCAACCAATTGGTTATGCAATCGAGAATTTTCATATTTCAATTATTGTATATATGCACTGAGTAGCCTGTTATCCTCTTCAAGTTTATTTATGTAGACGGTCTTCACTGTGTTGTCAAGTTGCAAATTGTTGTTTTCAGTTTGAAGTCTCTTAAGTGCTTGTTGATGAATGTGTTCTTCTTCCTCAGGGGCATCATTGATCATAATGTTGTACAAGCCATCAAAGTCTTCATTTGTGTCTTGTTGATTGACATCCCATTCATCTCTCATATAACTGGCAGTTTCTGTGCTTTTAGAATTTTGCCATTTCTTATTTGCTGCCTTTGGTTCTTGGTGGCGTTCTTCAACATCTTGACCATTTTCTTCTTCTTCTTCTTATTCAGCATCTTCTTTTTATTCTTCTTCTTCTTCCTCTTCTTCTTTTTGTTCTTCTTCTTTTTTAGTGTCATCAAGTTCTTCATCACTATCCTCACTCAATTGAGCACTAGTTACCTATAGGCCAACATATAGTAGATATTAGTTTTTGAAATAATTGTAATTTAGGAAACTAAAAAGTTTCTCAGTAATAATTTAGTGTATAAAAATAGCAATTTTTCCCAACTTGAATTGAAATTCAAATGAGATGAGGATGTGACCTGTCTTATGTCAGCTCATGTAGTGATATGACTTTCATACGTTTATGTAATTTGATAAGATTTCGCTTGATCACCCTTGGGCATGCTTCGCTAACTTCAGGGTGGATAATCAGTGTGTGCTCACACAACCAATACTACAAACAAATGTAAAGAATTTTTGTCATTTGAATAAGAAATAATACTTTCTGTTATTAACAACAAACTAATAGAAAAGAGTAAAGATGTACTTACTAAGAGCCATAACACATCCTGTGACTTTTGCTGGAGTTTTGTGGTATTTTTCAATTGAAGACATCAGTGTGTTCCTTCTTGCTTTTGCCCAATTGTATTTTCTCATTGAGTTTATGTCTTCTATGTAATTAAGAAATACCTATCCAACTGTTGTTCCTGATGTAGAGAAAAAAAAGCTTCAAACAAGTATACATACACAACATCCTAATTACATCTTCGGTGTCTTCTTTTTTGTTACCTTTCAATGCTTTTTGCAACAAGTCTATGATGGTTGTGCTCGATAGCCTTTCAGTTTGTATGGATCTTCTTGTCAGAAATGATGATATACTTTTATTTCTATAACCAAAATGCATCGGCTCATCTCCACAAGATATACCGAAGATGGACTTCATGCCTTCTGTTGTTAGCTTTACAGTTTATGGTCCTAACTGGAAAGAACCACTGTTGCCTGGCTGGTATGTTTGAATTATTTTGAATGCAATATCATCATATTTTCTGCATTGTTTATAATTCAACTTGTTCTTCAATATTGCCTCAAACAATAACCAGAATGGGGTTTTCTTCAACCCTTTAATATGCTCATTCTTGAGTTTGATGTGCTATAATAGTTTCACTATTGTCACCATGTTTGATCTGAAAGTTACTTTCCATTCTCTACGCTTTCTCTTTAGCGTTTTCTCCCTTGAAGTTGTTTATTTATGCTTTCTTATTGTTTTCCTTGCATTGCTCTTCAGTCTTGGCGTTTTCATGAGTTGATTTCCTGTACAGAAAATCAACATAGACAACATATTAACACTGAGAATGTGTCATAAAAGAATCAATCCAATGTCATTCTTATGAAACTCTAAATTTGATAACATTCATGGCTATAAAAACAAAATCAACATTGAAACCGAAATCGAAAGCAAGAGAATATTATTAACTAGGGATTTTGAATCAAATTCATTCAAAATCTGAGAACATTGACAGCAATCGTATCAAAATAAACAATGAAACCTAAATCAAAAGGAAGAGAACATGAATAACAAGAGTTTTTCAATCAAATTGATTCAAAACTTGAGAACATTCACAACAATCATGCCAAACTCAGCATTGAAACCTAAATTGAAATCAAGAGAATATGATTAAGTCTGGATTTTCACTCAAATTGACTAAGACTCTGAAAACATTAACAGCAATCGTACCAAAATCAACATTGAAACCTAAATTGCAAGCAAGAGATTATGATTCACTAGGGTTTTTCACTTAAATTGACTAAGAATCTGAGAACATTCACAGGAATCATACTAAAATCAACATTGAAACCTAAATTGAAAGCAAGAGAATATGATTAATTAAGGTTTTTCACTCAAATTGATTGAAAATATGAGAACAATGACAGCAATGGTACCTGTAGACACCTCATTTTTTACCGTCCTCAAGACTTGGACGTCATCATTTGAACACTTGGTCATCATCCATGTTCGTGTTCGTCTTGAGTTCTCGGAGGTTTCGGCCGTGTGCCTTGCCTCAAGACCTCTCGACTTCTGTTTTTGCTTCTGGGGACAGGGAATGGCTTGATTGGACATCCCCACACCTCACCGGCCATGGCTTGAGGCCACCGGCCCTGTTTTCTTGCCACCGGCCATTGGTGATGGTCGGTCGGCACTATTGGTGTCGGTCGGCACCTTTGGTGGCCGGTCGGCACCTTTGCAGCGGTCGGCATCTTTTGCGGCCGGTCGGCATCTTTTGTGGTTGGTCGGCCAACTTTGTTGGCCGATTAGCCACTTTTCTGGCCGAGACCTTTTCTTGAGGGGTTTGAACCTTTTGAACCCCCTGTTTTAGCTTCTTGAGGAAGCTTGAACCTTTTGAACCCTTGGTTTTTAGCTTCTTGAGGAAGCTTGAACCCTTTGAACCCTTGGTTTAGCTTCTCCAAGAAGCTTGAACCCTTTGCACCCTTGGTTTAGCTTCTCCAAGAAGCTTGAACCCTTTGCACCTTTGCTCTAGCTTCTCCAAGAAGCTTGAACCCTTGTCTAGCTTTTCCAAGAAGCTTGACCCCTTTGCCTAGCTTCTCCAAGAAGCTTGGCCCTTTTGCTTAGCTTCCCTTAGAAGCTTGACCCCCTTGACCCTTTTTTTATGTTAGCTTCTCTTAGAAGCTTGGCACCTTGCCTTGGCCTATATAAGGAGAGCCTCTCCTTCCATTTCAAGGGTGGAAAAAATCTGATATATAAGATATATATATATATATATATATCACTCCTCTCTCTATCTCTCCCTCTCTCTCTACATTTGGTGTGTTAGAGGGTTCAAAAGGGTCTTGTTCTTGGCCTATTGCACACCACTTCATAGCCACACACTTCCATCATCACTTGGAGGTTCTTGGAGCTTGTTTTCAGAGGTTGAGGGTTGCATTTTTGGGTCTAAAAGCTGCTGGTTCTTGCTGGTCTTCAAAGGTAACCCTTTTTCCCTCTTTATTCCCTATTTTTGCACACACTTTTAGCCTGTCTTGCATACTGTTTTGGGCTTTGTCATAAACTAAAAAAAGTCTTATTTTGAGCTCCTCTTGAAGTTTGTTTAAGACCACTTTTGTGTTTGGGGTCGTTTACCCCCTCTTAGGCCTTGTTTGGCCCCCATTTTGTGCTATTTTTGGTGAGCTCCGGGACCACTTTGTTTGGGCCTCCTCACCACTGAAATCTTGAGGGATTTCAGTGGTGAGGATGGTGGTTTGAGGTCCTAAGAAGGAGAGGGCCATCCCCTCTCCTTGTTGTCTTCAATATGTGCCATTTTTGCCTCATGTGTGAGCACCATTTTTAGGTTCATGTTGGCCATGTATTAAGTTGTATTTGTGCTTATTATGCCATGATATAGCACTGTTTTTGATTGGTTTAGACACACCATGCTTAGCTTGCATACATGTCTTGTAATGCCATGATTTGCCTTAACATGTGCCTAGCATTTAGACTACCATGCTCATGTGTTTTGGCCTAGCTTTGTGAAGCTTTTATGCTTGTTTTAGTATGCTAAGGGACTGTTTTTGGTCATTTGAGTCATCCATGCTTTGCTTTGTATAGCTACCATGCAAACTCTCTTGTATGCCTTGAGCATTGACCCCTCTAGCATGCCATCCTTGCATCATTTCAGTGGTTTGGAACCACTTGTCATGTTATTTCAGTCCTTGTGGCATGCCTATATGCTTGCATTTGATACCCCTTTAATGCGTTAAGAGGTTGTTGTCTTATGCTCCTTGTTTGGGCCCTTGTGCATGCTTCCATACTTAAGCCATTTAGATGCCATCTAGGTGGGTTTTGAGGCTCATTTTAGCATGTCACATCTCTGTTTTCAGTCACTTAATTCATGCCATGTGTGGTTGCACTAAGTGTAGTTCAATGCTTTTTTTGGTGAGCCTTAGGCTTTAGACCATTTGTTGTATGCTATGCTTGTCTTGTTTGCTTGGTTTGGCACCATCATTAACATGATTTTCAGAGCTTACATTGCATGCCATATGCCCATGTTGTTCCTCTTTTAAGTGTGCTTAAAAGTTGTCTCTATGTGCCTA
Source organism: Camellia japonica (assembly GCA_030407325.1). Taxonomy (NCBI): domain Eukaryota; kingdom Viridiplantae; phylum Streptophyta; class Magnoliopsida; order Ericales; family Theaceae; genus Camellia; species Camellia japonica. Next base: position 133,436,154 of record JAPPVO010000029.1, on the reverse strand, counting down.
AGTGTTGGACCTTGCATGCATGCCTATTTGTATGTGTTTTGGTTTCCATTCTTGAGCATGTTGGCCACTGTTTTGGACCTAGTAGAGAGCTGTCCAAGTTAGTGTAAAACCATCTTCACATGTTGTTGCTCGCATGTCTTGTATATGGTTGCATGCTTGCTCCATTTCATCATGTTGTTACATGTTTGTGTGTTGTCCATGTTCATGTTTGCATGCTTGCCCTCATGTTCGTATTGTATGCTTAGTTCCATGCCTAGGTTGCATTGCATCTTGCATGCATGCCTTGTCTCTTGACCAAGTGATAGAGATTGGGCTTTATGTGTTTGTTTGTGTGCATTACATTTGAAATCAAAATGCACAACTCGGCTTCTTGGGCCATCACGCATTGAAATGCACGATTGGTGGTCCAAGGGTCGAGTCCCAAACTCCTTTGAGTCATGAACATGATAAGGAGTGGGTTGGTGCATACATTTGCTTGAAATGCATTGCCATGCCATGCCATGCCATGTTTTGCCCTCTGCTGCTGTCAAAACAGGTTTCTGCAGGAAGATTTGGCCGGCCGAGCATTCTCAGTGCCGACCGACCAAATATGGATAGCCGAGAGCTATACTAATGGTCGATGACCATTTCCAATGGCCGGTGATGATTCCACTTGGTCGGTGGTGCTCCACAGTGTCCATGGAGCATACCTTGGGAGTTGTGCAATTTTCAGAGGAGCAGAGCAGGGAAAACAGAGGCAACATGTGTCATGGCGATGGATTTCCGGGCGAGACGGATCGAGCATGCATCATCTCATCATTCCGAGGCGGGGCTGCGGCCATCTTCCTTTTTTAGTTAATTTGTTAATTAATTAGAAGTTTTGTAATATTTAATTAGCTAGAGTAGTTAATTATTTATTTGTTTTGTAATATTTATTCGGACCCTCCGAGCGAGGGCAATTGTGTAATAAGTGTGTGTGAGTGTGTGCATGTCTTCCAACCCCCGTCTTTCTTCCTTTTATTTACTAGCTTTTGATGGTTAGTTTAGGGCATGTTTCAATTAGCATACTCATGATAGCATGTTTGCATCCATTCATTCGTTTGCATGCACCGGCTCGGCGCATCATACTAACTGCATTGTATTTCAATTCCAAGTTGAATACGTGTTAGCTGTAGCATCATCATATGCCATCTTAGAATAGCCGAGCCTATTGTAGTTGCATCTTGCATGTGTTGCATTAGCCATTTTAACATGAACTAGGATCATGCATATGATTACTAACTAGTTTCTGGTTTGGCTTGGAGTACTCGGTAAGTGTTTATGCTTTAGCATCCTTGCATGTGTGTGAGTGACTGCCATGATAGCATGCTTGCCATGAGGCTAACTGCTTATGTGATATAATTGTCTAAATGCCTGTGGGTGAAGGTTGGTTTATTTGAATTGGAACAATTCATCGATTTTGAGTTTTTAAGCCCACTTGAGAGTGGCAAATCATCATGTTTCCTAAGCCCACTCGAGGGTGGTAAAATCCGCATTTTAGCCTACTTGCGAGTAGCAAACCGTTTTCAAAACAAGCATGAAATGTTTTGTTCCAATTCAGGCGACCCAGTCTATATTTGTTTGCTGTGCGCATCACATAGTAAATCTAGGCTAATAACCGGAATAAGAACGCATAATGTTTTCAAAACTAGATATCATGGTTAGTAGAGGCCGATCTTTGATCGGGCGAGAGCGGGGTGCTCACGAAGTGACCTTCCCAATCGTACCCAAGTTCCCGAGCCGAGGCAACTTTGGTGATGACGGACACGTGGCCTTAGGCACGAGTCAGGGTTTCCTAAATTCCCAAAATAAAATATTTAGGTGGCGACTCTGTATCTGGCAAAGCAGTCCATGTTTGACACTTCTTTTCTAAAAATCTGTTTTCTCAAAACGATTTGCCGGATTTGGACTCTTTGGTTCAGATTAAGAACCGTGACAAATCGAGTCCGAACTGTGGCATGAGGCCCCACGCGAGCGCGTCTACAGTTTCTGGCAACTCTGCTGGGGAGTTAGAGAGCTTGACTCGAACTCATAATATCCTGTTTTGACTACACTTATGTGTTTCTTTGCATTGCATGTGCATTGGTGCGCCTAGGACACCGTGTTTGCCATCTGCCATTCCTGAACGGTTTGCCGGAGGCTTGTCTTGTCAAGGCATGACCATAAGGCTGACCGGTTATGGCTCTGACAGTATGGGACACAAACTCCGGTTTTATCGGGGCACCCTTTTGACCATTCGACCTAGTGCATATTCGGAATCCATGGTGACTATTCCAAACTAGGACAGGTTGCTTACCCTGATATAGGTTGTTTGAAACCGCTACGTGCGTAGTGAAACCCTAGCTCCTGACAAAATAGGACAGGGAACCCTACCCCAACATAGGGTGTTTTTTGGCTCTCACTTGTTTTGTTATAGGTGCGTCTCTACAGGAATGCATGTATCAGTTTACAAGTTTGAGTATCAGGTCTGTGGGCATCAGCATCAGTATTTGGGGAATCAGTTTTACCCGAGGGTGTCAGGTTTTGGACATATTTGGGAACAGTGATCAGTATTGAGTACAGTCAGTCGTGATATAGTCGTTCCGCTATGCTCATATCCGTTCCATTGAAATTGAGCTGAGATGCTGTCTGTTTTCTCTTTTGCTAGGTAGTCCTGGAACTATAGCTTCAGAAGGCTCCACTATCCCCCAGGTACATTGGACTTGTGCTGATAGACTTTGTCGGGTCAGAGATTCAGTTCAAGGGCAATCAGTGTTCCTTCACCAGAGACAGGGTAAAAGCCAGTCAGGCACAGATCATCAGTTCAACAGTCTTCGGATCAGCGGTCATTATCCATCTCACCTGTGCGCAGTTGGGTTGAGATATCTGTTTTTCCTCAGGGAGATATACCGGTTGCGCAGTTAGATCAGGACAATATGTCGAGTCTGGAAGAGATGGTGCGCCAACTCCAGGATAGTATGAAAGTCATGCAGCAAGACGCTGTTTGTCAAGCAGAATTCGCCAAGCAACAGGCTGTGGTCATAGCCTAACAGGCAGAGACAATTGCCAGGCTAGAGCAGCAAACTGGAGTATCTACTTCACACCAGGCTCCTCCCCCACCAAGAGTTCCCATACCCAAGGAGACACCAAACGTCCAGAATATCCAAGGGGATACAGATGTTCCAATAGGGCCGGCTCCGCCCCCGATCCTACCCCAGTTATCCAAAATGCCCACCAACCTACCGGACTCCCGCTTTGAGTTCGAGACAGATCCCACAGCATTGAAAGTAAGCAAGCTTGAGAAATTGTTCAAAAAGTCTTAGGGGCCCCACTCTATTCCTGATATAGAGGATGGTTATACCGACTCAGTGGTGACATTACCGGATCGGTTCAAGATGCTACATATCGATCGATTCGATGGCTCTGAAGACCCAATGGTGCACCTCCAACTGTTTTCTGATATCTTGAGGCCAATGGGTTTGACCACAGCCCAAAAATTGTCACTATTCGGCCGAACCTTGTCTGGGATAGCCGCAATCTGGTATGCAAAATTGGAGAACTCTGTGAAACAGAATTGGGAAGAGATGGCTGAGGCCTTCAATGATCAATACTCCTACAACACACAGATTGAGGTCACAACTCATGATCTTGAAGTCACCCGCCAAGAGCCAAAGGAGGGTTTCTCAGAGTTCGTGACGAGATGGAGAGCAAAGGCCTCAATGATGACTACAAGGCCTGCCGACAAAGATCAATTCAGATGGTTGTGCGCAACCTCCAGCCCAAACTATGCAGAAAATGATCGTGCTCCCCTTCCCTACCTTTTCAGATTTGCATGAGATGGGAGTACAGATCGAGGATGCGATGAAACAGGGCCTGATTGACCAAGACCGAGAGCAGCCCAAGAGGGCATTCAACCGCAGTTCGAATGCAACCACCAGTGGTGATGCAGCTGCAAGATCTTTTGAAGTTGGAATGGTCACCACCACTCCTAAAACAGCCACCCCCTTTGTTGGTGCATCCACTTCAAACCCCCGAACTTCAGACTATCTACCCCGAGGCAAGAGGGTTTTCACCCCACTCTTTATGCCTTTGTCTAAAGCTCTAGGGGTCCTACTCAGGAAAGGACATCTGAAACCGTTAGAACAACGGCCTCTACCCGATCCTCTCCCTGCAAAGCATGACCCGACTAAGTACTGTGCTTTCCATTAACAAACCGGTCATGACACTGACGGTTGCGTTCGTCTTCGTCACGAGATACAAAATTTGATTGACAATGAGGTCATCGTCGCACCAAGCTCTGCAAAGTCTGTCGGCACTTGATCAGTGAACCTGTGGGGGATAATGTGACTGTGATCGGGGGATGAACCACCTGCGGGCGGCGTTCAGTTTATTTCAGATGTGGTGTATGGCACGCACTGTTTTGAGCATTTGTGAATGCTGGTTTTTGTACATTCTGACTTAGGTATTGGGTCAGTCTTGTTGTGTTATTTTGAGTCTGTCTCTTTGTTTTGAGTCAGTCTTTTTGTTTCGGGTCTGTCTTGTGGTTTCGAGTCAGTCCTGTTGCGTTGGAGTCAGGTGATTCCGGAGGGTGTTACCTCAGACATCACCATTTTTGTTTTGTGTTTGTCTTTTCATTTTCTTTTGAGTCTGTTTCTGCCGTGGAGCCAGTTGCGCCAACAGATCTCAATGAAACAGTAGTGATTTTCACATTCTTGTGTTCACTTCGGCCGTGTGCCAGTTGTGCCAGAAAGTTTGAATGAAACGGCAGCGCTTTTCGCCTACTTTTCTGTGCCTTGAATTCATTGCATGGACCTAAGTTTTTCAAAACTTTTCGAACACTGTGGTGAAAACGAAGAGGAAGGAATTCCTCGGTTTTGCAAAAATTTGATTAAATAAGAGAAAGAGAGGCATGCTAGGCCTTAATGAATGAAATCATGCTTGTTAATGTGAGTACTGAGAAGGATCCTAGCTTGATCTAGATTGGCTCCACACTGTCTTCAGCGCGAGCGATTTGTCGCTTTCTTAAAAGATTCAAAAAAGTTTTTGCGCGGTCCTGTGAAGACCTGTGTGGAATCGCTCTTGAGATTGCGCAGCTTAGGATCGCTCTCAGCCTCAAGACTCGACCATTTGTTTTCAAACCTGGACTTAGATTCAGAATGTTCAGAGGTCAATCATGATGTGAGGCCTGTGTGGCCCAATTTGAAGCAGCCCTCGAGCAAGAGGCGAGAAAAGTCAAATCAAGAAGATCAAAAGATCAAAGTTGTGAAGCTAGATCAGAGCACCCCTCGAACTAGGGCAAAGAATTTCAAATGTGCTCGAAGAGTCAAAAAAATTGGGATGTTTCTCAAGCTAACAAGATCGGCAAGAATGCCGAATCCCAGAATGGAGGAAAGAAGAAAGTATTGCTGAAGGACAACCGAGTTCCTATCCACAACACTAGGGGCAAATTCAGCCCCCCGTTGCATGGACTCCTACACCGTCAGCGAACAGCAGCCACTCTCTTGGATTCAGACGGATTCGAGATCTCAAAACCATTTGACATGGACCAAGCTACACTTTTACCCTTGAGAGGCTCGCTGGGGTCGAAAACCCGGAAGGGCGACCCAGGCAAAAGTTAGAGCAAGAAAAGAAGAAAAAGAACAAAAAAAAAAGAAATGCAAAGAATGAAAAAAGAAAAGAAAAAAAAAATGATGATGAAGAAAATGAAAAGAAAAGAAAAAAAAAAAGAAGAAAATAACAAAAAGAAATGAAAGGAAAGAAGAACAAAGCTCGCAAGGTTGAAAACCCAGAAAGGGCGGCCTTGGCAAAAGTTAGAGCGCAAAAGGAGAGGTTAATACCCGAGTGTACCTTAACCCCCAGAACTACGTAAGGTTGATTCCCATGTTTGGGATACGTAGACAACTTCATTTTTGAAGTCCAGCCACAAACACTTCCAATCAAGTGTGTCCATGTATTGTTTTTGATGGTCCTCGCCTTCTCTGTATCCGAGAGTTCGGTTGTGATCATTACCATGAAGACTGATACAATGCGCTGCGGTGCCATTCAAACAAGGGGCAACTTTCCGTTGCCATTCAATGCACTGCGGTGCCGTTCAAATAAGGGGCAACTTTCCATTGCCATGCAGCTCTCTTCGAGCAAGGGGCAATTTTCCTCCAGATCCGAGGTTGTGCATATCAAGAGTAGGTTCCGTGCTTGCTGAGCATTGGCCGTTTGCAAAAATAGTTTTTGAGAATTTTTACTGAGGTTGACTAATTTTCTCGAAAATTATCCCATTTTTTCCAAAACTGAACCTTTTTCTTGGATCCAAAAAAGGAAAATTTTTAGTGCTCATAACCTAACTTGCATGATTTTAAATCAAAAATCGAACAAGCATGTCAATCTAACTCTCATTTTGATCAAAATTGTTTTAGTAGAAAGCCAAAAACAAAAAATGGTCAAAATAAAGAACTAGGGGCACAGTTGAGTCAGGTGTTCTGTCTTTTCCCCATGATCAACATACCTGCCAGAAAGGGCACTCTACCTGCCAGAAGGGCACTCTACTTGCCGGAAGAGGGCACCACTGAAGCTGACCGCAAAAGGGCTGAAAGCTCTCTCATCCTCCAAGCAGCGAAGTATCAAGTTAAGTGCGAAGCACGAACTGGATGGATCAAGATTTCCACTTCCTCATCTGGACAGAATCTGATCACGTTCAAACTCCTCAGCAGAGCATCATCAACCGATGTTAGCTGCAGATTTGCTACACACCCAGTTGTAGTGCAACCCCTCTGTGGGAGAAACTCACTGTTGTGAGCAGAAGAAAGAGAATCTAGCAGAATGCTAGGGGCATGAGCCCGCAACTTCTTGTTCATCCATCAACCACCCAGGGGAGGGATGAAAAATGAGAGATTGAAGAATAGAGAGATGTGCGCTGAGAGAAAAAGTGAGGAAAAGGGTTTTGTGAGAAAAGCCGAGCTTGAGAGCCGAGTGATGTGAGAATCACAAATGAGAAAAGGTGGGAAACAACACCCGGAAAAACTGGCTCCTCGTGAACTGAGAGGTCTCTTACCATTGGTGATACACATCCGACTGTTGTGTTTGTGTCTTTGTTTGTCTCGATTCCTGTTTTGAGTCTTTTTGAGTGTCAACGGATGTGTTTAGGTTCTTCTACCTTCGTTTTTCCTTTGTCGAGTCATTTTTGGCTGTGATCAGTCGTAGGCTCAATACCCAGTTAAGAACTTATTCTCACTCCCAGTTTCAAAAAATCGTTTTGTGCTCAGAGTGTTGTGCCATTCTCCACATTTGTGCAAAACAAGATTCTTTCTTTCATAAACCGCAGGTTCAACCCAGGTCATGTGAGAACAGTAGAACAAGGACCTATCTGAAGCTATATAGGTTCTAGACTGCAAAGCAAAAGAAAAGAGGGAAAATTTGGAGCATCCTAGTGTGTTTCAACTTCGGCAAATTCCGAGACTGCATTCCAGGTGCACCTTCTCAGGCCTCGCCATTTCTCTGGAGTATGAGTGTATCTCGACCCCAAGCTTAAGCCTGCTTCAAGTCAGAACAGCAATTAAAGCAACTGCAGATGTTATCTCTCGCCAATATAGACAGGGTGTCCCCTTTTGAGCTGAGCGTGTTGCCACGTCCTTTGAGAGGTAAATCGGAGGCACCAGAGTACATGTTTGATGCTCCTCTATTGCATAAAATGTGAACTTTCATATACACTTCTGTTGCATGCGTGCCGCGCATCGTTATGATTCATGCATAGAATATGCTTGCTTTCGATTCCGCATAGAATATGTTTTGCTTTCAATATTGCATAGAATATGCTTTCCATGTTGCATAGAAAATGCCCCCTTACTTGCATAGAAAATGCATTTTATCGCACTTCTTTTGTGCACCTCACTTGCATTGTCATGCACACTTCTTCATTTGCGTTGTCACGCACTTTCCACTTGCATTGTGATGCACATTTCAATCGCATTGTTATGCGCACTCTTTTTTTGAAACACCGGGATACGTCCCTAGGTTTCTCCTTCCTTCCGAAACACCGGGATACGTCCCTATGTTTCTCCTTTTTTTCTGAAACACCGGGATACGTCCCTACGTTTCTTCTCTTTTTCTGAAACACCGGGATACGTCCCTATGTTTCTACTTCCTTCCGAAACACCGGGATACGTCCCTATGTTTCTCTCTTTCTGAAACACCGGGATACGTCCCTATGTTTCTCCCTTTCTGAAACATCGGGATACGTCCCTATGTTTCTCCTTCCTCCCTAAACACCGGGATACGTCCCTAATCACTGGGATACGTCCCTAATCACCAGGATACGTCCCTAACCACTGGGATACGTCCCTATGTTTCTACTTCCTTCCGAAACACCGGGATACATCCCTATGTTTCTCCTTCTTTCTGAAACACCGGGATACGTCCCTACGTTTCTTCTCTTTTTCTGAAACACCGGGATACGTCCCTATGTTTCTACTTCCTTTCGAAACACCGGGATACGTCCCCATGTTTCTCCATTTCTGAAACACCGGGATATGTCCCTATGTTTCTCTCTCTTTCCAAAACACCGGGATACGTCCCTATGTTTCTTCTCCCTTTCTGAAACACCGGGATACGTCCCTATGTTTCTCTTTCATTCCGAAACACCGGGATACGTCCCTATGTTTCTTCTCCTTTTCCGAAACACCGGGATATGTCCCTATGTTTCTCCTTCTTTCCGAAACATTGGGATACGTCCCTATGTTTCTTCTCCCTTTCTGAAACACCGGGATATGTCCCTATGTTTCTCCTTCTTTCCGAAACACCGGGATACGTCCCTATGTTTCTCCTTCATTCAGAAACACCGGGATACGTCCCTATGTTTCTCCCTCTTTGGTTAAGAGCATTTGGAATACGTTCCAATGCTTATACCACTCTGAAACATCGGGATATGTCCCTATGTTTCTCCCTCTTTGGTTAAGAGCATTTGGAATACGTTCCAATGCTTATACCTTTCCGAAACACCGGGATACGTCCCTATGTTTCTTGCATGATCATAAGTTATGCTCGGCTTTGTGCATTGTCTTGCATTTTGCCCCTGCCTTCGGGCGCATATCTTTATCTGTAGCTTGTATGCTTTGTCTAAGTCTTCGGCCTTGTCAAAAATGGGTCATCTTTGGGCTTTGACATTCACTCCCGTCATTTTTATGACTTTCGAGTTCTGTCAAAGAGGGGCAACTGTAGACACTCCATTTTTGACCGTCCTCAAGATTTGGACGTCACCATTTGAACACTTGGTGATCATTCATGTTCGTGTTCGTCTTGAGTTCTCGGAGGTTTCGGCCGCGTGCCTTGCCTCAAGACCTCTCGACTTCTGTTTTTGCTTCTGGGGACAGGGAATGGCTTGATTGGACATCCCCACACCTCACCGGCCATGGCTTGAGGCCACCGGCCCTGTTTTCTTGCCACCGGCCATTGGTGATGGTCGGTCGGCACCTTTGGTGGCCGGTCGGCATCTTTTACAGCCGGTCAGCATCTTTTGCGGCCGGTCGGCATCTTTTGTGGTTGGTCGGCCAACTTTGCTGGCCGATTAACCACTTTTTCTGGCTGAGACCTTTTCTTGAGGGGGTTTGAACCTTTTGAACCCCCTGTTTTAGCTTCTTGAGGAAGCTTGAACCTTTTGAACCCTTGGTTTTTAGCTTCTTGAGGAAGCTTGAACCTTTTGAACCCTTGGTTTAGCTTCTCCAAGAAGCTTGAACCCTTTGCACCCTTGGTTTAGCTTCTCTAAGAAGCTTGAACCCTTTGCACCTTTGCTCTAGCTTCTCCAAGAAGCTTGAACCCTTGTCTAGCTTCTCCAAGATGCTTGACCCCTTTGCCTAGCTTCTCCAAGAAGCTTGGCCCTTTTGCTACAAGCTTCTAAGAGAAGCTTGACCCCTTTGCTTAGCTTCCCTTAGAAGCTTGACCCCCTTGACCCTTTTTTTATGTTAGCTTCTCTTAGAAGCTTGGCACCTTGCCTTGGCCTATATAAGGAGAGCCTCTCCTTCCATTTCAAGGGTGGAAAAAAATCTGATATATAAGATATATATATCACTCTCTTTCTATATCTCCTTCTCTCTCTACATTTGGGTGTGTTAGAGGGTTCAAAAGGGTCTTGTTCTTGGCCTATTGCACACCACTTCATAGCCACACACTTCCATCATCACTTGGAGGTTCTTGGAGCTTGTTTTCAGAGGTTGAGGGTTGCATTTTTGGGTCTAAAAGCTGCTGGTTCTTGCTGGTCTTCAAAGGTAACCCTTTTTCCCTCTTTATTCCCCGTTTTTGCACACACTTTTAGCCTGTCTTGAATGCTGTTTTGGGCTTTGTCATAAACTAAAAAAAGTCTTATTTTGAGCTTCTCTTGAAGTTTGTTTAAGACCACTTTTGTGTTTGGGGTCGTTTACCCCCTCTTAGGCCTTATTTGGCCCCCATTTTGTGCTATTTTTGGTGAGCTCCGGGACCACTTTGTTTGGGCCTCCTCACCACTGAAATCTTGAGGGATTTCAGTTGTGAGGATGGTGGTTTAAGGTCCTAAGAAGGAGAGGGCCATCCCCTCTCCTTGTTGTCTTCAATATGTGTCATTTTTGCCTCATGTGTGAGCACCATTTTTGCCTCATGGGTTTTGGGGGCTCATTTTGCATGTTGAAACTCTGTCTTGGGTTGTTTAGTTCATGCCATGAGTGGTTGGGGTGGTTGTGGTAGAACCCCCCCCTTTGGAGGCCTTGAATGCTCCCCTTTTCACATCCATTCCCTAACATGTTTTGGGGTCCTCTTTTGCATGCTTTTCATGATTTAATATGAGTGTTTAATGTCCAAGTATATTGATTTGATGTGTGCTTAGAGTTGTCATCTTTCATGCTTAAGTAATGAACCTTGATGTGTGCATGCTTGCACACATGATTTGTGCCTTCTCGCACCACTTTTGGTCACTATTTTGAGGTGGGGCTGAGGTCTACCCCTTTGTGGTTTAAATCCACCTTTGCATGAGCACGGTGCATTACATTAGGAGCATGCTTGCATTATATCTTATTTGCATGTTTGCACCTTGTTTCGTTAAGTTGCATCACATAATCTCATTGTATGCTTGACATCACCACATTGCATTTAGTTTAGCTTGCATGGTTAGGAAGTGTCAAGTTGCATTAGCCTAACATGTTCACCTTGTATTGCATGTGTTGCATCACTTTGCATTGAACATTGCATACATGCATTGCATGGCTTGGTTTGGGGTGTCAAACCAAGCATGAGGATTGAGGGATGGTCGTACTCAAAGTGACGAAACACGTCTCAATCCTCGGTCGTCGATGCCTTTGATCTCAATATGATAAGGTGTTAGCTTTCATTTGATTGTTGCATGCATTTACATTGAATGGCAAACTTGGCCCCTTAGGCCATCATGCATAATTGATGGCCCGAGAGTCGAGGGCCATGCTCCATTGAGTCTATTGCATGATAGGGAGTGTGACCATGCTTACATTTGCTTGAAATTCCATGCCATACACTGCTTGCCCTCTGTTGTTGTCAAAACTGGTTTCTGCAGGAAGTTTTGGCCGGCCGGCCATCTATAGTGCCGACCGGCCATCAATGAATGGCCGATAGCTTCATCAGTGGCTGGTGGCCATTTCCCATGGCCGGTGGCCATTTCCCATGGCCGGTGGCCATTCCTCCCAGCCGGTGGTGTTCCACAGTGTGCATAGAATCTGTCCTGAGACTTGTGTAGTCTTCAGAGGAGCTAGGCAGTGAAAACAGAGGCAGCAATGCTATGGCAGCGAGCTTCCGGGCAGTACGAGTCAAGCATGCATCATCCAAACATTTTGAAAGCAGGGCTGCGGCTATTTTAATTCTGCGTTTAATTTATTAATTAATTAGAAGTTCTGTAATAATTAATTAAGTAGTTAATTATTTATTCGGTTATGTAATATTTATTCGGACCCTCCGAGCGAGGGCAATTGTGTAATAAGTGTGCGTGAGTGTGTGTATGTCTTCCCACCCCGCTTCTTTCTCCCTTTTACTTACCTGCTTTTGATGGTAGACTAGGTCATATTTAAATTAGCATACCCTATGCTATGCATGCTTGCATCCATTCATTTGTCTTACATACACCGGGCTCGGCACATCATGCTAACTGCACTTGTATTTCAATTCCAAGTTGAGTACTTGTTAGTTGCAGCATTTCACATGCCATCTTTAGGATAGCCGAGCCTATTGTAGTTGCATTTTGCATGTGTTGCATTAGCCACCTTAACATGAACTAGGATCATGCATATGATTACTAACTAGTTTATGTTTTGGCTTGGAGTACTAGGTAAGCTTTTATGCTTTAGCATACCGCATGCGTGTGAGTGTTGCCATAATAGCATGATTACCATGAGGCTAGCTGCTTATGTGATATACCTGCTTGAATACCTGTGGATGGAGGTTGAATTACCTGAATTGGAATAATACATTAAAACTGTGAGTTTTAAGCCCACTCGACAGTGGCAAAACCATCTTTTCTAAAGCCCACCCGAGGGTGGCAAAATCTGCATTTTTTAGCCTACTTGCGAGTAGCAAACCATTTTCAAAACAAACATGAAATGTTTTGTTCCAATTTAGGCGATTTGGTCTATACTTGTTTGCTGTGCGCATCACATAGTAATTCTAGGCTAATAACCGGAACAAGAACACATAACGTTTTCAAAACAAGATATCATGGTTAGTAGAGGCCGATCTTCGGATCGGGCGAGAGGGGGTGCTCATAGCTGACCTTCCCTAATTGTACCCAAGTTCCCGAGCCGAGGCAACTTTGGTGATGACGAACACGTGGCCTTTGGCACCGAGTCAGGGTTTCCTAAATTCCCCCATAAAAAAAAATATTTAGGTGGCGACTCTGTATCTGGCAAAGCAGTCCATGTTTGGCACTTCTTTCAAAAAATCTGTTTCTCAAACGATTTGCCGGATTTGGACTCTTTGGTTCAGATTAAGAACCGTGACAAGACGAGTCCGAACTGTAGCGTTGAGGCCCCTAGCCGACATGTTACAGTTACTTTTGGAGACAACAAGAAAGGAAAAATCATTGGTATTGGTAGTATCGGTATTTCTCCTAACCCTTCTATTGAAAATGTTTTATTTATTGATGGACTTAAGCATAACCTACTTAGTATTAGTCAATTATGTGATAAAGGTAATCGAGTTATTTTTGATAAATCACATTGCACAATTGAAAGCACAAATGATTATAAAGCTTTATTCGTTGGTAATCGCCATGATAATATTTATGTTTTTCATCTTAATGATCTCTATACTAGTGATATTAAATGTTTATATGTTAATAATGAAAATAGTTGGTTATGGCATAGAAGACTTGGTCATGCTCATATGGATTTAATTGCTAAACTTTTGAGAAAAGATTTGGTCATTGGACTTCCAAAAATTAAATTTGAAAAAGATCATCTTTGTAGTGCTTGTCAACAAGGAAAACAAACTAAAACATCATTTAAATCAAAATCTCATATTTCCATAACTAGATCTTTACAACTATTATATATGGATTTATTTGGTCCCTCAAGGACATCTAGTCTAGGTGGTAAACATTATTGTCTTGTTATTGTTGATGATTATTCAAGATTTACATGGGTTATGTTTTTAGCACACAAAGATGAAACCTTTTCTTCTTTTACAAAACTCTGTCGTAGAATTCAAAATGAAAAAGGCTTTCTTATTACTAATATTCGAACCGACCATGATACAGAACTTAAAAATGAGAAATTTGAATTGTTTTGTGATGAGCATGGTATTGGACATAATTTTTTAGCACCTAGAACCCCTCAACAAAATGGTGTAGTAGAAAGGAAGAATAGAACTTTAGAAGAGATGAGTAGAACAATGCTTTGCGAAAATAATCTTCGTAAATATTTTTGGGCTGAAGCCGTTCACACCGCATGCTATATTTTAAATCGTGCATTAATTAGACCTATTCTCAAAAAGACTCCTTATGAACTTTGGCATGATAGAAAGCCCAACATTAGTCATTTGCATGTTTTTGGTTGTAAATGTTTTGTGCATAATATTGGTAAGGATAACTTAGGTAAATTTGATTCAAAATCTGATGAAGCAATTTTTCTTGGCTATTCCCTAACTAGTAAAGCTTATCGTGTTTTTAATAAAAGAACTCTTCTTGTGGAAGAATCTATACATGTGGCATTTGATGAAACTAACATTTCTGCTCAAAAGCAAATTGTTAGTGATAATATAGATTTGGAACCAAATGTGGAAGATTCAAGTATCTACAAAGAAGAGAACCAACCATGTAAGTTGAACAAAGAGATTGAACAACCTATTCTCCCACCTCAAGAAGAAGGAGGAAACAATAATGATTTGCCAAGAGAATGGAAGTTTGTTCATAATCATCCTAAGGATTTAATCCTAAGTGACCCTACAAAAGGTATTGAACTCACTCTTCACTTAGAAATATTTGTAGTAACTTGGCTTTTCTCTCATACATTGAGCCTAAAAACTTTCAAGAAGCTGAATTCGATGAACATTGGATGATAGTTATGCATGAAGAGCTTAATTAGTTTGAGAGAAACAAAGTGTCGGAGCTTGTGCCAAAACCTAAAGATCATACCATTATCGGTACCAAATGGATATTTCGAAACAAGCTTGATGAATCCGGCACAATTATAAGAAACAATGCTAGACTTGTTGCACAAGGATACAATCAGGAAGAAGGTATTGATTTCGATGAAACCTTTGCCCCAGTTGCTAGATTAGAAGTCATTTGCATGTTACTTACATTTGCATGTTTTAGAGATTTCAAACTTTATCAAATGGATGTAAAAAGTTCCTTTCTTAATGGTTTTATAAATGAGGAAGTTTATGTTAAACAACCCCCAGGTTTTGAAGATCATACTTTTTCAAATCATGTTTTTAAACTATCAAAAGCTTTCTATGGTTTGAAATAAGCACCTCGTGCATGGTATGAACGATCAAGTAAATTTTTGATTGAAAATAATTTTTCTAGAGGAATGATTGACACAACACTTTTGTTAAAACTAAAAATGATGATTTACTTATTGTGCAAATATATGTGGATGACATTATATTTGGTGCTACTAATGAAACCTTGTGTAAGGAATTTGCTAAGTGTATGCAAGGTGAGTTTGAGATAAGCATGATGGGAGAGCAAAATTATTTCCTTGGGTTTCAAATCAAACAATGTAAGGAAGGAATTTTTATCAACCAAGCTAAGTACACAAAAGAACTACTCAAAAAGTTTAGTATGTATGACTCAAAAATAGCTGGAACACCTATGAGCACATCCATTAAGCTAGACAAGGATGAAAAAGGTAAGTCCATTGATCAAACAAAATATTGAGGTATGATCGACTCACTTCTTTATTTAACTGCAAGTAGACCCGATATTATGTTTAGTGTTTGTATGTGTGCTAGATATCAATCAAATCCTAAGGAATCACATCTCAGTGTTGTTAAAAGAATTTTTGGATATTTTGTTGGCACTCAAAATTTGGGACTGTTTTATCCTAGAGATATTGCATTTGATTCAATTAGTTACTCGGATGCCGACTTTGCCGGATGCAAACTTGATAGAAAAAGTATCAGTGACACTTGTTACTTTCTTGGTAACTCATTATTATCTTGGTTTAGCAAAAAGCAAAATTTTGTTACTTTATCAACGGCCGAAGCTGAATATATAGCTTTCAGAAGTTGTTGTGCCCAAATACTTTGGATGAAACAACAATTAGGGGACTTTGATTTGCATTATGATCATATCCCTATTAAATGTGATAATACTAGTGCCATCAATTTAAGCAAAAATCCAGTTCAACACTCACGAACAAAACATATTAAAATTCGACATCATTTTTTAAGAGATCATGTTCAAAAAGGAAATATTGTACTTGAATTTGTAAACATCGACAAGCAATTGGCGGATATTTTCACAAAACCCCTAAGTGATGATCGCTTCAATTTTATTCGTGGCGAGCTTGAAGTGTCAATTTCTACTTAAAAAGTTTTGTTATGACTGTGAAACTTGAATTTTTATTAAAATGATATATGTGTATTGCTACGTTGATATGGAAACATTTA
This sequence comes from Camellia japonica, assembly GCA_030407325.1. Classification (NCBI taxonomy): domain Eukaryota; kingdom Viridiplantae; phylum Streptophyta; class Magnoliopsida; order Ericales; family Theaceae; genus Camellia; species Camellia japonica. The sequence continues at coordinate 133,420,068 of JAPPVO010000029.1, read as the reverse complement.
TATCAGTTGAATGCTCTCAAGTCCTTCATACATTTATTCTCCTTAACAATTTGCTATTCTCAACTGTGTAATTTTTTTTGGGTTCTGCATCTTGAGGTAAAATTAACTTTGCATACATTGATTTTTTTAAAAACCCTCATGGTATTTTTTTTGCCTTCCAGCAGCACCAACGTCTCATTAAGTTTAATTTCTGCTGGTATTATTTTATTTATTTTTATTATTTTGCTATTAGGCTTAATTTCTTTTAGTTTTATTTTTTTTTCATTATTATTTTTTGTTTGGGCTTAATTTTCTTATTTTTTTCTCTGCTTTTTAATTTCATTTTTCAGTACTTAAACAAAAAAAACAAAACAAAAAACACCCTTTATTTTTTTTACCGCCATACGCCGATCAAAATACACATATTTCCATAAATAAAAAAAAAACCCTTTCATTTTTTTTACGGCCATACGTCGATCTTACTTACTCGCCTCTTCCACCGCTCTCTTCTTCTTTTTATCACCTTGGGCGACCCTTTACGCCCCTGCCCTCGTGCTTTCGTCGAGAGCGATGACTTCCCGCTGACTATCAAAAGCCAAGAACGACGTTGCTCCAAATCGGGCCATGGAGGTGGTCTTTCGTTTAAGCTCTTTATTTTCGGCCTTCAGTGCGCCTATCTCTGCTCGCGCATCCTTGTACATACGCTGGAGCAGAGCAAATTGGGCACTGACCTGATAGAGCTCACTCGTTCTATTCTGCAGTCGGTAAGCCAATTTTGTGACTGCAGTCACCGTCTCCATACAAGACATCAATGTGAAATGATTGGCTTTAATGTCTGATTGAGCTGCCATTATTTGCTCAATCGACATCATAGGAAGGTTGGGAAGAGTGGGAGCCGGGGCACTCGGCCCAGCAGCGCTTACGGGATCATTCAGGTCCGGAAAGAGAGTAAGGGGACGGGACAAGGCCATGTAGTAGGAGAGAGAGATGTAATCGAAAGGAGAGTCATTTTTGGCAGCCTTTTTGCTCTGTTCAGTCTCTCTGTTCTATCTCTCTCACGAAGTGAATGAGGAAGAAGAAGGCGCATAGAGTGATTAAGAAGAAGACGAATGAGAAGATGACAAGAGGGAGAAAGAGTCGAGGCAGCTGATTGACTGATTGACCCATTTTGCTTTTGTCGATCGGCTGACAAAAAAGCGAGGATGCGTGTCCGACGCGATTTTCGACGGAAACGAGAGAGGCGCGCAAATCATATATATATATATATGTTTTGAATTGTATAGATGCCATTTATCACTATCATTTTCCTCCTCCTCCTCTAGATTCTGACCCATGATTTCCTTTTGATAATGTCACAGAGGGAGAAATTATATGATGTTATGTATTATGGTATTATTTTCAAATTATGATATTTATTTGAGAACTAATCTGATGATTATGTATTTATAGTTTGATATCTTAGTCTCATATCATGTCTCTAATTAAAGCTTATTTATTACACATGTGCTAACCTATGTATTTAGAAATGAATTCAGGGAGCATGACTTGAGGGGGAGCTTTTCTTACTCCCAAATCAAATCAAAACATCATTGTGTGCCATCATCAAAAAGGGGGAGATTGTTAGACTTATTTATTTTGATGATTTATTTAATTATGTTTTTAATTTATTTGAAAAAGAAAAATAGAATCAAAATTTATTTTGATGATTTATTTGAAAGTGAAAAATAGAATCAAAATTTATTTTGTCCCATTATTTCTCACCTAAACCTTTATCCTAAATGTTGTTAAAATGAATTTAATATTTGATTAAATTAGAAGTTCAAATAGCTCAAAACAGAGGTTCAAACAGCCCAGCACAGCAGCAGGCCAAAAGGTTCAAACAGCCAGCACAGCAGCAGGTTAAAAGGTTCAAACAGCCTAGTACAACAGCAGGCCAAAAGGTTCAGGTGGAAGATATTTAAATTAGTAATGATGGAGTACAACGGCTATAAATGGCTATAAATTCAAATGAATACAACGACTATAAACGGCTATAAGCTTCATTATATATACCAAAACCTCTAATGTAAACAAGTGACAAAAAAAAAAACAGAAAATATTCTTTGATCTATAATCACTCACATCTATTCTCTGAAAAATTCTCTGAGGAGTGTTCTTTAATTTTTGTTTACATCCTCTTTCATAAATTATACACTGAAACGTATAGCTTTAAACCCATCTTTCCTGTGTGAGATTTACAGAAAAACCAGAGTTTCATTTTTATATCTATCTTTGAGAGATAATTTTTGTAGCTTTCTGTGAAAGCAAAAATACCTTCTTTTCAACTTTGTAAGAGTGTAGTACACTCAATATTCTTGACTTAGAAAGTCTGTGTAAAATCCGTAGAGGATTGCTCCATTTGTAAAGAGGTTGCTAGCACCTCCGTGAAGTTAGAGCATAGTGGAAAATCTCAAGTGAAGCTTGAGGAGTGGACGTAGGTCGAGTTAAAACCGAACCACTATAAATTTGTTTGCCTCTCTCTCCCTTATCTCTTTATTTTATTTAAATTGCTGTACCTATATTTCACATTTTCACTGTGCTAAAATCATTAACTGACATAATTGTTAGAACACTTGTTTTAATTATTTTTATTTCATTAACTATATTTATTTATTGTGCTAGTCATAATTTTTATTAGGGTATTATTAATTTTTAATTGTAAAAACCTAATTCACCCCCTCTTAGGTTGTCTTTTGGATAACAATTGTTACCAAAATCAACAATGAAACCTAAATTGAAAGCATGAGAACATGATTAGCTAGGATTTTTCATTCAAATTGACTAAGAATCCGAGAACATTAACAACAATGGTACCAAAATCAACATTGAAAACTAAATTGAAGCAAGAGAATATGATTAACTAGGGTTTTCACTTAAATTGATTCAGAATCTAAGAACATTAATAGCAATGTTACCAAATCAACAATGAAACCTAAATTGAAAGCATGAGAATAGGATTAACTAGGTTTTTTCACTTAAATTGATTCAAAATATGAGAATGAAACCTACATGATCAGGGTGCTAGAGCTACCAAACATGATTAACAATGAAACCTAGCTAATCAATTATACCAATTACTTTCAAATTGATTCAGAATCTGAAAACATTAACAGCAATCGCATCAAAATCAACATTGAAACTTAAATTGAAAGCAAGAGAATATGATTCACTAGGGGTTTTTCACTCAAACTGACCAAGAATCTGAGAACATTCACAGGAATCATACTAAAATCAACATTGAAACCTAAATTGAAAATAAGAGAAAATGATTAATTCAGGTCTTTCACTTAAATTGATTGAAAATATGAGAACATTGATAGCAATTGTACCACACTCAACATTGAAACTTAAATTGAAAGCAAAAGAATATGATTAACTAGGGTTTTTCACTCAAATTGACTAAGAATCTGAGAACATTAACAACAATCGTATCAAAATCAACAATGAAACATAAATCAAAAGGAAGAGAACATGAATAACTAGGGTGTTTCAGTCAAATTGATTTAAAAGTTGAGAACATTAACAGCAATGGTACCAAAATCAACATTGAAACTAAATTGAAAGTAAGGGAACATGATTAACTAGGGTTTTTCACTCAAATTGACTAAAAATCTGAGAACATTAACAGCAATGGTACCAAAATCAACATTGAAAACTAAATTGAAAGCAAGAGAATATGATTAATTGGGGTTTTTCACTCAAATTGATTCAGAATCTGAGAACATTAATAGCAATGTTACCAAAATCAACAATGAAACCTAAATTGAAAGCATGAGAACATGATTAACTAGGGTTTTTCACTCAAATTGACTAAGAATTCGAGAATATTAACAGCAATGGTACCAAAATCAACATTGAAAACTAAATTGAAAGCAAGAGAATATGATTAACTAGGGTTTTTCACTCAAATTGATTCAGAATCTAAGAACATTAATAGCAATGTTACCAAAATCAACAATGAAACCTAAATTGAAAGCATGAGAACATGATTAACTAGGTTTTTTCACTCAAATTGATTCAAAATATGAGAATGAAACCTACATGATCAGGGTGCTAGAGCTACCAAACATGATTAAAAATGAAACCTAGTTAATCAATTGTACCAATTACTTTCAAATTGACTCAAAATCTGAGAACATTGACAACAATCGCAGCAAAATCAACATTGAAACTTAAATTGAAAGTAAAGAATATGATTCACTAGGGTTTTTCACTCAAATTGACTAAGAATCTGAGAACATTCACAGGAATCATACTAAAATCAACATTGAAACCTAAATAGAAAGCAAGAGAATATCATTAATTAAGGTTTTTCACTCAAATTGATTGAAAACATGAGAACATTGACAGCAATGGTACCACACTCAACGTTAAAACCTAAATTGAAAACAAGAGAATATGATTAACTAGGGTTTTTCACTCAAATTGACTAACAATCTGAGAACATTAACAACAATCATATCAAAATCAATAATGAAACATAAATCAAAAGGAAGAGAACATGAATAACTAGGGTGTTTCAGTCAAATTGATTTAAAAGTTGAGAACATTAACAGCAATGGTACCAAAATCAACATTGAAACTAAATTGAAAGTAAGGGAATATGATTAACTAGGGTTTTTCACTCAAATTGACTAAGAATCTAAGAACATTAACAACAATGGTACCAAAATCAACATTGAAAACTAAATTAAAAGCAAGAGAATATGATTAACTGGGATTTTTCACTCAAATTGATTCGGAATCTGAGAATATTAATAGCAATGTTACCAAAATCAACAATGAAACCTAAATTGAAAGCATGAGAACATGATTAACTTGGGTTTTTCACTCAAATTGATTCAAAATATGAGAACATTCACAGCAATCGCACCAAAATCAACATTGAAACTTAAATTGAAAGCAAGAGAATATGATTAACTAGGGTTTTTCACTCAAATTGATTCAAAATCTTAGAACATTCACAGGAATCATACTAAAATCAACAATAAAACCTAAATTGAAAGTAAGAGAATATGATTAACTAAGGTTTTTCACTCAAATTGATTGAAAATATGAGAACATTTATAGTAATCGCACCAAAATCAACATTGAAACCTAAATTGAAAGCAAGAGAATATGATTAACTACGGTTTTTCACTCAAATTGATTCAGAATCTGAGAAATTTACAGTAATCGTACCAAAATCAACAATGAAACCTAAAATGAAAGAATGAGAACATGATTTTGGTGCCATTGCAGTGAATGTTCTGAGATTCACAAACAAAAACAAAAACAAAAACAAAAGTTTTGAAAACAAGAGTTTTGAACTCAACATTCAAACTGAAATGGAAATCAAAAACAAAAGTTTAGAAAATGAAAGACTTCTGAAAAATTAGGGTTTAAGATACTTGAATCTTACTTGTTTTCACCATTTTTGGTTGTTCGGATCTCAAAATATTTGATGATCTACTTTGTTCTTCTGAAATTTGAGACGAGATTGATGAAGTAAGACGAAATGTGATGCGAAATTGATGAAGGTGAAAATGAAATCTACAAGGTGAGAAATGGCGGGATGAACTGTGAGAATGAAATCGTGAATGTGCGATTTATGTTTCGTGTTTTTGATTTGGTAAGAGTAGTTTCATCATTTAAACTTATGATGGGACTTATTGGTAAAAAGTTTTTGAAGTAGGACTTAATGTACCATTATTTCCTAAAATGGGACTTAGTTGTAAATCACCCTAAAAAAATCTTCTATTAACTAACTTTTATTGAATCATTTAAAAAAAAAAAATCTTATTATGCTTTAATTTACACATTTCAAAAAGTAAGTTGATTAATCTATTTAAAAATTTAAATTCAGAAATTTGAAAAGGAAACTTAACCAATTAGTTTTAAAATTTAAATTTTTGTACTACTAAAATATATGGATCAGTTCACATCTTCCACATATTTTTTTCTCTTGATGTTTAATTTTTTAAGTAATTAAAAATTTTATTTTATTGATTGATAAAAAGCACAGTAAACATTAAGATTATAATTTTTTTTTTTTTATGATATTGAGTTATTAAAATATTATGTATTATAGGCTTAAATTAAGAATTGTTAAAAAAAAATTGACTCGAATTAGATTTTTTAGGCTCATTTTTAATATTTAATCCAATATTGGAATCCTCAAACTAGTTCATACCAATCATGAACCGATAAAGACAATTTTTCATGATTAGGTGAAGGTCACATTGAAATAAATATTGAGTTGAGTAGCTTCTAGGTCAATTCTAATGTTTAATCCAACACCACAAGTCAATACTAATTCATTTTTATGCAAGAGTTATGACATAAGATAATTTATAATTTTAAGTAGACAAATTTTTAAGTTTTACAAAATAAAAAACAAAATTAGTATATTAACAAATGTAATTCACTACTATCATATGGTAAATTAAAATTATGAAACTTATAAAATGAAATGTATTTATATTTTATCGTAAATATAATTTTCTAAATTTATTATTTAATTTTTACCAATTAAATTATGACAGTTTTTTGTTAAGAACTTAGAACACACAATTAATAATATTGAATAAAAATCTTCTCTTATGTGCAACTTTGACAAAAATGAATAAAAATTAATTGATTATAAATCATTTTTACTATATATTTTTAATAAATTTTATATTATTATTTTAAATGAAAATCTAATTTTTGATTATTTATTTATACCCGTGCATAGCACGGATAATATTCTAGTTATATAATATAAGTAAAAACGTTATTAGGACTTTGAGGCTCAAAGTCTCAATGCAAATTTCTCAAATAATTGAATTTATGAATTATGAAAATACACGTTTGTGGGCTTGTTTTTTTCCGCGCCCCCACACCTTTTGGAAAAGGGTTTAAGAAGAAAGGCCCTCACAGTTTAGACTCTACCTGTGGTTCTGAATCTAGTCTCACAAGTGTAATGTGAGACTGATAAACACCAAAGAGTCTAAATCCGGCAAATCGTTTTGGAAAATCGATTTTAAATCAAATATTGCCAAAATTGGACTGCTTTGCCAGATTACAGAATCGCCACCTAAATATTTTATTTTTTGAAAAATTTAGGAAACCCTGACTCGTGCCAAAGGTCACGTGTCCGTTATCACTAAAGTTGCCTCGGCTCGAGAACTTGGGTACAAGAGGGGAAGGTCCTGAAATGAGCACCCCCGCTCGCCCGATCAAAGATCGGCCTCTATTATCATGATATGATGTTTTATAGACCTCATGTGTTCTTATTCCGATTATTAGCTAACTTTACTATTTGATGCGCACGCATACAAGTATAGACTAAATCGCAAGAATTGGAACATTTCATGTCATGTTTGTTTTCGAAAATGGTTTGAATTTGTCACCCTCAAGTGGGCTTAAAGATGCGGATTTGCCACCAAACATAGTGAACTTAAAACATGATTTGCCACTTCGCAAAGTGGGCTTAAAACATACATTCATTGAATCATTTCAATTCAAGCAACAAAGTCTTCATCCACAGGCATTCATGCAGTTAAGCAAGTAAGCACATAGCCTCATGGCAAGCATGCGAAACATGTCAGCACTCACACGCATGCAAGTATGCTAAAACGTAAAACTTACCGAGTACTCCAAGCCAAAACAAAAACTAGTTAGAAACAATGCATGATCCTAACTATGTTAAATGACTAATGCAACACATTCAATGATGTGACTAAATAGGCTCGGCTACCTAATCATGGTATTTGAAATACTTTGATAGCATGCTTTGAAACACGTATTCAAAGAAGTATTGAAATAACAATGTAGTTTGAATGATGTGCCGAGCCTTGGTGGATGCAAGACAAATGAATGAATGTAAACATGCGAGCATACGGTATGCTAATTGAAACATATCCCTAATCTAACCATCAAAAGCGATTAAATAAAAGAGAGAAAGATGTGGGGTTGGAAGACATACACACACGCACGCACACTTATTACAACATTATGCCCTCGCGAAGGAGTGTCCGAATGAATAAGAGCTAAGTTAACTAGCTACGCTAATTAAGCTAACTGTTACAAAACAAAACTAATTAACTATTCTAGCTAATTATTACAACAATTGAAATAAATTAACTAACTATTCTAAGCTAGCTAAATATTACAAACCGAAATTGAAGAATTAGTTACACTAACTAATTAAGTACAACATTTGAATTAACTAGCTATACTAAGCTAACTAAAGCAATTAAATGGCCTTGAGGGCGAGGGACGCATGCATGCTCGGTTGCTCCACCCGAAAATGCCACTGTCTTGCCATCAGATGCCTCTATTTGCACTCGTTTGATCACTGAAAATTGTGCCAACTCCTAGAATGCCTCTGCTCCAACTTAGGAGCACACTTGTGCAAAAATTCATTGGTGGCCGGTCGGCCACTATGACTGGCTCGTCGGCTACTGCTAGTGGCCGTCGGCCACTACTTCTGGCCAATCGGCCATCCCTATCCCGAACTTCCTTTTTTGCTGCAATAAAGAGCAAACAGAGGCAAAGTAGTGTATTCTCAAGGAGTGTATGTACTGCTACCCTCCTTATCATCACACAAGTTCAAAGGAGTGTAGCTCTTGGCCCTCAAACCATATACCAAGCAATTTTCATGCATGATGGCCAAAGAACCAAGCTTGTGCAAGCTTAATGAGTGAAAAACAAGACTCAATAAAACCACCACCCTATTATGCATGATCATGGGTAATAGTGACCAAGGAAAATGGCACGTTTCATCACTTTGAGTATGAAACGTCCCATTTTTCTCGTGTTCGAATTAACGTCCGATCCGAACACATGCAAGGCAACATGAAAGATGCTTATCTTGCCTCTTTTACTTGTCATGTTTTATTTACTCATTTTAGATTAGCAATCCATTCTTTAATTGATTAGTCCAAAAGTGAGTGTCTTCTAATGGAAGAGGTGTGTAGACCGCTTCGAGAACTCCCGCTCTTCGCGCCGCGAGGGCGCGAATCGTTTTGTTCTGAGCTACTATAGTTCAGAATCGTGTTACGGTTTTGAATCTAATATCACAAAGTGCAATGTGAGACCGATAAATCACCAAAGAGTCCAAATCTGGCAAATCGTTCTGGAAAACTGATTTTTATAAAGAAGTGCCAAACATGGACTGCTTTGCCAGATACAAAGTCGCCACCTAAATATTTTATTTTGGGAAAATTTAGGAAACCCTGACTCGTGCCTAAGGCCACGTGTCCGTCATCACCAAAGTTGCCTCGGCTCGGGAACTTGGGTACGAGAGGGGAAGGTCATGCAATGAGCACCCCCGCTCGCCCGATCAAAGATTGGCCTTTACTAACATGATATTTTGTTTTTGAAAACACATGTGTTCTTATTCCGGTTATTAACCTATAATTACTATGTGATGCGCGCAGCATACAAGTATAGACTAGATCACCTAAGTTGGAACAAAACATTGCATGTTCGTTTGTGAAAATGATTTGAAGTTTGCTACTCGCAAGTAGGCTAAGCCACGGATTTCAATGAATTGTTCCAATTCAAGCAATTCAACCTTCACCCACAGGCATTCATGCAATTATATCAGTTAAGCAGTTAGGCTCATGGCAAGCATGCTAACATGGCAACATACACATCTCATGCAGTATTCTAAAGCGTAAACACTCACAGTGTACTCCGAGCCAAAACAGAGAACTAGTTAGAAATCATGCATGATCCTAGTTCATGTTAAGATGGCTAATGTAACACATGCAAAAATGCAACTCAGATAGGCTCGGCTATTCTAAGATGTCATATGAATGTAACTTGATAACACGTATTCAAATCGGAATTGAAATACAATACAGTTAGTATGATGCGCCGAGCCCGGTGCATGCAAAACAGATGAATGATGCACGCATGCAAGCATAAGTATGCTAATCGAAATATGCCCTACAACTAACCATCGTAAGCGATTAAGTAAAAGGGAGAAAGAAATGAAGGTTGGAAGACATGCATCACACACACGCACGCTTATTACAACAGTTGGCCCTCTCGATGGAGGGTCCGAATAAGAAGCTAACTAGCTAATCTAAGCTAATTAAATTAATTACTACATCACAAAACTAATCAACTAATCCTAGTTAACTAATTAAGTACAAAATGAAGCTAATTAACTAACAAGTTAACTAACTAGTTATTACAACACAAATAAGCTAAATGCATTAACTACTTTGGTACAGAACCAAAGCATAAACTAGCTAAGGAAAGCAGTAAAGAGGAGTGCATGCATGCTCAGTCGCCTCGTTCGGAAATCCAACGCGATGCCCCAATTTGCCTCTATTTGTAACTGTTCTCAGAACCTTGCACCAAGCTCTAGAAAGCTTCCAACTCACCTTGGGGACCTATGGGAGGGCTGCCGACCAGTTGTTGGTGTTGCCAGCCATTGGCCGACCACTTTCCATTGCTGCAGACCAGAAAAACTGGTCGGCCAGCTAGTTTTTCTGGTCGGCCGACCAGTTTTGCTGCACTTCTCCACTTTGCTGCAACAGAGAGCAAGAAAGGGGCATGGCAATGTATTTGCAAGGTATGTGTGCACAACCACCCTCCCTATCATTTCATAAGCTCAAGGGAGTGTGGTTCTCGACCCTTGGGCCACCAATCGTGCATCTCGATGCATGATGGCCGAGAAGTCAAGATTGCACGAATCAATGTGAAATGAATGCACACATAACACATAAAGCCTTAACCTCTATCATGATTGATCAAGAGGGTCGGCGACCGAGAATTGAGCCACGTTTCATCACTTCAAGTATGAAACGTCCCTCGTTTCTCGTGTTTGGACTAATACCCTATCCAAACACAATGCAAGGCAACTAGTATGCTAAACAAAATGCCAACAACAAGCATGCACAATGCAATGTAACATGGCATACACAATGCAAACAACAACATAGCATACACAATGCAATGTAACATGGCATACACAATGCAATGTGACATGATCAACTTAACAAAGCTAATGACATGCAAACAATGCTAATGCAACATGAGCATGCTGTCAAGGCTAATGCATGCATACACAATGCAAGGCAACATAAGCATGTAACAACATGAGGCAATGTAACAACATTCACATAACATGCTTGATGGACTTAAACCAAAATGGACAGACCTCAGTCATGCCTAAATCAGTGGCCATAATGATGAAACTAAGTCATGAAGATCAAGACAAACATGCTCAATGCAATGGCCCATCAACTAGGCATAAGAGCACAACCCTCAAGAGTGCTCAAAGAGTGACAAATGTGGAAGTGTAACAACACTAAATGCACTGAAATTAGGTATGAAATGATGCCAAATCACTCAAACAATACAAGTATGGCATGCAAAGGTCCTTAAGCATTAAAGCTGGCAAAGAGGACTACAAAGGGGGCATGCAACACATGGCACAAATGCATGAACCAATCACGGACAGAGCTTAATTAGGTCTAAACAAAGACCAAAACATGCTGAGATGAGGGCTCAAGGACCTAGGCAAGATGGCATACATGCTAGGCCACAAACAAGGCAACAATGCATAACACTCAAAGGCACTTAAAGGGTGAATGAAGTGGGAACATGGCAATACTATAAGCTCTGAAATATCATGATAAATGATGCCAAATTATGTACACAACACAAATGAAGCATGCTATGGTGCTCAAAACTTGAAGTTAGTAAGGCCAATTGCACTATAACTATGCAAAACATGAAGCATATGGTCAAGGCAACCCAAAACAGTCTTAGAACATGTCAAAATGATTCTAAAACATGTATGGAAGGAAGCCAAAACAAGCTAGCATGAAGGGCATGAAGCATGGAATATGCAAGACCAAAAGGAAGGGTTACACTACACCTACCAAGACCAAGCATGAGATGGCTTCGCCAACAAAAATCAGAGTTATATTATGGCAAAATAACCCCAAAAACACATGGAAATGATAGATCGCAAGCTTAGGCATGAAGGCATACGCAATGGCTCATGTTTAAGGCATAAAGTACCAACCCTTCAAAGCATGGAAAGAGTGACAAGTGTGAGTGCATGGCAACATTACATGTACTGAAATCACTTTTCAAATGATGTCAAATCATGAAAATAGTCCAAGCAAGGCATGCTAGTGGACTTGATACACAAAGCTAACAAGCTAGAATGCATTATAGCTATACAAAGCATGGCATGCATGACCAAAATAACACAAATCAGAGCTAGAGCATGCTAAAACATGGACAAAAGCTTCTTAGAGTTTAGCCAAAATCATGCTAGAATGATGGTCTAAAACATGATACACATTAGGCTAGTTCATGGAATTGCACTACAAGTGTATGGAGCATGCAAGGGGCTATCAAACCAACCCAAAACAGATCTAAGGCATGTTAAAACAACACCAAAAACCTACTGAGATGGCCCCAAAACAAGCTAGAAAGACATGCTACTTCATGAGGCATGCAAGACTAGTTTGCAAAATTTACACTACAAGTGTATAAGGCATGCAAGGGATGACAAAACCAAGTCAAAACAGTGGTATGTCCTGTCAAAATAACCCCAAATACATGCTAACATATGGCCAACATAAGTTTAACAAACATGCTCAAACGTAAGGCAAGTAAAGCAAGCATATAAGACACAAGGAGGGGGGATGACCCTCTCCTATTTGGGACCTTAAAATACCATTTCCACCACTAAAATTCCTCTGAGTTTCAGTGGTGAGAAGACCAAAACAAGGTGGTCCCAATAGCTTAAAAGGAAGGTTCAAAACAAGGCCTAACAAGGCACAAGAGAGGGTAGACCACCCCCAACACAAAAGGGACCTTAAACAAACATGTTAAGCCTTAAAAGTTAGAACTTTTTTCAGTAGAAAGTCAAGCCAAAAACAGCATGCAAGTAGGTTCAAAAGCTTAAACCAAGACAAGGGTTTTAAGGGTTAGGAGCTCACCCTTGAAGAACACCTTCAAAGCTGCAACTCCAGCACTCTTTTTGAACCAAAACCAATCCAAGGACTCCAAAACCAACCTCAAAGAGCCTCAGCAACAAGAGTATGGTGTTTGAGTGTGTGTTTGTGTGCAATAGTATGATGAATATACACTTTCAAGCACAAAACAAAAACAAAGAAGGAGATATAGAGACAAAGATGTATGTATAGCTCAAAGGAGTTTTTCTGAACCTAAGGCATGAGGGAGGAGGCTCCCTTATATAGAAAAACAAGCAACAAGCTTGTTGGACAAGCTTTAGGCCTAAAGCCATCCCTCCATACACGTGTATGGAGGATGGCTTCTGTGCCTTTCAGCTGTAACAGCTGGCCTAAAAATATCTCCAAAAAGGTGATGGAAAGCTGCCGACCACTAGAAGTGGTCGGCTAGCTACTTCTACTGGTCAGCCGACCAGTGGAAGTGGTCGGCCAGGGCAAAAAGTGGTCGGCCATGGGGGGGGGGGGAGATGATCTGTAGCATGAAAGCAAGGCAATGGTGTGGTGGCTGACCAGAAAAGGTGGTCCAAAGACTAAGAAAACCAGTTGGCCGACCAGAAAACTGGCTGGCAGGAAGGAAAGTGGTCTCCAAGGGGAAGAACTGGTCTCCCACCCTTATACCACCTTCCAAACAAGGAAAACAAGGTATGTACCAAAAACAAACCAAAAAAGGATGCAAGACAAGAGTCCGGGAGGCAAGGCGTGTAGCCGGAAGCCTCGAAAACTAGTCTACGGGCACCAAAAGTGGTCTATGACCAAAACAGTGGTCTCCCAGACCACAGCGGCCCTCTAGGCCAAGGCAACAAGGCATGGTTCGAAAACCAAGCCAAACGGAGAACGTTAAGCGGTCTGGAGACAAGGCGCGCGACCGAAGGCTCCGAAAACCGGAAACTAGTCTCCAAGCGGAAAAAGTGGTCTACGACTACAAAAAGGTGGTCTACAAGACCTCTCCCTCCCTCCAGGGAAGGGAAACAAGGCTTGGTCCACAAATCAAGCCGAAACACAAAGAGTTCAGAGGCCTGGAGGTAAGGCACTCAGCCGAAAACTCCGAAACCTTGAAACAAGCACAACATGCGCAATCACCGAGCGCTCAATCGATGACGTCTGAGTCTTAAGGTCGGTCGAAAATGGAGTGTCTACAGTTGCCCCTCTTTGACAAAACTCGGAAGTCAAGAAGTGACGGGAGTGAATGTCAAAGCCCAGAGACGACCCATTTTTGACAAGGCCGAAGACTTAGACAAACAGGCAAGATAACAAAGAGATGTGCCCGCAGGCAGGGGCAAAATGCAAATGACATACACAAAGCCGAACATAACTTGTGATCATGCAAAAAAAGCTATAATGAAGTAATTATACACAATAAATGTAATAGTTTAAGCAAGCGAATATGAACCAAACTGCATCTCATGCAGAAAGGATGTAAGAAAATTATGCAATTCTCAAATTGCATCGGAATTTCTTTTGAATGAATCGTACATACGATATCGTCTGGTCGCGCTAGCTTCAAATGAACCGTACATACAATATCGTGCCTGCATAAGAAAGAAACTCAACAGGAACAATATAGTTAGAAACACATATTCCACGTTACATCATGGTATAATTTCAATACAAGATAAACACGTGCATATACAATGCCGATGGAAACATGCATAGCAATGCAAGTGAAAAGTGCATAACAATGCAACCGGAACGAGCATAACAATGCAAGTGAAAAGTGCGTGACAACGCAAGCATAGTGTGGGTGCATAACAGTGCAGCCGAAGTGCGCATAACAATGCGAGTAAAACATATGCGACAACGCAAATAGAGTGCATAACAATGCAACGAGTAGTGTGCATAACAATGCGACGAGTAGTGTGCATAACAATGCGCATAAAGAGTGCATAACAATGCAGGTGGAGAGTGCATGACAATGCAATGAGAAACGTGCATAACAATACGAGCAAGTGGTGTGCATAACAATGCAATGAGACGTGCATAACAAATGCGACGAGTGGTGTGCATAACAATGCACTTAAAGTGTGCATAACAATGCGAGAGAAGTGCAACTTCAATAGTATGTTCAAAACAAAATGCTGAATAAGGAAACATGAGCCTCAACGAGATTAATTTAACCGGAACCTCCGATTTACCTTTCGGAGGGGTCACAACGTATTAAAAAAGGATACACCTTGTTCTTGACGAGTAACGATGAGCTACGCATTGAAGACTTGAATTAAAGTTCCCGCGGGGACATTTTGAGCCGAAACGTGTACTTTTCTTGTACTTTCTCGAGAGCCAAGGACTCCAATCATCACCAAAATACACAGGGAGAACAATGGGACCTTGGAGACCATCCAGGAGGCCTGCCAACCACCCACATCAATGGCCGACCAGTTGTTGACCACTTAAGTGGTCGGCCGACCAGAAAAACTGGCTGGCTGACTAGTTTAGCAAAACAGGGACAGATTGGTCTTTTCAAGGCCGGATCTTTAAGTATACACATCCAAATCACTTTTGCTCACAAACACAAGGCTGAAACACATTCTCCTTTGCGCCTAGACCCTTTTCTTTCTCAGATCTGCACTTTATACGCGTTTTCCAACGCCCCACGCGAAGTTGTTTCGCGAAAACTTTTGATTCTCTTCATTTTGAACCGATTAGAATTTGTTTTCGGAGCTTCTTGCTCCATTTTCACCACTTGAGGTACGTTTGTCTCGAAGTTTAGCACTTTTTCCCGAGTGTTGACTTTTGTTGACTTTTTCTCTTCTCGAGAGTTGACTTTTGTTGACTTTTCGCAATTTTGGCTCCTTTCGCTCATTTTTGCTCATTTTTGCAGATTTCTTTAGATGGCCGACCATATACCGCATGAGGGGGGCTCTCCACGGGTAGAGGACGAGCCAGACATTATGCCGTTGCCGTCGAGGATACGGCCCTTCGATCCGGAGGGGTACCACCCGTAGGAGTATATCCTTCTTCCTAGCACCTTCCATCATTTCACCGATTTTGCGCGGCGAGCACCTGTAGACTTGTTGCTACGGAAGCCTGAGTCTCACCTATCTCATCATACGCGAGAGGTGCGTACTTCATTCTTACATTCTCTGCGATGTATTTTGCATCTCTTGCGCATATTTTATGCTTTCGCTATGTATTTTATCTGCTCGTTCTGAACACATTCACATACACAGCATTTCTACTCATTCTGAACGCAGCTCACACATAGCACAATACTGACTTGGTACACAACTTATTCATAACACAATGCTGACTTGGCACACAGCTCACAACACAACACTCTGTTAATTTGGCACACAGCTCATTTTGGGCACACAGCACATTTGGGGACACAGCTCATAACACTGCTCAATCTGAACACGCAGTTTATAACACAGTATTTTGCTCAATCTGAACACACAGTTCATAACGCAGTACTTTGCTCAATCTAAACACACAGTTCATAACGCAATATTTGCTCAATCTGAACACATAGTTCATAACGCAGTATTCGCTCAATCTGAACACACAGTTCATAACGCAGTATTCGCTCAATCTGAACACAAAGTTCATAACGCAGTATTTGCTCAATCTGAACACATAGTTCGTAACGCAGTATTTTGCTCAATCTGAACACGCAGTTCATAACGCAGTATTTGCTCAATCTGAACACGCAGTTCATAATGCAGTATTTGCTCAATCTGAACACACAGTTCATAATGCAGTATTTTGTTCAATCTGAACACACAGTTCATAACGCAGTATTTGCTCAATCTGAACACACAGTTCATAGCGCAGTATTCTGTTTATTTGCACACGGCTTATAACACTGTTCAATCTGAACACACAGTTCATAACACAACATTCTGTTTACTTTGCACACACCTCATAACGCTGCTCAATCTAAACACACAGTTCATAACACAGCATTCTGTTTATTTGCACACGGCTCATAACACTGCTCAATCTGAACACACAGTTCATAACACAGCATTCTGTTTACTTTGCACACGACTCATAACACTGCTCAATCTGAACACACAGTTCATAACACAGCATTCTGTTTACTTTGCACACGGCTCATAACACTGCTCAATTTGAACACACAGTTCATAACACAGCATTCTGTTTATTTGCACACCGCTCATAACACTGCTCAATCTGAACACACAGTTCATAACACAACATTTTGTTTATTTGCACACGGCTCATAACACTGCTCAATCTGAACACACAGTTCATAACACAGCATTCTGTTTACTTTGCACACGGCTCATAACCCTGCTCAATCTGAACACACAGTTCATAGCGCAGTATTCTGTTTATTTGCACACGGCTCATAACACTGCTCAATCTGAACACACAGTTCATAGCGCAGTATTCTGTTTATTTGCACACGGCTCATAACACTGCTCAATCTGAACACGCAGCACATCATACATTCATTTGTTTATTTGCACACGGCTCATAACACTGCTCAATCTGACACACGTTCATAACACAGCATTCTGTTTATTTGCACACGGCTCATAACACTGCTCAATCTGAACACACAGTTCATAACATAGCATTCTGTTTATTTTGAAACTGATTACATCTGTTCATTCTACATGCAGGTATCTTCCCGTTTCACACGGGGTTACAGGTCGATCATTGCTAGGGAGTGGTATATGGTGCTTTTGGAGGCTGTTCGGCATATTGTAGATGAGGCCGGGTTTGGCCTGTTTTGTATGGGGGTGTCGCGACTTCCGGCGAGCAGGACCCTTCTGGGCGCACTAGTAGAGAGATGGTGGGACACCACAAACTCCTTTCATTTCTCAGCCACCGGGGATATGACGATGACCCTGTATGACTTTTCTATGTTGACGGGCCTCGACGTGGAAGGCCGGCCGATCCCATACGATGCGGATATGGGTGAGTGGGAGACGGCTTAAACTTATCTGCTCGGAACCCATCCGCCGATCGACAGATCATCAGGCAAGGTCAGGTACACCTGGTTCGCCGAGCAGTTCAGGAGGACTATGCCTGAGACTGTTGAGGAGATAGAGCAGTATGCCTAGGGGTTTCTGATGTTCCTACTCGGGACGACACTGTTCTCCGACAGAGGGAACACAGTCGGACTATATCTGCTGAGCGCTCTGGTAGACCTATCACAGGTTAGTCAGTATGATTGGGGCGGCGTTGGCCTCGCTACCCTTTACTGCTACATGAGCGCGACCTCCCGCGGGCGCGGGGGTATAGTAGGTGGCTACTGGAGAGCCTGGGAGGTACATTCTGCCCTCTTGATTTACATTTCTGCCTTTCATTATCTGTACACTGCACACGGCACATATTGCACACATTACATTCTATACTCTGCATTCTGCACTTAGCATTCTGCATTTTCTATACATTCTGTATTCTGATTCTGTATTCAACATTCTGCATTTTCTATACATTCTGTATTCGCATTCTGCACTCAGCATTCTGTATTTTCTATACGTTCTGTATTCGCATTCTGCACTCAGCATTCTGCATTTTCTATATATTCTGTATTCTGACAGCCACTGTCTTGCCTTTCACAATTGTGGGTTTACGCCTACTTCCCGACACTCGCTCCCGAGCCGGAGGTTGAGGCCCCGCTTGAGATACCATACTCACACAGATACAATGGTCGGTGCCGGTCCAGGCCCCGGGAGACATTACTATATCTCCGACAGTACTTTGACACTGTACGAGCAGCGGAGGTAAACCAGAACTCTCAGTTCTTCATGCTTTTAGCTTTGATTCATCTTGCATATTCATGACAACTAATCAGTTCATGCATTTGATAGCTGCAGATTACTTGGCAGCCATGGATAGCCATGCCAGGGTGTTCCCGATTCCTGTTCGTTGGGCCATGGGGCGCCTCTCGGTACATGATTTTGTATGAGGGACCAGTCGGCAGAGCCTGGTTTCTCGGGGAGCGCTTCATGTGCCAGACGATGGGCAATCCGGCCCAGGAGATACCTTCAGTGCCTCTATTGGACATGCGGTCCACAGAGAGTCTCACCTCCCGGGAGACTGATGACCTCATGCTGGGTGCCGACGCAGTCCTTTTCTTGGAGGAGGGGGAGTACGCGACATACGTCCACACATTCCTGATGCCCCCTCTAACAGGTGTTCGCACCCCTACGAGGAGAGTTGCTGATATGCCATCATCGAGTCGAGCCCGAGCCACAGACATTCCCGCGACTAGCAGGGCCAGTAGTTCGGGAGGTAGGACTAGAGGGATGCCCTCGACTTGCCAGTATGTTGGGTGGCCAGATCTTCCGACCGAGTTGACGGGCTGGCAGTATGGGACTTCTTACCAGATTCCATTAGAGCCTCTAATGCCCGATCATCGATATGTTAGTGACCTTGACTCACCACCGGTATGCTCCACAGTTTTCATTTATCACTCAGATATTTAGACATTCATTCATTCACTGATGACTTAAACTTGTATCTACAGCCTCCCAGAGAGTATACAGAGGGGTTGCTCGGGGTGGTGGCCTCACTCGAGAGCATGGTCTTGCGGAGGGAGACGCTGCTGTATACCTCCGGCATTCCGATACTTTTCAATTTCCTTGTATTTATCATACTTCTGATGACATGCCGAAACTGAATATTTCACTACATTGATTGACTGCATGTGTAGAGCACATCTGACACATCACATTCACATATTATATCTGCATGCACACACTCCATGCATCATACTTGTATTTGCATCTGATATACATACTCTGGCTGATGTATTCAAACTGCCCTTTTTAGGTTCCACTGCCACGGCCTGGGCCATCCAGGCCTTCTCGAGCAGCTAGGAGAGGGGACTTGACTCGCAGCCGAAGAGGACGTGGAGCACCTGCCAGATAGGATGACGAGTCCAGCGAGGATGAGGAGTCTGCGCATCCTCAGTCAGAGACATCTGCAGGTAGAGATGATGACTCTGGTTCTAGTTCTGAGGGCGGAGGTGATGCCGATGAGGATTCCGAGGACGGCGACTCTGATTCAGATGGTGGTGCTGGCGGCGTTGGTGCAGAGGTTGTTCAGCCGAAGAGGGTGAAGAGGGCCTCTCGGTCTTGAGCTTGATAGCACCGATGCAAATGTTCCTGTTTTATTTCCTTTTTACATGTAGTTGTAGCACATTGTACAACATTAGGCAGGTTTTTTTTTTTTATATTTTCTTCAAACTTGTACCTTGTTGTAAAATGTTGTAAAAAGAAGCTATGATGGAATGAAAACAGTTTTTTGTTCAAAAAGTATTGTATTTTACATTCTAAGCATTGGATCGCACCATTTTGCGCAAAAATGAGATTGAATGGAATTTGAACATCGGGTATTGCCAAGTCAGGTAGTGAACCAACACAACAAACTAAACAACTCAACTCACTAAGAAACAACAAAACCTTAGCAAGTTTACAACTCGATAAGCAAAGAGCAACAACTCGATAAACAAATCGCAACAACTCGATAATCAAAACTTAACAACTCGATAAGCAAATGCATTTTGGAGAAACAAAGCAACGGAACGCATTCGAAACAGAGGTAAACTCAGACCTTCAACACTCTCAGCACACAAGAAAAGTAGAGACTCCCTTCTGGAGACAAGAAAGAGCTGGAGACCACTTTTTTACATATGGCCGACCAGTAAAGAGGGCTGCCGACCAGTTTTTTGTTCTGTAAACCAGAAAAGTAGCTGGTCGACTAGAAAAACTAGCTGGCCGACCAGCAAAGTGGTCGGCCAACCACTTGGCCTGGGGACCTCCAATTTTCTGACACTTGTCCTTCAAACAGTGCCTTATCCTTCATAAAGGTTCCAGCTTCGGAGTTCCCTCGTTCTAACTCAGTTTTGCACCAAAATGGAGGCGTTTCTTGTCGAAAATCTCACAAATTGGATTGCTAACTTGGATGGCTCGGAAAAGTTGAACTTCTGAGGCTTCAGCATAAATGCACTATTCACGCTGGGCTGCACCCCGCTGCGTTTTCTGTTCCTTCATGCTGCGGCAAGGTTTTGGAATCCGATCACCCATGTTTTTAGCTTTGGCGGACAAGAGATATGTCCCACTTTCGAACACTTCCAAGCTTTGATGGAGTCCGAACGCGAGGAAGAGATTTTGTCGCAATTCCGCTTCGCCCACATCCAAGCCTTAGGACGGATGTGTGGGCTTACCATGCATGACGCTCGATCTTTGATCCGCGATGGGAAATTGGACATCCCGAGCTTGGTTTATCGGTTTTCTGATGCCGGTGATCGCGGCGACCATCACTGGCAAGGTTTTCGGCGACACGCCCTTTGCTTGTGCATGTTGTTCCATTTCTGGCTTGCCTCAGGCTCCAGAGGATCTAGCTTCCGTTTGATTGAGGTTGCCCAAGGTTTGAAAGAGGGCAAAAGCTGCATCGCCATGACACTAGCTGAGACATTGATGGGCTTAGATGCTTTTCATCGCCGAGAGACGACTAGATTCGCGGGGAGTCCACTACTGCTGCAGGTAATGTTTCCCACCCCATCTCAATATAATTTCTCACATCACTCGGCCCTCAGGCTCGGTTTTTCTCTCAAAACCCTTTTCTCACTTTTCTCTCAACGTACACCTCTCTATTCTTTAATCTCTAATTTTTCATCCTTCCCCAGATATGGTTGATGGATAAATTGAAGGTTGTGGACTCATGCCCAGCATATTCAGCTCGCGGCTATTTCTTTGGCGACGTCTAGTTGATGCCCCTGACGAGGGATGGTGGTGCGAATGGATGTGTAGTCTATTCGCTACCAGTATTGCTTGGCGTTGCCCTTGGCTCAATCTGCCCGCGATGAGTTACAGCATGTCTCGCCAACCCGGGATTCAGTTGATCGGCCTGACTCACTGTGTCTTTTACTTCCCATTCCGATTCCGGCGTCAGTTTGGACATGATCAGACTTGCCCAGCAGAGGGGATAGAGTACCCTGCTGCATTTCCAGTTCGAGGCACACAGCTAGCTCGGTATGCCACAACATGGAGGACGAGAGAGCTTCTGGCCCCCGCTTCCACTTTCAGTTGCACCCTCTCTGGTGAGTGTATAGTTTGGCTTGATGAAAAGGCACAGGTTGGGCCTACTTTGGTATCAGAGGCTTCCACAAGCTCTGGAAGGGGACACAGGAACACCTGACTATGCCCCGAATTTATTTACTTTAATCAGTACTGTCAAGTTTTCTTTATGAATGTAATAAAAAACAACTTCAATTTGTATTCAAGAGTAGGAGAACTCTGTACTGAAATCAATGTAATTGAAGGTTGCGGGTATTGAAAATTTTCCATTTGGTCCAAAAATGGTCTTAGTCGTAAAAAGATTAATTTGAGCAAAATCAACTTTTATTAAAACTTTTCAAAACCATTTTCGATATGGATCACAACTGGACACGCCCGAGATCTATCACTAAGATGTATAACCCCGGATCCTCAGCAACTGGAAAGTTGCCCCTAGTCTGAATAGCACTGCACTGGAGATCATAACTGAGCTCTTGAATGCAGAATAAACAAAGATGACCAACAAGATCACATGGACAAAGTTGATGTAGAAGTGTTTATGGCTGGACTTTAAGATGAAGTTGCCTACGTATCCCAAAGATGGGAATCAAGCCTTACGTAGTTCGGCTCAGGTTCACTCGTGCATTAACACTCTCCTTTTGTGCTCTAACTTTTGCCAAGGTCGCCCTTTCTGGGTTTTCAACCTTTCGAGCTCAGTTTTTATTATTTCAAATTTTTTGTGCTCTAACTTTTGCCTAGGTCGCCCTTTCGGGTTTTCGGCCTAGCGAGCCTCTCAGGGATAGTATTTCTTCAACTTGTCCATGTTGATCGGCTGGGAGAACTCTAGGCCATCTAGGTCCATCAGAACGACAGCTCCACCCTACCAGATAGACTTGATGATGTAAGGACCAGTCTAATTGGGTCTAAACTTGCCCCTAGGGTGGTGGATGGGAGCTCGGTTGTCTTTGAGCACTAGATTCCCCTCTTTCAAATTCCTGGACTTAACCTTCTTGTTGACAGCCCTGGCAATTCTTCGCTGATAACCCTGGACGTGATACAGTGCTTTCAGCCTTCTTTCATTAAAGAGCATGAGTTCTTCGAACCTGCTTTGCTGCCAATCTACCTCAGCTATCTGACACTCAGCCAATACCCGTAATGACGGAACCTCAACTTCGATAGGCAGAACAGCATCCATCCCATAGACCAAGGAATACGGAGTCGCCGCCCCTGTAGAAGTTCAATTGAAGTCCGGTAGCCCCACAGAGCAAATGACAGCTTATCTGGCCAATCCCGGTAGGTTTCCACAATCTTCTGCAAAAATATGCTTGATGTTCTTGTTAGCGGCCTCAACTACTCTGTTGGTCTGCAGTCGATATGTAGATGACTTATGAAAAGCCACGTTGTACTTCCCAACAAGTCGATCACCTCCTTCTTGAAGTGGGAACCATTATTTGAAATAATCTCATTTGGGACCCTGTAGCGACAGATGATGTTGTTCCTGATGAACTTAGAAACATGCGATGCCTTCAACACCGCGTAAGATTGGGCCTCAACCCACTTCGTGAAGTAGTCTATCGCTACCAAAATGTACTCATGCTCATTGGACCCCTTCAGAGTGACAGCCCCGATTACATCAATCCCCCAGACTAAAAATGGCCATGGCGAAGTCATGTTGTACAGCTTTGACGGCGGAATGTTCATGCGGTTTGCATGGATCTGACATTTGTGGCATCGCTGGACAAAGCCAATTCAATCCTTTTCCATAGTGGACCAGTAATAACCTGGTCTAAGGATCTTCCGGGCTAGCATCACCCCATTCATGTGCGATCCGCACTCTCTTCCATGGATGGCCTCCATCAGGCGCTTGGATTCTTCAGCATCAACACACAGCTTATGCATCCTGAGATGACCTCTCTTGTACAGTTTACCCCCGCAGACGATGAGCTGAGCAGCCATTATTCGAATTGCCCTCTTATCTTTTGGCATTTGCCCTTGGTGGATATGCTTCCTTTTCCAAGAAGTTCCAGATATCGTAATACCAGGGATTCTCATCTTGTACTTCATCTATGGTAGTAATCATCTCGTAGGCCGGCACAAATTTCTGTTCAATGATGATCGGACGCATCCGAACTCCGAAAGGAATGTCTATCATAGAAGATAGAGTTGCTAATGAATTAACGAACCTGTTGTTCTCTCTTAACAGATGAGCGAAATTCAGTTTCTCAAACCGAGGAATTAGCACGTCCAAGGTCTGGTGGTAGATTCTCATCTTTTCTTCTTTAACTTTCCAATCTCCTTTAGCTTGAGATACAACAAGGTTTGAGTCCCCGATGACATCCAACCGTTTTGCCCCTAGTTCTAGGGCGGCTTCTAATCCAGTAATACATGCCTCATTGTTCGATACTCTGAACCGGAGTTTGAATGCTAAGGGTATGTGAGAATTGTCGGGCGTTATTAGCAACACCCCTATCCTATACCCGTATTGGTTTGACGCTCCGTCAAAGTACATCGTCCAAGTCTTTTCTTCGACATGTAGAATGGCCTCATCTGGGAACAGGTACCCAACTGCTTCATCCCCTTCAACTGGGTGATCGGCTAGGAACTCCGCTACCGCTCTCCCTTTCACTGACTTGCGCGTCACGTACTTCAGATCGAATTTGAAAAGTAAAAGCAACCAACGAGCTAGCCTACCTGTAAGTGCTGGTTTCTCGAAGAGATATTTGATGGGATCTAATCTCGAAACCAGTATTACAGAGTGAGCTAACGGGTAGTGCCGTAGCTTCCTGGTAGCCCATACCAAGGCCAGACAAGCCTTCTCCAGCAGAGTGTAGCGGGTTTCGTAATCCAGCATTTTCTTGCTCAGGTAGTAGATAGCCTTCTCCACTTTGTCCTCAGACTCCTGTGCGAGCATGCAGCCCATTGTAGTTTCAGTCACTGAAAGATACAGAATCAACGGTTTCCCCAGCTCAAGCGATGACAACACAGGTGGGTTCTATAAATATTGCTTGATCTGTTCAAAAGCAGCTTGGCATCGGCCGTCCCATTGGAATTTCTTTCCTTTCTTCAGGAGACCAAAGAGTGGTTCACAAGTCAAGGTTAATTTTGCAATAAACCGTCTTATGAATTGCACTTTACCCAGAAAGCCTCGCACCTCCTTTTCAGTCCTTGGTGGTGGCATTTCTAAGATGGCCTTGATTTTGGAAGGATCGACCTCGATACCTCTCTGTGTGATCAAGAACCCCAACATTTCCCCTGCTGTAACACCAAATGTACATTTCTGAGGATTCAGCCGCAACCAATACTCTCTGATCCTTTGGAAGAATTTCTGCAAGGCGGTGTAGTGGCCCTCTCTTTCCTTGGACTTGACAATCATGTCGTCCACGTACACCTCAATCTCTTTATGGATCATATCATGCAAAATTGTAGTCGCAGTCCGTTGATACGTAGCTTCAGCATTCTTCAACCCAAACGGCATCACCTTATAACAATAGGTTCCCCACGGGGTGGTGAAAGCAGTCTTCTCCCGGTCTTCGGGTGCCATCAAAATCTGATTGTAGCTTGAGAACCCATCCATGAATGAGAGCAACGCATGCCCAGCAGTAAAGTCCACTAATTCGTCGATATGCGGCAGAGGAAAGTTGTCCTTCGGACTGGCTTTGTTCAAATCCCTGAAGTCCACACATACCCGAATTCTGCCATCCTTCTTCGGCACTGGAACTATATTGGCCAACCAAGTTGGGTATTCAGATACTAGCAGGAACCCTGCGTCAATTTGCTTGGTGACCTCTTCTTTGATCTTGAGAGCCTAGTCCGGGCGGATCCTTCTGAGCTGGGCCTCGGGATCAAGAGGGATCCGGTGTTGTACAATCTCAGGATCGATCTCAGGCATGTCTTCGTAGGACCACTGAAAAACATCTTTGAAATCTTTTAATAAAGCGACTAAGCGCTCGCGCTCTTCCGAAGACAACGTGGACCCAATCTGGACCAGCCACGGGTCCTTCTCAGTACATACATTAATTGTGGTGATTTCATCAACCAGTGGTTTTACAAATCTCTCCAGCTCTTGATCAAGCAAATATTTCAAAACCGGAGGAATTTCTTCCTCGTCGTTTTCGTCGAAATTTTGAAAGTCTTGATTAATGCAATAAATTAAGGGTACAAAAACGTACTCGGAAGCCACAGCCGCACAATTCTCACTAATCACTTCCAAATCGCTTGATTCCTCTGTTACAACAGACTTAAAGAAAAAAGAAAAAGACGACCTAGACAAGACTGTGGCATCTGAGTTGTCACCCCCAAGAATACCGGACTCAGACTCAGACGAGCTGGAACCTGATTCCGACTTCATAGACTCAGTGGAATCAGATTCCGGCTCACTACCTGACCCAGTGCTGCTCGATAAAAATCCTTCCTCGTATTGCCAAACGAGGGAGGGTGCGATGGATGCATCCAGAATGTTTGAAGATGGGCTCACAACCGCTTCATTCCCAATCATAGAAATTGAGAAGTTATCCCCCAAGCACTCATGTACGATCGGAGGATCTGAAAGTAGACAAGCCAGTGCTACCCCCATTTCAAACTCTGCACTCTCGGAATCCTCCTCCTTGCACTGTTCAACCTCAGCTGGTGGGTCTGTTTGCTTCTCAGCAACATCATCCCTAGACAATTGCAAGTCAAAGAATATCTCGAATCCCGGCAACCGCCGCCTCTCTACATTTAGCCATGGCTCCGGGAAGCCGCAGAACGGGAAGTCTTCCCCCTCTCGGACAAAGCGTCCGTTTAGGGTACCCTAGATAGGCCGATGCATCAACTCATAACGCTTCCCAGCCTGCTTTGCTCTGGCTCTTCCGGCCATCTCTTTTCCTTTCCTCACCCAATCCTCTTTGGTAGGCAGATAACCTAAACCAAAGGTATGTAGGTTATACGGCATTTCGGCCGATGCTGCAACGCCTTTCCGGCCACTACGCCCTAATCCCATCCCGGGGATATGCTGGAGCTTGTTCATAAGGTAGACAGACTGTGCGCTGACATATAAGCCATCATCAACAGCTAGGATATTCTGTACAAATCGGGCCTCGGCTAGGGTGAATCCTGACAGGAACACATCCTCCGCGCCATGCTCAATCTCCAGAACTAGCGTAGAAACCTCTGGCGGCGGATGGATTGAAGAATTCCCAAAAACAATCGCCACCCCCTTCCCGTGGGGGTACTTCAGCATCTGGTGCAGGGTGGAAGAGACTGCCTTCACCTGGTGCAGCCATGGCCGCCCTAGGAGTAGATTGAAGGTCGCGGGAACGTCCAATAGATGAAAGTCAATATCGTATTGTCCTGGACCAACCTGAGTCCGAATCTGCACAGTCGCCATCACTTCTCTGCTGGTATTGTCATATGCCTGAATCACCTGGGCAGTAGGTACAAAATCCACGGGCTTCAACCCGATCGTATATGCCGTCCTCGACAGACACACGTTGATAGCAGATCTTGGGTCGACAAGTCCCACTGGTATCCATTTATCTCTACATTCCACAGAGATGTAGAGTGGTTTGTTATGATTTGCGTCCTCAGGCGGCAGTTCCTTGTCAATGAAGGTCAACGTCGGAGAAGCTCCTCCCGAAAAGACCAGCCCCACCAGCTGTTCAAGCGTGGTATCGATTGATAGTTTGGCCTTGTCCATTGCAGAAAGGACAGCCTATCTATGAACTCTTGAGGCCATAAGCAGTCCCCAGATGGAGATGTCTACTTGGATTTTCTTGAGTTGTTTCAACACAGCCGCCTCCTTGAGCAGTTTTTCTTTCTGCTTCTCCGCCTCTTTGTCCTTTCTAGACGTCTCTAGTTGATCCAGGTGTGCGGGCTTGAAATACCACCCACTCCTAGTCATGTGGTCCATCTCTTCCACATACCAGGTATCATCTGGTTGGTTTTGCCCCCAATCTTCATCGGTGTGGGCAGGACACAGGTCGTCGTCTTCCCACCACATATCGTCGGCCATCGACAAGCAGCTATCCGGTTCTATTACAACTGTTCCTGTGCGCACAGCACCTCTCGTTCTTGTGCTCACAGCACATTCCGTCCCCACAGGGTCTTTGGCCTTTCTAGGCCTCTCGAGATCTTCGATCTTTTCCTGCTCAAACTATTTCAGTGCAGCCTGCTGCTCAGTATCTTCTGTACTCAAAATGTTCTGATCCCGAGCAAAATTCTTAACACCGGTGCTCTCCGGTCTATTCTGATTCTCGGCCATTTCGGCCACTGCTGATGTCCCCGTCTCTGACAAACCCTGTTTTGGCTGAGGCTGCTAAACAACATCTGGCTCGTCGCTGAGCTACCCAGTAGCTTCTGTTGACCCTTCTAGATCAAACCAGTTGACAGTCACGTCCCCTGAGTCCTGTTCATTGAAGAACTGAAGGTTGGCAATGTCCTCCTCCAACTCCGCTAGGTCATCTAGCCCCTGACTGGGTCCATCTTCTCGAAGTACACAAATCTCTGCCCCAACCGGCAGCTTTACCTTCGGTCTAGCCTGGCCTGCTGATGTGATGTAACCACTCGGGTTATATACAAAGTTAACAGATCCCTCAAGCTCTGAATCCTTATTACCATCTGCCTCAGCAGTTGTCCCAATTTTATCTTCGATAGTCACCACCACCGGTTCAGGTTGGGTTTGGGAGATGTCCAACATGCACAAGTCAGTGCTGTCAGGAATGAACACCTCCGGCTTGGGTAGGTGGGAAGGTGTGATATATATGCTCGGATCATAAGGAATGACCGAGGTTTGGATTAGATTGATGCGTTTGGGAGGTGGAGTTTGGTTATGTGGTGGGAGAGGGTTGGTTATGACATTCGGCTTCTCCGGAGGCACGATCATGCTGTTGTCGATGAGATCCTGAATCTCATGACCCAATCGAAAGCACTGGTCGGTTTTGTGACCATGTTGTTGGTGATAAGCACAGTACTTCGCTGGGTTATGGGAGGGGGGAAGCTTTTTTGGTAAGGGTCGCGGCTCTAGGGGCTTCAGGTGCCCTTTCTTGATCAAAACCCCCAAAGCCTTGGACAAAGACATGTATAGTGGGGTGAAGGTTCTTTGGCCTCGAGGTGCATATCTGGTTGTTTGCGAGCTAGTTCTGGACGCACCGGTAAAGGGCGTAGCTGCAAGGGTTTTTGGGGGGGTGGTGGTGGTGACCATTCCTACATCTGAAGTTCTGGCAGCTGCAACACTACTCGTGCTTGCATTCATACTGCGGTTGAATGCCCTCTTGGGCTGTTCTCTTTCATGGTCAATCAGACCCTGTTTCACGGCGTCCTCGATTTGCACCCCAATCTCATGTAAATCTACAAAGGTGGGTAGGGGGAGGACGATCATCTTTTGCATGAGCTTGGGCTGGAGGTTGCGCACAACCATCCGAATCAGATCTTTGTCAACGGGCCTGATGGTCATCATCGAGGCTTTAGCCCTCTAGCGGGTCACAAAATCGGAGAAGCTTTCCTTAGGCTCCTGCCTAGTTGTCTCGAGATCATGAGTTGTGACCTCGATCTGAGTGTTGTAGAAGTATTGAGCTATGAAGGCCTCAGCCATCTCCTCCCAGCTTCTCTTAACGGAGTCCTCTAGCTTTGCGTACCAAATAGCCGTTATACTCGACAGGGTTCGGCCAAACAGGGAAAGCTTTTGCAATCTGGAGAGGCCCATTGGCCTTAAGATATCTGAAAACAGCCGCAGGTGCACCATAGGATATCTAGAACCGTCAAAATGGTCTATGTGTGGCATCTTAAACCGGTCCGGCAGCGTCACAGCCGAATCGGTATACCTATCCTCTATATCCGGAATGGATTTCACGCCTTGAGACTTCTTGAATAGCTTTTCTTGCTTGCTCACTTTTAGCACCGTTGGATCCACCTCAAATTCAAATGGTGAATCCACTAGATTGGTGGGCGCTTTGGACAGCTGGGTAAGGATTGGGGGCGGAGCCGGCCTCGTTGGAACGTCCGTATTTTTCTGGACGTTTGCTGTCTACCCTAGTGTTGGAACTCTAGGTGGGGGAGGAGGTGGGTACGAAGCAGATGCTCCGGCTTGCTGTGGTTGTTGCTGTTGCTGAAGTCTGGCAATCAGCTCTGCCTGTTGGGCCATAACCTCGGCTTGGCGTGCAGCAAACTCTGCTTGGCGGGCAGCATCCTGCTGCATGGCTTACATACTCTCCTGGAGCTGACGCATTATCTTTTCCATACTTGCCATATTGTCCTGATCTAACTGAACAACCGGTATATCTGTCTTTGTAGTAGACTCGGAAATCTCAGCCCGACTACTCAAGGACCACTGATCTGGCAACCGCTGTACTGATACACTGCGCCTTACTGACCTCCGTCAAGTAACCGGGAGTAAAGAAAGGAACACTGCTTGTCTGTCTATCAGATCCTCGGATCGATTAAGTCTTCGACCTCTAACCCAGAGTGCTCGGGGAATATCTGCCTGGTCGGATGCAATTGTGCTAAACTACCTTGCAAAAAGATAAATAAAGCATAATAAGGAAACATACAACCAGAAAAACGGACAGCATAATGGCTTAAATAAAGACAACACATAGTTGACATGACAACACACAGTTGGCACTTGTAAGCTGAATATACTGTTCTCAAACACTGTTTACTGTGCCCAAATCGCTGCCCCAGATCTACTACCCTCAGGTAAAACTGATTCTCAAATACTGATGCCCTCGGGCCTGATACCCTCAGGTAAAATTGATACATGCATTCTTGTAGAGACACACTCTAAAAGCATATAGCAAGCAAATGAGAGCCAAAACACTCCTATGTTGGGGTAGGGTTTCCCTGTCCTATTTTGTCAGGAGTTAGGGTTTCATTACGCACGCAGCGGTTTCAAACAACCTACAACCGGATAAGCAACCTGTCCTAGTTTGGAATAGTCACTATGGTTTCCGATATGCACTAGATCGAATGGTCGAAAAGGGTGCCTCGGTAACAACCGAGGTTTGTGTTCCCATCGTGGCAGAGCCCGTAACCGGTCAACCTTATGGCAAGCAGCCTCAGGCTAACCGTTCAGGAATAGCAGACGACGAACACAGTGTCCTAGGTGCACCAATGCAAATGCAATGCAAAGAGACACATAAGTGTAAACAAAACAAGATATCATGAGTTCGAGTCAAGTTCTCTAAGTCCTCAGCAGAGTCGCTAGAAACTATAGACCGCCCCGAGAACTCCCGCTCTCCGCGCCGCGAGGGCACGAATTGTTTTGTTCTGAGCTACTACAGTTCAGACTCGTGTCACGATTCTGAATCTAATCTCATAAAGTGCAATGTGAGACCGATAAATCACCAAAGAGTCCAAATCCGACAAATCGTTTTGGAAAACTGATTTTTATAAAGAAGTGCCAAATATGGATTGCTTTGCCAGATACAGAGTCGCCACCTAAATATTTTATTTTGGGGAAATTTAGAAAACCCTGACTCGTGCCTAAGGCCACGTGTCCGTCATCACCAAAGTTACCTCGGCTCGGGAACTTGGGTATGAGAGGGGAAGGTCATGCAATGAGCACCCCCGCTCGCCCGATCAAAGATCGGCCTTTACTAACATGATATTTTATTTTTGAAAACACATGTGTTCTTATTCCGGTTATTAACATAGAATTACTATGTGATGCGCGCAGCATACAAGTATAGACTAGATCGCCTAAGTTAGAACAAAACATTGCATGTTCGTTTGTGAAAATGATTTGAAGTTTGCTACTCGCAAGTAGGCTAAGTCGCGGATTTCAATGAATTGTTCCAATTCAAGCAATCCAACCTTCACCCACAGGCATTCATGCAATTATATCAGTTAAGCAGTTAGCCTCATGGCAAGCATGCTAACATGGCAACATACACATCTCATGCAGTATGCTAAAGCGTAAACACTCACAGTGTACTCCGAGCCAAAACAAAGAACTAGTTAGAAATCATGCATGATCCTAGTTCATGTTAAGATGGCTAATGCAACACATGCAAAAATGCAACTCAGATAGGCTCGGCTATTCTAAGATGTCATATGAATGCAACTTGATAACACGTATTCAAATCGGAATTGAAATACAATGCAGTTAGTATGATGCGCCGAGCCCGGTGCATGCAAAACAGATGAATGATACACGCATGCAAGCATAAGTATGCTAATCGAAATATGCCCTAAAACTAACCATTGTAAGTGGTTAAGTAAAAGGGAGAAAGAAATGGAGGTTGGAAGACATGTATCACACACACGCACGCTTATTACAACAGTTGGTCCTCTCGACGGAGGGTCCGAATAAGAAGCTAACTAGCTAATCTAAGTTAATTAAACTAATTATTACATCACAAAACTAATCAACTAATCCTAGTTAACTAATTAAGTACAAAACAAAGCTAATTAACTAACTAGTTATTACAACACAAATAAGCAGCTAAATGCATTAACTACTTAGGTACAAAACCAAAGCATAAACTAGCTAAGGAAAGCAGTAAAGAGAAGTCCTCGGGAAGAGGAGTGCATGCATGCTCGGTCGCCTCGTTCGGAAATCCAACGCGATGCCCCGATTTGCCTCTATTTGTAACTATTCTCAGAACCTTGCACCAAGCTCTAGAAAGCTTCTAACTCACCTTGGGAACTTGTGGGAGGGCTGCCAACCAGTTGTTGGTGTTGCCAGCCACTGGCCGACCACTTTCCATTGCTGCAAACCAGAAAAAGTGGTCGGCCAGCTAGTTTTTCTGGTCGGCCGACCAGTTTTGCTGCACTTTTCCACTTTGCTGTAACAGAGAGCAAGAAAGGGGCATGGCAATGTATTTGCAAGGTATGTGTGCACAACCACCCTCCCTATCATTTCATAAGCTCAAGGGAGTGTGGTTCTCGACCCTCGGGCCACTAATCACGCATCTCGATGCATGATGGCCGAGAAGCCAAGATTGCACGAATCAATGTGAAATGAATGCACACATAACACATAAATCCATAACCTCTATCATGATTGATCAAGAGGGTCGGCGACCGAGAATTGAGGCACGTTTCATCACTTCAAGTATGAAACGTCCCTTGTTTCTCGTGTTTGGACTAATACCCTATCCAAACACAATGCAAGGCAACTAGCATGCTAAACAAAATGCCAACAACAAGCATGCACAATGCAATGTAACATGGCATACACAATGCAAACAACAACATAGCATACACAATGCAATGTAACATGGCATACACAATGCAATGTGACATGATCAACTTAACAAAGCTAATGACATGCAAACAATGCTAATGCAACATGAGCATGCTGTCAAGTCTAATGCATGCATACACAATGCAAGGCAACATAAGCATGTAACAACATGAGGCAATGTAACAACATTCACATAACATGCTCGATGGACTTAAACCAAAATGGACAGACCTCAGTCATGCCTAAATCAGTGGCCATAATGATGAAACTAAGGCATGAAGATCAAGACAAATATGCTCAATGTAATGGCCCATCAACTAGGCATAAGAGCACAACCCTCAAGAGTGCTCAAAGAGTGACAAATGTGGAAGTGTAACAACACTAAATGCACTGAAATTAGGTATGAAATGATGCCAAATCACTCAAACAATACAAGTATAGCATGCAAAGGTCCTTAAGCATTAAAGTTGGCAAAGAGGACTACAAAGGGGGCATGCAACACATGGCACAAATGCATGAACCAATCACGGACAGAGCTTAATTAGGTCTAAACAAAGACCAAAACATGCTGAGATGAGGGTCAAGGACCTAGGCAAGATGGCATACATGCTAGGCCACAAACAAGGCAACAATGCATAACACTTAAAGGCACTTCAAGGGTGAATGAAGTGGGAACATGACGATGCTATAAGCTTTGAAATATCATGATAAATGATGCCAAATTATGTACACAACACAAATGAAGCATGCTATGGTGCTCAAAACTTGAAGCTAGCAAGGCCAATTGCACTATAACTATGCAAAACATGAAGCATATGGTCAAGGCAACCCAAAACAGTCTTAGAACATGTCAAAATGATTCTAAAACATGTATGGAAGGAAGCCAAAACAAGCTAGCATGAAGGGCATGAAGCATGGAATATGCAAGGCCAAAATGGAGGGTTACACTACACCTACCAAGACCAAGCATGAGATGGCTTCGCCAACAAAAATCAGAGTTATATTATGGCAAAATAACCCCAAAAACACATTGAAATGATAGCTCGCAAGCTTAGGCATGAAGGCATACGCAATGGCTCATGTTTAAGACATAAAGGACCAACCCTTCAAAGCATGGAAA
Source organism: Camellia japonica (assembly GCA_030407325.1). Classification (NCBI taxonomy): domain Eukaryota; kingdom Viridiplantae; phylum Streptophyta; class Magnoliopsida; order Ericales; family Theaceae; genus Camellia; species Camellia japonica. Next base: position 133,385,817 of record JAPPVO010000029.1, on the reverse strand, counting down.
GAGTCACAAATGTGAGTGCATGGCAACATTATATGTACTGAAATCACATTTCAAATGATGCCGAATCATGAAAATAGTCCAAGCAAGGCATGCTAGTGGACTTGATACACAAAGCTAACAAGCTAGAATGCATTATAGCTATACAAAGCATGGCATGCATGACCAAAACAGCACAAATCAGAGCTAGAGCATGCTAAAACATGGACAAAAGCTTCTTAGAGTTAAGCCAAAATCATGCTAGAATGATGGTCTAAAGCATGATACACATTAGGCTAGTTCATGGAATTGCACTACAAGTGCATGGAGCATGCAAGAGGCTATCAAACCAACCCAAAATAGATCTAAGGCATGTTAAAACAACACCAAAAACCTACTGAGATAGCCCCCAAACAAGCTAGAAAGACATGCTACTTCATGAGGCATGCAAGACTAGTTTGCAAAATTTACACTACAAGTGTATAAGGCATGCAAGGGATGACAAAACCAAGTCAAAACAGTAGTATGCCCTGTCAAAATAACCCCAAATACATGCTAACATATGGCCAACATAAGCTTAACAAACATGCTCAAACATGAGGCAAGTAAAGCAAGCATATAAGACACAAGGAGAGTGGATGACCCTCTCCTATTTGGGACCTTAAAACACCATTTCCACCACTGAAATTCCTCTGAGTTTCAGTGGTGAGAAGGCCAAAACAAGGTGGTCCCAATAGCTTAAAAGGAAGGTTCAAAACAAGGCCTAACAAGGCACAAGAGGGGGTAGACCACCCCCAACACAAAAGGGACCTTAAACAAACATGTTAAGCCTTAAAAGTCAGAACTTTTTTCAGTAGAAAGTCAAGCCAAAAACAGCATGCAAGTAGGTTCAAAAGCTTAAACCAAGACAAGGGTTTTAAGGGTTAGGAGCTCACCCTTGAAGAACACCTTCAAAGCTGCAACTCCAGCACTCTTTTTGAACCAAAACCAATCCAAGGACTCCAAAACCAACCTCAAAGAGCCTCAGCAACAAGAGTATGGTGTTTGAGTGTGTGTTTGTGTGCAATAGTATGATGAATATACACTTTCAACTACAAAACAAGAGCAAAGAAGGAGATATAGAGACAAAGATGTATGTATAGCTCAAAGGAGTTTTTCTGAACCTAAGGCATGAGGGAGGAGGCTCCCTTATATAGAAAAACAAGCAACAAGCTTGTTGGACAAGCTTTAGGCCTAAAGCCATCCCTTCATACCTGTGTATGGAGGATGGCTTCTGTGCCTTCCAGCTGTAACAGCTGGCCTAAAAATATCTCCAAAAAGGTGATGGAAAGTTGCCAATCACTTGAAGTGGTCGGCCATGGGGGTGAGATGGTCTGCAGCATGAAAGCAAGGCAATGGTGTGGTGGCCAACCAGAAAAGGTGGTCCAAAGACCAAGAAAACTAGTTGGCCGACCAGAAAACTGGCTGGCAGGAAGGAAAGTGGTCTCCAAGGGGAAGAACTGGTCTCCCACCCTTATACCACCTTCCAAACAAGGAAAACAAGGTTTGTACCAAAAACAAACCAAAAAAGGATGCAAGACAAGAGTCCGGGAGGCAAGGCGCGTAGCCGAGAGCCTCGAAAACTGGTCTACGGGCACCAAAAGTGGTCTACGATAAGAAAAGTGGTCTCCCAGACCACAGTGGCCCTCTAGGCCAAGGCAACAAGGCATGGTTTGAAAACCAAGCCAAACGGAGAACGTTAAGTGGTCCCGAGACAAGGCGCGTGGCCGAAGGCTCCGAAAATCGAAAATTAGTCCCTAAACGGGAAAAGTGGTCTACGACCACGAAAAGTGGTCGACGAGCACAAAAAGGTGGTCTACAAGACCTCTCCCTCCCTCTAGGGAAGGGAAACAAGGCTTGGTCCGCAAACCGAGCCGAAACACAAAGAGTTTAGAGGTCTGGAGGCAAGGCACTCAGCCGAAAACTCCGAAACCTCAAAACAAGCACAACATGCGTAATCACCGAGCGCTCAATCGATGATGTCTGAATCTTAAGGTCGATCAAAAATGGGGTGTCTACAAGGTGTCAACCAAGGGATGGCTTAAGGCAAGAGAGAGGTCATGCTGTTGGTTAGTAGAAACCCTCAAAAGAGGATTGAAACCATTAAGCATGAACCTCGATCTCAAGCTTAAACACAACCCTCAGGTTAAACAACCCTCAAAGCAAATGAAAAAGTGAAAAAGTGAGGGAGGTTGCAAATATTTAGGTGTTGGAATTAGGCATGAAAAAGCATTAAAACATACAACCAAGACACACAAATGATGCTCAAAGCCCAAAAACACTAAGCTAGTGAAGGAATTAACCCTATAACTATGCAAAACAAGGCTCAAAAGCAAGAACCAGCCCAAAACAGATGCAAAACAGCCCAAAATATAGCTTAAAACATTCTGAAATTAAGCTAACACAAGTTAGAATAATAGGCTAAAACATGAAGCATGCTAGACTAGTAAGCAAGACACAAGGAGGGGAGGCTACCTCCTCCATTTTTGGACTTCAAAACATGTTTTTATCCACTGAAATAGCTCTGAAAAACAGTGTTTAAAAGCTTGGAAAAAGATAGCAAAAGGATGGGAAACACAAGGGCAAAGGCCTCTAAAACAAGGTACAAAGAAGGGCTATCAACCCCTCAACCTTTAATGGCCTTAGGACCTAAGCTTCAGCCCAAAAACACAGAGTTTTTATAGCCCAAAATCAGTTGGAACATATGCTGGAATGAAGACAAGAGTAGCTAAAACAATAAGCTAAAAACATGGGGTTACACTATAACCATGCAAAAGACTACTCATGCAACACAAACAGCTCAAAACAGAGCTAAAACAACCCAAATCAGAGACAAAAACATGCTGGAAATAAGCTAAGTTAAGCTACAAAAACAGGCTAACATATAGAGCTAACTAGGCATGAAAGTTAGACATAAGGAGGGGAGGCTAACACCTCCAATTTTGGACCTCAAAACAAAGTTTTTACCACTGAAAAATCTCTGAATTTCAGTGGTTAAAAGGCTAAAAGAGCTAGTTTGAAAGTGATGAAAAGATGGCACAAAAGCTTAACAAGCAAAGAGACAAGAAGGGTGGACCACCCCCAAACTCAAAATAGCCTCAAACCACCATTTTTAAGCCTAAAAAATAAAGGTTTTTGTAATTGAAAATCAGGCCAAAAACAGTACAAAAAGATGGCAAAAACAAGTATGAAAAACAAACTTAAAGGGTAAAGGTTATACCTCTTGAAGCACAGCACAATTCAAGCACAAATGAGGCACCAAATCAAGCTAAAATCACCTTCTAAAACTCAAAGAAGGTCCCAAGGAATCTCAGCCCAAAGATAAACAACTTTGGTCAAGGATGTATAGGCAAAGGAGAAGTGTATCTCTACTTGTATGCACAAAGTTCAAGAGAGAGAGAAATGTAGAGAGAGACTTCCAAAATATTTCACTCCTAAAATGTTCTAACCTTGCAAACAATAGAGAAAGGCCTCTATATATAGAAAAATATGGCTTCAGGTCGAAAATATCAACACAGGACAATTGGCACATTGTGGGAGACAATTTGATGAAAATATCTACAAAATCTGAGTTTTTTCATTGGTGGCCGATCGGCCAGAATTGTGCATTGTCGGCCACAAATGGCTACCAAAAATCTGCTTCCAAGCACAAATTCAAATGGGTATAACTCCTTCATATAGACTCCTTTGCAGGTCATTTTTGTGTCTAAATTGAAGCCCCGAAAGTAAGCTTTCCAATGGTGGCAGCCTCACATAAAAATTCTAAGTGTGCTAAGAGATATCCCTCTTTAGTGAAGGCTGCTCAATTTCGATCCAACCGGATTGATGTCTAACTTCCAACAACCATATCTCCCTCATCCGGACTTGACTTTAAGAGATTCTTGAGTGTAAAATGAAGCCCCGGAAGTCCAGTTTCCAATGGTAGTGGCCTCATAGCTGAAATCCAAATGTACAAAAGGATAGGCCTGATTTAGCTAGGGCTGCTCGACTTTCTCTTAACGGTTCATGCCCAACTTCTTCCCCAACTAGGTTTCTTCCCTCTCCTCCACCTTTCTTCAACCCCAAACCTCTAAACAAGATGTTTTAAAGATTTTTTCTAATATTTCACCTCTCTTTCATTCATTTCCATTTTTTCCTTGCTCGGTTTACCGAAAAGCGTAATGTTTAACGAAATGCGAGCCTCAGAACATCGTAGGAACTTTTTTTCAAAAATATTTTTAAAGAGAGGGTTTTAAGGTCTAAAATCATTTTGGTCAAAATGGTTTTGGTCCAAAAAGGGGTTGTGGGTTGGGATTTGACGTTCTCCTTACCAAAGAAATCAAACCTTTGCACTGCACAACTTTCATCACCAAGTAAGCAATCAGTGACGCCCAAGTCTTAAGGGCGGTCAAAAATGGGGTGTCTACAACGTCATAAATGTATTGACTTTGATCAATATGGTAATATCACTCAAACATTTAATTTATATATAAACTAAAGCAAAGTAAGTTTTAAAATGCAAGTATATGCCATTATTAATTAGGAAACGTTTTCAAAATACTTATAGAAAAATAAATTAATACTTAATTTTTTAAAACCTTCTAAAATTTCTTATACAAAAAATAAATTATTTTTATTTTTATTACAAGATTAATATATCTTTCATTCTCAAAAAAATTCATTCCTTTCAGTTAATCATATAGTCTTTTTTTTTTTCTTTTTCTTTTTCTTTTTTTCTTTTTCTTTTTTGAATTTGCAGAATGAAAGCAAAATGAAAGAGACAAAAATTCATAGAAAAATAAATGAATTTGATAATTGTAAAAAAAATCCACTTTTATTTAGTTAATTTCATTTTGTTTACTTTGGATTCATTATCCAAAAGTAGCATAAATAAGGTACAATTGTCCTGTTTAAATTATATGCAATTATCTTAAATAGATGTAAATAAAATATAGAAATTAAAATAGTTATTGTTTTTACTTAATTCTTAGCAAAACTTTTATTTATGCACAATTGATTGAAAACATAATTATTATTTTTTTATTTTTAGCCAGATTACAAAATTACCATTTAAGTAAAGTGTAATTACACTTAATTCACTAATTGTAAATCAAACAAAGTGTCATTAGAAGTTGATTGTAGGGTTGGAAGGTGTAAGAGTGGTAGGGGAAGAGACTCAAAAAAAGTGACTGGGAAAAGAGATGGTAGTTGGAGGTGGTTAACCAAGGGGTGTGAATTGATTTAGAGATTGGTTAGGGGGGGGTTTGTTATGGAAGGCTCGATTTGGGGGTGACTCGGGAAAGGGGGTAATTGCTACTTGTTGGTAGGAGTGGGGTGCAAATCACTTATGATGGTTCACAAAAACAAATACAAGAAAGAGAATTTATAATCTAAAAACAGATTTATTTCACTCAAATATTTAGAATACACTGAGGAGAGGAAACGTACTTTTACTCTCTAACTCTCTTCTTTCTCCCACACTCTGAATTCTCAAAATACATTAGCTATATATAGATAAAACTAGCAATGTGAAACCATTAAATGAAAATGCAGCTGAGGTTGTGAATTTCAAACGGTTGCAACCACTTTTGACAAACTTGATTTCAGCCTCCATTTTCTACTCTTAGGCCAGTGGAAAAATAATTTTTTATTATAGGTGAAGCAAGATTACTTCACAACATCCCCCCTTAATCTTGATTCTCCATGCTGCTTCATCCCAAGCATCAACTTCATTCCGTTGAACAGATCATTTTTCAATGGCTTCGTGAAAATAGTTGTAAGCTGATCTTGAGATTTGCAAGGCAATAATTCCACCTCTTTATTTTTCACATGCTCTCGGATGAAATGATAGCGGGTGTTAATATGCTTACTTCTTTCATGCTAAACTAGGTTCTTTGCTAATGCAATTGCTGAGCGATTATCAACATAGATCTCAGTAGGATTTTCTTATGGAAATCCTAAATTCTTTAGCACATTTCTTAACCAAATTGCATGACACACAGCTGAGTTAGTTGCAACATACTCAGCTTCGCAAGTTGACAGTGTCACAATAGCTTGCTTCTTGGATGACCAAGTGAACACTATATTTCCCATAAAGAAAGCAAATCCAGTAGTACTCTTTCGTTCATCTAAGTCACGTCCCCAGTCACTATCTAAATAGCCAACAAGACTGAAATTATCAGTTGGTTTATAGAATAAACCATCATCGATTGTACCTTTGATGTAGCGAAAAATTCTCTTTGCTGTATAAAGGTGTGACTGATCCGGTGTTTCGATATATCTGCTAATCAGTCCTACTCCATAGAGTGCGTCTGGCCTAGTACAAGTAAGATAGCGAAGACTTCCAACTAAGCTCTTGAAATAAGTTGGATCTACATCACCTGCCTTTGTACCTTTTTTGAGCTCCACTCCACTGTCTACAGGAGTATTCACTGGATTGCAATTCTCCATTCCATATCTCTTGAGAATTTCCTTGGCATAGCCACTTTGGGAAATAAAAATTCCATCTTTTCTTTGTGTCACTTCAATGCCGAGAAAATGAGCCATCAATCCAATATCTATCATTTCAAATTCTTGGACCATGCTTCTTTTAAATTCTTTGAATATGGCTGGATTGTTTTCTGGTGAAAATTAGATCATCAACATAAAGACAAGCAAGCAACATGCTTCCATCAGCTTCCTTCTTCAAATATAGTGCGTGCTCATATGGACATTTTTCAAAACCATTGTCATGAAAATACTGATCAATTCTAGTATTCCATGCACACGGAGCTTGCATTAATCCATAAAGCGCTTTCTTCAATTTGTACACTTTGTCTTCATGCCCATTCTGAACATACCCCGAAGGTTGTTCAATATAGATTTCTTCTTCAAGAAAACCATTAAGAAATGCAGATTTCACATCAAGTTGATAGATCTGCCACTTGTGCTGGGCAGCCAAAAAAATCATTAGCCTGATAGTCTCCAACCGGGCAACTGGAGCAAACACCTCTCCATAATCAATTCCAGCTCTCTGCTTGTAACCTTTTGCCACTAATCTTGCCTTATAGTGTTGCACTTCGCCTTGTGCATTCCTCTTTGTCTTGTATACCCATTTCACTCCAATGGGTTTGTGCCCCTCCGGTAGACTGGTAAGCTTCCATGTGTCATTTTTCTCAATGGCATGAATTTCTTCATCCATTGCTTTCTTCTATTTATCTTCTTGGATGGCTTCTGAGAAAGTAAGTGGATCACTATCTATGAGTAGGCAAAACAAATTCAGATTTTCTTCTTATGTAGCTTCATATATCTCCTGTAAATTTCTCATTGGTCTTGGTTGTTTGAAAAAACTATCATTTGATGATGATGATGATGATAATGCATCACTTCTGTGAGAAACTGGCGATCTAGGTGCAGGTATTCTATGTGGAGGAGTTTGTGGCTCATTTTGAATTTCTCTTGTGATTTCAACCGGAGCTTTTGATATTTCATCTTCAAGAATGAGTTCTACATCTTTAACAACTTCATCTTGATTCCAGTTCCAAGCTTCTTTTTCTTCAAATATCACATCTCTACTTATGATCACCTTTTTGGTAATGGGATTATACAACTTGTATTCCATTGTTCTATCTCCATATCCGACAAGGATACATTTTTCTCCCTTATCATCGAGCTTGGTTCTTCTTGCTTCTGGAATCTTGGTGTATGCAACACACCCAAATATTCTGAGATGGTTGACACTTGGCTTATGTGAACTCCAAGCCTCTTCTGGAGTCATAGAGTGAAGGCTCCTGGTTGGGGATCTATTTAGTAGATACACAGCACATGATACGGCTTCAGCCCAAAATTGCTTGGGCAATCCTTTTCCTTTCAACATGCTCCTTGCCATATCTAAGATTGTGCGATTCTTCCTTTCAGCAACACCATTCAGCTGTGGCGTATAGGATGGTGTTGTTTGATGCTTGATTCCATGCTCTTTACAAAATCTTTCAAAAACATCATATGTATATTCTCCACCTTGATCTGACCGCAATGTCTTGATGTAGTAGCCGCTTTGCTTTTCTACAAAAGTTTTGAAATCTTTGAAGATACTGAACACCTCCGACTTTCTTTTAAGAAAATACACCCATGTGTTCCGACTATAATCATCAATGAAGGTGAGAAAATATATATTCTGTCCATTTGACATTGGCTTTAATGGACCACACACATCAGTGTGCACTAGCTCCAGCGGCTTTGTTGCTCTCCACTTCACTTCTTTGGCAAAGCTAGTTCTGTGATGCTTGCCAAGAATGCAGCTTTCACAGACTTCATTAGTATAAGCAATATGAGGGAGCCCTTTCACCATATTCTTGCTTGACAATAGCTTCAAGCTTCCAAAGTTGAGATGTCCAAACCTCAAATGCCATAGCCAGTCTTTGTTTTTTATGATGGCACTTAAACACTTCGCAACATCATGTTGGATGTTCATTGCAAACATCCGATTCTTTGACATTCTCACTCGAGCGATCAAATTACCATGATTGTCTTTGATGATAAGATGACAATCTTTCATGCTGATGTCGTATCCTTTTTCTAGAAGTTGTTCCATACTCAAAATGTTGTTCTTCATGGCAGGAACATAATAAACATTGGAGATGTAATCATGATCTCCATTCTTGAGCTTGATCAAAATATTACCTCTTCCTTTCACTAGAGTCTTTGAAGAATCACCAAATGAGACTTGTGTTTGTACAGTCTCGTCAAGCTCGATGAACAACTCTCTTTTACCACACACACATATGATTACTGGCTTCCGAATCTAGATACCAAACATCATTTTGGTTTACAGTATCTCCATGGTGGACAAACAGTACTGTGGGTCTGACTTTGTTTGTTTCCTACTCGGCAAAATTTACTTGCTCTCTGGCTTCTATTGTTGCTCTACTTCAGCATTCATTGCTGTAATGCCCGAACTTGTGGCAATGGTAGCACTGAACATTGCTTTTGTCAAATCCTGGTCGGTTGCTATAACTATCTCCTCTTCTTCTTGCTCTTTCTCTTGGAGCAAAATGTGGTTGACTTCTTCTTCCTCCGACTGGACCTCTTCCGTCTCTTCCTCGAAAACTAGAACTTCGGTTATTGTAACCACGGCCTCTTCCTCGGCTTCTTTGTGATGTCCCCCCTTACTCGGTTCTGTCATCTCTGAAAGACAGCTTTGATTGAAGAGCTTGCTCTAGAGAACTTGAGGGAGTCTTCTTGTTGATCCTTTGTTAATGAATCTCAAGTGTGCCCATCAGCTCATCAGTGGTCATGGCACTGAGATCCTTGGACTTGTCTATTGCTACAACCACGTACTTGAACTTGGGACTAAGTGATCGGAGAATCTTCTCTATCACTTGAAGAGATTCCATCTTCTCTCCATATCTTCTCATTTGATTAACAATGGTCAATGTTCTGTTGAAGTACTCAGAAATTGACTCATTCTCATTCATGTGCAGCATCTCGAATTCGCCACGTAACATCTGGAGTCGAACTCTGATCGTCTTCTTAATTCCACGGTGTGAATTGCGAAGAATACTCCATGCCTCTTTAGAGGTTGCAGCTGCTGAAATCTTCTCAAAGCTTAACTCATCAATGCCTTGATAGAGTAGATACAAGGCCTTTTTATCTCTCTTCCTTGAATCTTTTAACGTCGTCTTCTGATCTTCATTTAAATTTTCTTCATCTTCGAGAGTAGCTGGCTCGTCATATCCTCGATCCACTAACTCCCACAAATCTTGTGAGGCTAGTAGGACTTGCATTTGAATACTCCAATTTTCATAGTTCTCCTTGCTGAGTTTTGGAAACTGGGGTTGAAAAAAATTATTTGTATTGGCCATTGGTTGACTTCAAGAAATCTGCAAATTTTCAGGATGGAATTTACAAATTCTGACCATACAGATGTGTATAGAATATTTCAAATAGTTGGAGAGCACTATTGGATCACCAAAAACGGACTTCAAACAGCTTAGATCTAGCAAAAAATAATTGAACGGCTCAGATCGGTGAAATCTGGAACTTCTGAGAAGCAGCGGATAATTTCTCCGGATTGGATGACATCAGCGGTGTGGCTCGGCTGGGTCTGCTGCTTAGCAGCTTGGCTCAGCTTGGCTTGTGGCTCGGCTCGGCTTGGCTTAACGGCTCAGCTGACGTCAGCTCCTAGATACGGGTCCGGATCCGAGCTAATGGATCGAATCGTACGTCAGACGAGTCGCACTCTGCAAATCTGGACGAAGAAGACGAGTAAAGAAGCGTGGGCGCGTTTCTACGCGTGGTGACGCGTCGAAGGCGCTTGGAGCACGTAGAGCGCGTGCGGCCTTTGTGGGACTTGGTTTTCGACGTGGTTTTTTTTAGTGTGATTGTCTCGATGAGACCTACACACTGGTGTGATCAAAAGTTGATTTCAACAACTTTGATTTCTGGGCAAAATTTGAAACGATGCTATGTTCTACTATTTTTTTTTAAAAAAGCAGGCCCTCCTGGTGCTCTGATACCACTGTTGGTGGGAGTGGGGTGCAAACCACTTATGGTGGTTCACAAAAACAAATACAAGAGGGAGAATTTATAATCTAAAAACAGATTTATTTCACTCAAATATTTAGAATACACTGAGGAGAGGAAACACACTTTTACTCTCTAACTCTCTTCTTTCTCCCACACTCTGAATTCTCAAAATACATTAGCTATATATAGATAAAACTAGCAATGTGAAACCATTAAATGAAAATGCAGTTGACGTTGTGAATTTCAAACGGTTTCAACCACTTTTGACAAACTTGATTTCAGCCTCCATCTTCTACTCTTAGGCAGATGGAAAAACAATTTTTTATTATAGGTGAAGTAAGATTACTTCACAACACTACTACTCAATTTTTTTTTTCTATTTCATTCTCTAATTTATTATCAAATTTAACAAATTTTGATTGAGTTTCAATATGTAAATATAAATTGACAACTTTAGGTTCTTATGTCATTCAAGAAATTTGGCATGAATCAATATATACTTATATCTCTTAAGTGTAACAATTTTAATGCTATTTAAATGCTAGTTCAAAAACTATTCAAATAGCATTAATTCTCTTTAAGGAAAGAATTGAATAGGTAGTCAACATTAGGTTGAAATGTGTCATAGATTTTTAGAAAAGAGTCTGATCCTCTGTTGTGTTCTCCTGCGGTGGTTGAGGAGAGAAATTTTTTTTGACTGTTTGTTCTTTGCATTTGTTTGTATTGATCTAATTTTTAGTCAATTTTGATTTATCATTTGAGATGTTCAGAGTGTTAATATGTATATATATATTAGATTTTTTAACCTCCAACTTTTGTTTGAATGGTTGTTATATTGGTAAATTTGATTGATTTTCAAAAGATCACAAATACACAAAACAAGATCACAAATATTAGTGTTCTTCTAGGTGTTCCTCTACTGGTGCTTCTTTCTTCTTCTCTTCTTTCTCCTCTCCGGTTCTGTGTTGTTTTTTTTTTTTTTTTAAAAAAATTTTGCCCCGAAACGATATCATTTTGGGACATTACAGAAACCACTGCAGGGGAGTATGGTAGAGGATCCGGACTCTTTAGAAAATAGGAAGGGAAGCATGTGAAAAACACAGAGAGCACTTTTTAAACAATGTATTATACACTTAAACACAACTATTCAGTGAAAACATGCGGTGATGCTACCTATGCTTAGGGGTGCAACTCGGGCGGGCTCAACCCGAGCAACCCGAGTCCAGCCCGAGTTTTTTTAGGGCTTGGGTAACTATATCTTGTAATCTGGACGGGCCTGGGCAGATTTTTGATGCCCAAATTGTAATTCGGGCCGGGCTTGGGCAGAACCAATGGCCAACCCGAGCAACCCGAACCCGAATTGCATTTAATATATTATATAAATTATATAATATATAATATATATATATATATAATAATTTAATAAATTATATAATATATAAATTAAGTAAAAGAGTTAGTCTTAATTTTTAATTTTTATTTTTGGTGACCAGAAAATAACTTTGAATAATTCTCAATTCTTTGTTAATTATCAATTCTACTTACAGGTTTCAAAACAAATCTACCTACAAGTTTCTGGGCAATTCGGGCAATTCGGGCTAACCCGAGTTCAAAATACAAAGCTTGAGCCGGGCTTGGGCAGCAAAGCTCGGGTTCATGTTCGGACTTGGACGGGCTTGGGCACTGCTCTGGGCAATTCGGGTCGGGCTTGAGCAGACCCCCAACCCGACCGAACCCGCCCGAGTTGCACCCCTACCTATGCTCATTTATCATTATAGTGTGTGTTTCATTCACTCAAACATGTGTGGCTTTGTTGAGTTGGTGAGAGAGAGAGAATAGATATTGGGAATCACATCAACCTTCTTGTTTCTTTTTTGTTTCCACTGCGAAGCACGTAGTCTTTGTCCAACCATTCTGGTGTGAATAGTCAATTTAACTTTACGGTAAATTATGAGCAAATTACGCGAATAATTCATATATTTTAATTTTGATGTCATTTTTTATCATTATAATTTTAATCGATTTCATTTTGACATTGAATTTATAATCTTATCCCAATTTAGTCTAATTAATTATAATTATTAATATTTTTTAATGAAAAATATTCACATAAGTGTCATGTGTTATGATTTTATGAGTAACATTATAAGTTTGCTCAACTCAGTGAGTTAATTTTAACTAATTTAGTGATTATTTTTTATAAAAAATACTAATGGCCAATCAATTAGACTAAATTGATATAAAATCTAAAATTAAGAATTAAAATTGAGTTAATTAAAAATAAAATATTTTGACTCAAAGTTGAAAAAAAATATTTAAGACAAAATAAGCTTAAAAAATAATACGAACTTATAAGTCGCAAATTTTTTTTCTCTCTTTGGATGTATATATATTTAATTTTTTTAAGTAAATTTGTTTTTTCTTTTTCTTTTTTAATTTTTTTAAAAATAAAAAAGCATGAGTTATTTCACATCACAGCACGGAGACTATTGACAAGTTGCATACATGCTTTTTATCATTGCGCTTGTTTTTCAAACCTAATAAGAACATCTTGGAAAAGGACTCACATAACGGAAGGTGTTAGAGGCTCTAAAATTTTTATTAAATATTTTATATAGATATGAATTTTATACTTTTGTGAGATTCATTTCATATAAAATATTTAGTAAAATATTTAATATGCCTAATATTATTCCATAATAATCCATTAAGTTAGCTAAAATGTTGGCACACATCATATGTCAAAATCAATTATAATTATAAGATTGATGTTTGTTGGTATGTAATAATTGTGAGGGGAACTCTATTGGCCATTTCGGAAGCAAATAAAAAATTAATTTTTTACTTTTAATTCATTTTAAGTTACATAAATTCTCACATTTTTTTGTATATAAAAAAAAAAAAAAATTAAAAAATTAAAAATTAATTTTTAATCAACTTCTCAAACCACCCATATGTTAAAGCATGAAACATATGTCCAATTAATAAACATTGTTCCAAAATTTGGGAAAACTTATAACACATTTTTGAGAACATTACAAATCAGTTATTTTGGGTATGATTTATTTTTTGATTTTTTGACTAATTATAAAAAGACATATAAAAAAATAGAGAAGTAATGTGATAGAAATAAGCCAATAAACTAATAAATAGTTTATTTGAAGTGTCTCCAAAAGAGCACGTAATTGATGCTTTGAAATTACTAAAGACAACAAATTAGAATGCCTCTCTCTCAAAATATTACGACCAGCTAAAAAAGTAGAGAAAAAAAGATATATATTTAAGATAATTTTTTAACTTTTTACGAAAAGATATGTAATAAAATATTATAATAAAATCAAAATGACCATTCTATCCTTTTGAATTTTTGACTTTTTGGGTAGTTGAATTCAAATAACAAAATAATAATTTTGCTCTCTAAGCTTCCCCACAAGTTACCCTCGAATAGTATGGACTTTTTAATTTTTTTTAATAACTTTTTAATTTTTATAGATTATCCCAAACAAGGCTGAGAAATGACAATATAGAAAAACCTTAGAAACATTTAAGTAGTATCGGTGTGGTATTTTTAAGTAAAAAATTAAGGTAAAAATAATTTTGCAAAACAAATAGAATAAGTTTTAAGAATATAGAAACTGATTATATAATCAAACACAAAAGGCATATGAATAAATACTTTTTCAAATGTAAATTTTATTAACAAATTTTATAAAATTTTATCTATTCATCGATTTTTGTCTACCTAACATAAACAAACATACACAAACAACAAAGGATACTGTTATTTCAAAGTAAGGTTTCTCATCTTAAATTGAATATTTAAGGCAATTTTGCAGAGTCTAGGAATAGGTTAAATTTTAGGGAAGTTTGAGAAATTTAGAAATAATGTTCTGCCCAAAAAATGCATGTATTTGGTAATCTGTTATTTTCTTCACTTTTAGCAACAAGAAGTCAGTGCTTAATTACAAGTTATTGAGTGTTACAAGTTGTATTTTTGAAAAACAGGACAAAGCAAAGATTTGCTTTAAAAACCTCTTCCTTACATTATAATATACGCACAATGGATTCAACAAGAAACAAAATTTTTCTGCGAGTATAAAAATTGATCACAGAATCTAACACAAAACATATGCAAATGAACAAATTTACAAGATTTGTTCACGAGATCCACTTTATAAAAAATAAAAAAATTATTTATTCATATACATTATGTGTCTGATTATGTCATTAATTTATGTGTTCCTAAATTTATTCCAAGAAACATAACCCATAATGAAACTATATTAATTACCAAACCCAATTTCACTTACATTACATAACCAATATTATTCTAAACATGGATATAACTCCAAAAGAGACCCAGAAAATGGTTAAACGAAAAGAAAAGAAATACTCTCAGCTAAACAAGCAAATTGGGAGAGAAAGGGGGGGTGGGGTTTAGAGAAAGGGGAATTTTTTTTTTCTTCTTCTTCATCTTCTCTAAACTGGATTTTGATCAGTGGAATTGGGGCTCTTCTTGGCTAGATTGTGCTTGTTGTTGTGCATCCAAACCTTGAGGACTCTTCTCTTGACTCCAATCTCTTGGCAAAACTGTTGCACCACAGATTCCTCTTGTTTCTGAATTTTCCACCCAACTTTCTCAGCAAAGTTGAGCATTTTCTCTTTCTGGTCCTGAGAAAACTTTGTCCTGAACCTCTTCTTCACCAGCTGATGAGATGATGGTCTAGCCACCACCACCCCTCCACCACCACCTTCACCTTGTTCATCAGACTCAGAAGGAAGTGATCCCAAATTGTAGGACATAATCATCTGGTGGGCTTGAGTTGGTCTAGGAGTTGGGATTAGGGCACTTGTAGGATACCCTAAAGCATCTGGACCAAAAATGTTCTTATGATGGTGGTGGTGGCCCAAAATGAGTTTTCTCCCAATCCCAACTCTGTTTGTGGTGGTGGTGGGGAAGCAATCACAGGAAGAGGGCTCACCTTCAATTTCTTTTCTGTGGAAGTTTCTGTGGCAGTTACAAGCTGAGCAAGTTAGGGCTTCTAGGGTACCCTCCAATCCACTAGGCATGAACTCACCACACCCATCTGTGGCATTCCCTCCCATGGAAGCTGCATGGTTCTTGAGGCATTCTCTGTACCTGATCATTTTTTTGTAGGGCACATGATGATGGTCCTCTAGGAGGGGTGGTGGTGTTGTGGTTGTGGATGTGGGTATGGAGCCATTGTTGGAGGAGGGGATTTGGATTTGGATTTGAGGTTGAGGTTGGGGAATTATGTGATTGTGGGGTGTAGCTTCATGATGGATCATGTGACCATGCCCATATGAACTGTTGATTGGAATTGGGATCTCCCCTTCTTGACTTGAAAGATCCATTTTTCCCCTCTATTTTCTAGTCTCCCAAACACAAACACACACAACCCTTATCTCTCTTTCTTTTTCTTTGTGCTTCTTTGTTTTTTATTTATTTATTTGTGTTGTTTGTTTGGAGACCAAAAGAGAAGGAACAAGACAGGAGAGAGAGGGGAGACTTAAGGGGCCTAAATGATTAATTTTAAATTATTAAGTGTTGACTGTTTAAATTCTTAGGATTTTTTTTCCCTTTCTTAAGAATTGTCTACTCTTTTGGAAGCAACACACTCCACACACACACACACACACACACACACATATAACTATCTAGCTAGCACACACACCTATGGACTCTTGACACCATATCTTGAACATAGTAGTCCTTTCAGACCAAAGGAAAACTTATGAAATTCATGAACAAGATGAGAGAGAGAGAGAGCTGCTGAAATCTAAAATAAAGGAACTTCAATGAACTCACTAGCATGTATGTAGTAGATAGCTAGCCATGAGAATTGAGGACAAAAACCAGAATGAGCAAACAGAACTCTCTCTTTTGCTCTACAAATTTCTATCTCTCTCTTGATAATAGTGGAGTGGAGAGAGAGAGAGAGAGAGAGAGGAAGGAAGGAAACACTTAGAACAGTTCCATGAAAAAGACTGATAGATGAAGATGGAATAAGAAGATGGTAAAAGAAAATGAAACACTAAATAACATAAGAGTATGTCTTTCTTCTTCTTCAACAGAGATGATGAGTCATACTAGGGGCTTAGGAGAGAGAGAGAGAGAGAAAACTCACATAATCATCTTCTCTCTGAAAATCTTGAGCTTAAGCACACCTTCCATAGCAAAAGACAAAACTGTCTGTATGTAGTAAGAGCAAGACAATGTTTGGTAAAAGAAAAATAGAGAGGTTTTTGGATTAAAAAGTAGAGCAAGTGGGTGATGAAGGAGAAGGCAAGAGATGGACACAGAGAGAGAGAGAAAGAATATGGAGTGAGTTTTGCAGGTGGGTTTCGCTAGTGAAGCACTAAACATGAGCTTATAGCAGTAGTGAGAGGGCCAAAAAAGGGGAGAGAGGAGAGAGAGAAAAAAAATTAAATTTATTTATTTTTTTTTTTTTTTATAGACAGAGAAGTGAGTTTGAGAGAGAGTTGGAAAAAAAAAAAAAAAAGTGTGTGAGGTGCTTGCTTAGCTTGCACTATCAGGCATCAAGTTACGCCATATGGAGAGCAGTGTGTCAGAGAGTGGAGAGGACAAAGAAATGGAGAGAGAGAGAGAGAGAGAGAGAGAGACCCACTAAAGAATTATTGAAAATTAATGGCCTTCCAATATAATTTTTGCAAAATCTTGTCTTAGAACCTCGAACATCTGTGATTTCTTTTTTTCTTTTTCTTTTTTTCTTTTTTTCCCTATTTATCACAAAGGAACAAAAAAGAAAAAAAAAAAGAAGAAGATACAAATTCAGAAAATTTGCATTAAATTTATTCAGAAATGAGGTGTATGATGGAAATTAAACTTAGGTAAGTTTGGGAATCACTTAAAATAGTTTAAATTTTTTTTTAAAAAATACACTATCAAATTCTACCAAAAAGCTAATTAAAATATAGCAAGTTATCAAAATATAATTTTTAAATGTGTTGTTGGTCATATCAACAATGAATTTAATTCATACAATTCAAATTTTAAGTAAATTTATAAATATCTTTTTAGATAAATTATAAATATATCTTTTAAGGTTTGCTTAAATTGTCCCATGTGATTTTAAAAATTACAAATATTTCATTATCAAAATTCATCATTTAACAAAATTGACTAAAAAATTAAATTCGTAATTATCCTTCTATACTAATACAGCAATGAAAGTACCATAACTGGTAATTGAAATATATTACTGATATTATTAAAAATTGTTAATTGATTGAATAGTTTATTAATAAAAATGAGCTATTTGTTATTCAATTAAAAAATTTAAGGAGCGAGATGTAATTTTTAAAATTATATGGAACAATTAGTATTTTAAGTAAATATCATGAGATGTATTTGTAATTTATTTATTTATTTGAATTTAGAGCATTGTTGATAAAGAAAACCTTTGCCCATTATCAGTTCACCATAACACTATCTGTATGTCTTTATCCTGCTTTCGTTATTTATTTATTTATTTTTGATGGAAAAATTGTGTGCTTCAATCCCTTACTTACAGGGAAACTTCAAATGTATTAAATTTCTAAATTTGTATAAAGACAATGTTAATAAATGATACCCTGGTTTGGTTAAGATTTTTTTGTCTGGGGAAAAAATATCATCTTGTTTTCAATTTATTTGGAATTTTTTTTTTCTGGATTTGAAGATTTTTTATTTTTTATTTTTAATCAATATTTTGATAGCGATTGAAGCTCTGACATTCCAATTGAAAAGTGTGTAATGACAAATTGAACTAAGCCAATTAATTTAATACATTATCAATATTGGAGAAGTTTTTCATCAAATATGCTGATAAAAAATGGGATGATAAATAATACTTCTCCATTTAATATTTATCAAATATAAATTAGGCTTTTAAATTTGATAAAGTTTCAGCTTTTAAAGGAGAAGCCATCCAATTTTTATGATAGCATCATATCGTTTTTAAGTCGATGAACTTAATGAAATTTTTTTAGTGTATAAAGCCACAAAAAAATAAAAATAAATAAATAATAAAAAACTCTAAATTTTATTTTCCATATTTTAATACATGTTATAATCAATCATTCACATCAATAATGTTGCTCTTAAATGGCCAATTTTGGGGCAATTGTAAACTCGAATATCTTGATTTTAACCCTCATTTATGTCTCTTGAACTTAA
The DNA here is from genome assembly GCA_030407325.1 of Camellia japonica. Taxonomy (NCBI): domain Eukaryota; kingdom Viridiplantae; phylum Streptophyta; class Magnoliopsida; order Ericales; family Theaceae; genus Camellia; species Camellia japonica. Next base: position 133,367,120 of record JAPPVO010000029.1, on the reverse strand, counting down.
CCAATATTTGAAGTTTATTGATAATTACAAATATTTAGAGTTTATTCTATATAATTAAATCCAAAGAGCATTCTTGTTCACAAAATATATAGGAGAATATCAAAAAAGTGGGCAGATAATAAAATAATTTAAAATGCATGAAAATATAACATTTTTTTGCACAAATTAGTGCATGAGCCATTATGTAATTTCATGAATTTCAAATTATTTTACCATCTTTCTATTTTTTGATATCCCCTTGATTGAGTTTTTAGAAAAAAAATTTAAAGAAAATTAAAACTTAGTTTGATAAATAAATAGAAAAAATTCATTATTATTTTTATCTAATTTTCTATTTTTTTGAGAGAAATAATTTTTAAAAATTTAAAAATAACTTTTTTACTGTTTATTTTTATCAAACTAATTTCTTATTTTTTCTAAAAAAAAATTATAAAAAGAAGAAGAAGAAGAGAATCTTAAAATTTGACACATCTTATCAGTAAAAAAGTTTTTTAGCTATAGCTGTGAGGACAAGTTTGTCATGTAACTAGGGCATATTTATATATATGTAGAAGAACATATGTTTTGTATCTATACACACATATATTTGTGTTGTTAAGAGAAATGGCCAAAAGGTAAAGAGTGATAATTAAATCCTTTAGCTGAAAATAGGGTGCCTTGCTTTGTGGGGTTGTACCCACCTTCACACCCTGGACTTTCTGCTGTGGGAAAACTATCATAGCATATAGATTTTACCATAGACCTGTCAATATTAATAATTAATAAAAATAAGATAAATTATGTTGATCTCTCTTAAAATTTAAAAAATATATATATAATAAATCCTATAAATTTGACATAATTACATTAGACACCATTAAGATTTTAATTCATATAATACTTGATTTCCTTTTCATCAGAAATTCGTTAGTCGTATAAATAAAAAAATGATGTTATTATCATATTTACATTGAAATATATATTTACCTTGTGTATATTTTTGTGTTTTCATACCATTGGTTTTAATCTTTTTAACTTTACTAAAAGAAATGACAATGTAATTATGTTAAAACTGTAACAAACACTTGTTACATTTTTTTAAAAAAAATTTAAAGAGAAATCAGTATAATTTATCCATAAAAATTAATATAAATAGTAGTATATGGTTTTTTCTTTTCAAAGTTAGGTATTGACATCACATCTATTCACTGTGTATTTACTTTCTTTTTTTGTTTTTTTAGTAAAAATGAATACTTTATTGATGATATGAAAAATACAAAAAAAATATAACATACATCAAAAAAATAAGAAAAAAATTACAAATATCATAACTAGAGTACCGATCCCAATTAGATTGTGTTGTGTTATCAAGAGGAATAATCTCAATAATAACACGATATATGACAATGATGTCCCGTTGGAATACTGGGGACAATATGCCATTTCATTGATTCATACGCATACATGACACCTTAGGGACCTGTTTGTTTGCTATCATGTTTTTGGACATGATTATTCTGTTTTGTTTAAAATTTCATATTGGCAGTGTGTAGAACCAATAGAAAGGAGTTAAATGAATATATAATCATAAAAATAAAGAAATTGTGGATAAATTATAAATTATAAATTATCATTAGATAAGTACACAGATATATAATGTTTCTAATCTACTAAATGATTTTTACATGTTTTGAGTTTTGATTTATTTAAATGTCAATCTTTTATTAATATTATGTGAAAGATGATAAAAATGACAAGTGAGTTGCCAAGTACAATTTTATGACCATAATGGTCATTTAAGAACTGATTTATTTATGTTGTGTTTGGTTAGGAGATTTGAGGAGGGATTTGGAAAGGGAAATGGAAATGTCATATGAAATGTGAATAAAACATACCTATATTTCACATAGTTTCATACACCTTTCCCTTTCCCTTTCCCTTTCTAAATCTCTCCCAAAATCCTCCAACCAAACACAGCGTTACAGATTTACATATATGTGAGGTATATGTATTGACATGTGCAGCTCATATTTTTTATTCAGTGAGAAAATGAGCTTTTTTGACGAACTTCAATAAACAAAACAAATACTGAAATCAAACATCAATACAGTTAAAGTTAATGATGAACTCTAATTCCAATTAGTTGGCAACGAAAAACAAGTTCAATCATATACAAGCATACTGCTATAAGAGTAGCGATAAACGAATCTGAATCAAAAGTAACAAAACAAAACAAGTAAGAAAAAACTACGGATTACACGACCACTTGCTGCAAAAAGTATTGAGCACATTCAGCAAAATAATATTGGCATGTATAACTCATTTATCAATTTTCCATCTTTCATATTAAAACGTTAATAGAAGGTTGTGATTAAACAAATCAAGATGTTTGAAGTGCTTAAACTGACATAAATGACTATGGGTAAATTGTAATTTGCCTCATCCCATGATTTCATTCATTTTTGATGTTTTAGAAAATAATAACAGTGAGAAATTACAAAAATTAGAAAAGCACTTAAAAATGTTCTCCCAAAAAGGGGTGATTTAAAAATATAAAAAAAAATTACAAATAATTTGCCAAATAACATTTTTCTTCATCTTTGTACACGAATATAAATAGAATATAGGGCACAATAATTGAGATACTGCAAAAAAGAATTGAAATTAAGATTTCTTGGAACCATAACTCTCAAGTAAAATTATTGATTATAATTCATGTAAAAATTTAAAATATTAGGAGATAGAGTCCTATAATGTAGGGTAACATGATTACATTTTTATAGTAGAGTTCTAAAAATCTTGAAGTGGACCAGATTTTTGTTCAACTTGATTTGGTAGTTTAACCTTTATTTCTGCTTCATTTATTTATTTATTTTTATTTCTTTGATCCGCAAAAGTCAATAATTAATTGATTTTGTTGAAAATACAATGGTAGTTTAATCACTAAGATAAATCCTAAAAAATAATCATTAATCTTAAGCACCCTATTGGTAAGCCATAATAAGGATATTAGAAATTCAATTTATCTAGAAAAAAAAATATTTAGAAAGTATTTAGAATTTAAAATGTATGGTGTAGATTTAGAGTGTCGGCCAGACTCAATAAATTTGGAATTACATATTTCTAAATTTGGAAACTTTTTTGAGATTTTTATGAGTAGGTACAGTGGAACCAAGAAGTGTTGTTGTGGCTAAGCCATTGTGGTATTTTGATGGGTTTTTTTTTTTTAATCTTTTTTGATAATTCGAACGGTTCATATTATAAGACTAGTTGAGTAGATTATTTATACAAAAAATCAAATTGATTAGACATTTATAGCACAGTAATAAGAGCACATTTGTTTTTTAAAAAAATAAACGGTTAACATAATCTTGATAATTTTTTTTAAAACAATTAGAATCTAATCATGGGGTTGCGAATTTTCGATTAACTTGATTTTTTATATGAATAATATACTCGATAAATCCTAAAATCTCAACGGTTTGAATTATTAAAAAGACTTAGAAAAAGTCCCCACTAGGGCATCATAGCACCCTGCTGTGACCTTGGTCATAGTAGGATCCCCAAATTCGATAATAGTGTGGTAAGGATATCACTAAAAGGGATGGGATTTTCTCTAATCCATTATTAGATTAGACGGGTGTTGTTGGATTCATGAAATCTATCATAGATCTTATTTTAATAATTTGAATCGTTCATTTTGCAGATTTTGTATGTAGATGATCGCGAAAAAAAAAAATTCATATCTATATGATATTTATAAGGATAAATTACAAACACATCCCTTGAGATTTACTTAAATTACGAATTACCCCTATGGTTTTAGAAATTATATTATGCCCTTAAGGTTTATAATTTCATAACAAATATGTCCTTTTATTAATAAATTATCAAGTTAATTAACAATTTTTAATGATGTTAAAATTTTATTTCAATTAATAATTTAAATAATTTAATTATTATACAAGAGAACAATTAAAAATTTTATTTTTTCAGTTAAATAAAAAAATTTGATAGGGATTTATTTATAATTTTCTAAATTATAGGGGACAATTCATATTTGTTTAATTTACCCTATTTATAACTAACTACATGATTTCATTACGTAGAACAAAAAAAAAAAAAAGACTAAGTATAATTTTAAGATTATATTATTATTTATTTTGAGACAAATATGCTAAAATTATATAACAATGAAATTCTTATCAATTTGAGTTTTTTTAAGTATAATCTACGCTTGAAACACTACAAAATCAACTGTTTAATTTATCAAAATGAGACCCATGATAAATTCCAAAAATCTCAACAACAGGATTTTTTGGTGCAGTTAACTATTTGATATAAGTTTTGGTCGGAATTTATTATGCATAAATAACTTAAATAAATTTGAAAAAACTAATTAACTAAAATATTTTTAAAAATACTTTTAATTTTAATTTTAATTATTAATTTTTAATTTACAATAAATGAAAGGATGAATTATATTAACGGTCCCTATAGTTTGGAACTTGTATCACTTTGGTCCATAATTTTTCAATTGTGCCACATTTAATCCTAACGTTTGAATCTTATTCCAAATAAGAACAATTGAATATATCATTACTTAATTTCAAGGGCAAAATATTTAATTTGATAAAATATAAATTAATTTGTCAACAATAAATGTCAAAAAAATATTTTTTAATTTTTAAAAATTATTTCTACCCACTAAAGATAAAATTACGTAAAATTGATAAATCTTTTAGAATTTTTTTTTTACCAAATTAATTTTTATTACATGTTTAAATGATGATCATGTAATGGATGATTATTTTTATTTTCATTAAATTAGTTTCTATTTTTTTCAAAAGTCAAATATAGCGACAACTTTGATATCATTATTAAACCAATCCATTAAATTAAAAAATTCAAAACTAAAAATATTTCATATATTAAATATATCGATTATACTTTAAAATCCTAACAACCATCCATTACATGATTATCATCTAAATACATAAAAATTAATTTGGTAAATAAATAAATAAATAAATGTCTGAAAGATTTATCGATTTTACATAATGTTATCTTTGGTGAGTAGAAATAATTTTTTAAAATTTAAAAATATTTTTTGACATTTATATTTGTCAAATTAATTTATATTTTATCAAATTAATAATTTTACTTTGAAATTAAGTAATGGTATCTTCAATAATTCTTATTTAAAATAAAATTTAAAATTTAAAATCAAATATATCATAATTCAAAATTTAAAAATTAAAATGATACAAAGTTCAAATTATAAAAATAAAAAGTGTTTGTATAATTCGTCCAAAATGAAAAGTCCTTCCTTTATTGAAAAGACATGTAACTATACATCAAGAAAATTAAAAAAGAAATTTAAATCAACAAAATTTTGGGAAGGTGAATAATAGCAGAGAGGTTATCACATGGTGTTGGAACCAATTTTGAAGAGGTAGTCATTTTCATTGGTAATTTTGTCAGAGATTGTCGTCAAGATAATTGTTAGACATGAAATGAATATTAATTTTGATACGAAATGGTAGGTAAAACAACTAAATACACCCCTCTTGCCTTGTCCCTATTCTACAATTTCATTAAGATAGGTATGTTTGGTCTCAATTTACTTTACTACTCTCTGTAAAATTCCTTTTTACTACACTTCACTAACTTAGGTCCGTTTGGGAAGATGGTTTGTAGTTAAAATAGTCATAAAATATAAAATAGGTTATTTTAGTCACAACAAATAAAATATCACATCCAACCCATAATCATTACACTCTTCTCTCACAAAAAAAGTTAAAAAAGTCAAAAAGTCAAAAAATCCTTTCCAAACTAAGCTTTTTAGCCCAGGCTAAAATAGTCAAAAAGCCAACCCACTTTCCAAACCAACCCTTACACATTTTTTCCGGACTTATTGCCCCAAAAAGTATTTAAAAGGTATTCAAAATTTAAATGTACAATTTAAATTTAGTGTAATACAGATCGCATTTGGGATGAATCCAATACATTCATTTTAAATTTTAAATATTTTTTTCTGTATTTTTTAAATAAATAATATTATTGATTTTCGACTACTTTACTTTGCTTCAATATTATATACATGTATGTAGTTAAGGTCTCTGATCAACTAGACAAAAGCATAAATTACATTTTTTGTTCTTAAAATATGCGTTATTTGTCATTTTAGTCCTTAAAATTTTATATTATTGATTTTTTTTAAAAAAATTTTATTTGAGTCTGAATGGTTTAATTTCAGACAATTTGATAAAATGGTTAATAAAATACTCCTATGTTCCATGAAATATGCGTTACGTTTGCTATCTAAATTTTCAAATTTCATCAAAAGTAATGGACAAAAATAATATAGAATGCATACTTTAAAAATTATAAATAAAAAAAAAAAAGAGAAAAAAAGGAAAAAAAGAAGATGCATTGTATCTTTTGACAATACAAGAGGGGCATGGAATGGAAGTAAGCCATAACCTAATAGTATCTTTGACAATATATGAATGCGACAAAAGGTTATATACAACTATAATAGATAATTTTTTTTTTAAAGAAAATTTTTCTGAAGGTGTAATTTCATCATATACCCATTTCATAATAGGTTGTTATTTATTTATTTATTTATTTTCCAAAAAACATGGTGGTTGAATTGTGTATATATATATTTTGCATTTTGTGTGAATTTGTGGATTTTTTTTCAGTCGTCCCCCTTTATTAAGTTTTATCCCAATCACTTTATTCTTCATTATCTATGCCTTTATTCCACAATCCACCCCATATTTAAAGACTCTTTATCCATCTTTAATTTTTTGTCTGCATCTCTATTGTCCCTTCTACTATCTAGTATTTCCACATGACAACCTTTTTATTTATTATTTTTCTTTTATTTTTTTTGGGATTGATGTATGATATTACCTAAACTTTAACAAATTATAATCATAATAATAATAAAATCAAATACAAACATATAATTAATACCAAAAAAACTCTCAAAATGAAAGAAAGAAATCCCAACAAATACATCTAGAATAAGACCATACGAGATCAAAAAATTCAAACTTTTGATCTCCTTACAATAGTTTGGTTTTTTTTTTTTTTTTTTTTTTTTAAGGTCATTGACCTTCCTTAAAGTTTGAAAAACTTATAATACACTCCATAAGTTTGGCATAATTACATGGAACTCTCTTAAAATTTTAATTTATATAACACATAATCTAATTTTCATCAGAAATTCATTAGTCATATGAATGAAAAAAATGATGTTATCATCTCTGTTACATTTAAATATATATTTTACCTTATATATATCTTTATGTTATTCTAACATTTTTGTTAGTTTTGATCTCTTTATCTTTATTAAAAAAGATATTAGTGTAATTATGTCAAAATTATAAAATTTGGTGTAAATTACAAACACATTCCTTGATATTTACTTAAATTACAAATTACTCCTTGTGGTTCTAGAAATTACATTATGCCTCCTAAGGTTTCTAATTTCATAACAAATTGGTCATTTTATTAATAAATCATCAAATTAATTAATGGTATTTAATAATGTTAAAATTTTATTTCAATTAATAATTCAGATAATTTTATTATTGTATAGGTGAACAGTTAGAAATTTCACCTTTTCAATTAATTCTGTTAAATAAAAAATTTTGATAATGAGGTATTTATAATTTTTAAAACCACAGGGGGCAATTCGTATTTTAAGCAAACCTTAGGAATGTATTTGTAATTTACCCTAAAATTTGTTGTATTTTCTCCATATCTCAAGTGAGGTCAGTATAATTTGATTTTTTTTTTTTTAATTTACACACATTATTTCAAGGGAGAATTACGCCGACACTGTCAATGATATTTATTTACGTGGAAATATTATAAATATTAATAATTAAAATTATAAATATTTTTTATTCTTCACTGAGGAGTTATTCCCCTTATTTCAACACTGAATATATATAGCCCGCAAGGCTAGTAACTAAACTAAAAGTACAATTAACTCGAAGAACAATAATGTTTGAGATCACTAATTAGTGTTATTACTAATGATGACCTATTACCACAGTGTGTGTTATTTTTTTTTTCATTTTTTTTTTTTCACCTTACTAGTAGTGGATTTAAAGCTCTAAATCATTATTGATTCTAAGAAAATATGGAAGAGAAAGCTCATCATGATTTTTTTTTTTTTTAAACTTATTTTTATTTTAAAGGCTCATAATGACTGAATTTTGAATAAGTAACCATATTCACCATTTCTTTTACTTTTTTGGAGGTATTTTTACTGTCCTAAGAAAGTTTTTGTTCCACATACTAATTGGGGGAGACATAGGGAGATAAGGGAGGTAATTATAGTACTGTGTATGAAGGGGCCACAAGAATAAATGGAGATGATGACACACCTCTGATCACAATTCTCAAGATCCTCAGAGATAATTTTAATTTAATTTATTTTTTGTTTTTTGTTCTTTGGGAAGAAACATACCCATCCATCCCAATCACTGCCAGCCCAAATTCACTGTATCGACTAGAGGGTCTTGAGCCTTCCAAACTTGTAAAATTAAAAGAGTTGGGCTTCTCTCCATTCAGATACAGACTTGAGAGTATTATTGGGTTTGTAGAGTATTTATTATGGATTTCGTTTTGATAATTCGAACTATTCAATATATAGAACTCGTTGAATACTATATATTTGTAAAAAATCACGTTGATCGGATATCTATAACTATTTCATCGGATCAAATTTTTATCAACTGTTTATTTTTTCACTGTCTATTTTTTTTATACAAAACTTATTTGATCACATAATTATCGATATCCTATCAACGTGATTTTTTACAAGTATATAGTACTTAACGAGTTCTACACATTAAATCGCTTAGATTATCGAAACGAAATTCGTGATGGGCTTCCACGAGCCCAACAATACATCCTAATTCAATCACGGACCAAAGAGAAGCCAATCCCAAATTAAGATAAGATGTGCCATTTGATATTTTTTCCCTTAATTTTTTATAAATGAGGTGCCCCTTTCCTCACCATGAGATAATAGGGGCAGAATTGTCTTATTGTCTCACTAATTGGTAGCCTCAAGAGTTGAGAACTTCTATTTGCAAAACAATGAGCCGTTTGGTATGAATTAAAAAAGTGTATTTATTTATTATTTTCTTTTTCTTTTTCTTTTAAGTTATATTAATTTTTTATTTTCTTACACATCTTTTTATAAAAATTTAAAAAATACATCTATTTAGTTCATCTTAAATTACTCTTATATCTTATCTTAATTTACATTATATTTTAAGTTTTTAACTATGATTCTACCTCTCAAAAAAAAAATAATACTATTTAGAACGGGCTCACATTGTTCAAAATATATATGTATATATATATATTTAAAAAAAAGAGGGCTCACACTTCTCTAAATCTACTTCTAGTGACCATCACCTTCTACCACCATAGCTCTCCCTCTACCATTCTATTTTTGTGTGTATTATGCCAAGGGTTAAGTGTGTATCTAATTTTTCACCTTCCAAACACACATAAATGTGTACTAATTAAGAATTATTTTTTATTATTTTTTCTTCTTCTTCCCCTCTACTCTAAAAACATAGATTTGAGGTAGGTAAGGGTTGAAGGAAAGATCACAATGCTGGAGGGAGAATTGTGATGGCGCTTTAAAGTAGTTAGGTCGCAGTGGTAGTGGTTAGTTTACGACGTTAGGATTTGAAAACAGGGTGACAAGGTTGGAGAGTTGACGATAGGAAGGGAAGGAAGTAGTGTCAACAGAGATGACAGCAATAGATGGTTGCTTTAGGATTAGGGTAATAATGTTGAAGACAAGAAAGTTATGGCAACTAGATGGCATGTGATTGGAGAAATATTGGTGTCACGCCCCAAAATTTGGACAATTAAATATTAAATTAGGACTAAATCTCAATCAATATTCCATCATCCAAATCCTATGGGTGAAACAAAATCTAAACGTTCACGTCTCCAAAGAGTTTAAGTAAATTTTCATCCTCAAAAGATTACAAGGGATAAAAATAAATAAATAAATAACAAAACACCAACCAAACCATCCACCATAATTTCATAACTAACCAATACCTCCAACATTAAAGTAATAATAAATAGTCAAAATAACTTAAATAATGTAAGGTTACAAACCATGCCAAATTATCAAAATACTAAGGTCATAAAAAAAATTAATAAATACATGAACTAATATCAATCCTAAGCTCAAGAAAACAAAAGAAGTCCAAACGACATATCCAACAACTATAGTTATTCCACGTCATCACCGTAATCCCAACTAATCCTGCAAAGGAAGCTTGGTTGCGCTCAAATAGAACGTACTCGAGTTGCCAAGAGACAAAACGGGTCAGTATACAAGTATATTGATGAGAGGTTTAGATTCTTTAATAGTCACAACTAAGAACACAAAAGCAAATAAATGATGGAGATAAAGGATTGGGTGAAGAAGAAGGCAAAGTAGTTAGAGAGAGAATAATGGCAAGGCTCTCCCATGGATCTCCTACTTTCACTCTCAAAGTAGATAATGGACAAGGATTGTCTCTCCAAAATTCATCCCTTGTAAAGTTATGGGTGTGTGCTATTTATAGGCACCTCACGATGTAGGATGAAGCCCATGTGCAAAGCACATGAGGAATATTCTCTCTAACCACCTTGTCCGAGGAGGTTACCTCTCCAAGGATGAGGAAAATCCTGAAGAGAAGATCAACCTCTCGATAAACCCTTCTTCTTAGCCACATCTAACCAATGATTCCCGATCATCCCAAGAGGTTAGGGGTAGTCCTAGAGGATGTCCTGTAGCAGAAGGGTCAAGGGTAGTTCAAGAGAACGCCTTGCCGCAAATATTGTCAAGTCTCAGGAACCCCCTAAATCGTGCTACCTCGACCCGGGTATAAGCTAGTTTAACCGAAGAGTGAATTTATCTCCACTCACCGTCCTCGGGATCAGGTCCTTTGTTTGGACTCCATCACGTCCATGGTTCTGGTGCGTAGATCCCGGAAAGCTCCGAACCCGCAAGTGTTCTGGGACTCATTAACGGAGTGACTTCCAGATTGCATTTGAATCCGTTTGAAGCCAAGTGCTTCGAATCTCTAGGTTCATGGATCTGAACCCTTTCGAGTCTGAGCTTAAATAGGTCTCTAAGTTCGTAGTTCCGAACCCTTTCAAGACTAAATCAATACCTCGGAGAATGAATCTCCTCCGAGGGTTTCATCTCTGGGCCTCATCGGATGGGCTTGTTGGACTCTTTTTAGAGATATCTGCTTGATGGATCTTCCTCGGCCCAATTTGTTGGCTTTCTTATGGGTCTGTTCAATAAAATTCACTTGGGCCTATTTGGCAATAATTTCTCCAAGCTCACCAATTGGGCTCCGATTGAGCCTAATTAATTATTGGGCTTAAGTTAACCCCTCCTACACACCCATATAAAATAGTTTGTTAAATTCTATTATTTGAAAGATAAATTTGCGTGAAGTATTATTATGATAAGGATTGTCATTGTGCTCATATGGTAAACCGTTTTTTTTTTTGTTTTTTTGTTTTTTTTTTTGGATTTTCAATTTAGTAACAAACAGAATTGTACACAATAAATATCAGTACGAGGAGCAATAGATGAACATTTTCTATGAACACATAAGTAAAAATTCTTTTCATATGGCAGCAACATAACATTTGAAGAATCATGATGTAAGAACAAAAAAATTCTCAATATCCATTATCTAACAATTCTTTGGAATAGATCGAAATGGAAAAGATCTAAGATAGTGAAATGGCAATTAGATTGGTTGTATTAATATATAACAAACCAATTTACTTTCATGCAATAACAGAGATGATAGTTGATTTTGTGGGATAATAGGTTCTTGGTTTAGAAGTTGTAATGCTGAAAAATGAACAAATTTTATTTCTCGTGTTTGTTTGTGGTGTTGATGTATGACAAAAAATTTCAATTAAAAACACCAAATATATGACAAAGCTAATTTTTTTTCTCGGTAACTTAAATTTTAGGGGGATGCACTAATAAATCCCAAATTAATAACTTATGCACTGTTTAGTCCTAAAAGTTTTTTTATAGACTGAAAGGTCCCATTACAATGTTAATAACATCAGATACAATGTTAATAATATCAGATACAATGTTAATAACATCAGAGTCATGTTACAAACATTAGATTTCAAACATCTAATGTTCATCAAATTTCAATAATGTTTGAAAATATAGGATGAAAAATATCTAATATTCATCAGATTTCAATAAATTTTGAAATTATAGAATGAAATATCAGATCATGTACATCATTTACATCATGCTGATGTAAAAATGGGACTAAATGGAGCATAAGAAAACTTTTAGGACTAAATGGTTTAACGTTTCAAAAACTAGGACTTATGGGTAAATTTTCCTAAATTTTATGAAACTATTTTTTTTCTTAAAAAAGTATTTAATTTTAAATGAATTTCATTTTTTGAATTTTAACAAAACATTACTCTATCATTATATTTTTTGTTAGATTGACTTGAAAATAAGTGACAAAATATATATTAGGAAACCAAAAAAAATAAATACTTTAAAATCTTATTTTACGTAAAAGACTAAAAAAGTCATGGCACCCTTAGTCAAAATAATAAATAATATCAAAATTATATATAAAAGATATAATTTATTTTTCATAATTAATATAAATTTCATATTATGCAAGTTCGACATAACTTGAGTTAATATTCATATTATCAAATCGTTTTATATTTATGTTTAACAAAAAATGATCAATCATTTCCAACTAATACAGTGTGATTTGTGTTAAAAAAAAAAAAAAAAATCATCCTTAACTCTATGTATATAAAATTAAAAAACAAAAAATACACAAAATATATTTTATCTTTGATTGTAACGTGGGTCTCTCTTAAAATTAAAATATGTAAGTCACTCGTAAAATAATTTTTTATTTTTTATTTTAAAATGATTTAAAAATTTTAAAATAATCATTATTTATAATAGAAAGAGTAATAATTCAAAAGCATTCATATAAATTTTTTATTACACAATTGATAAACTTTAAAAAACCGGCCGGGGACGATTGGTTAGTCCAAATTTTTCCGTCTGTAACAGAGTTTTTAAAAATAAGTGTAGAATTAATTTTTAAAAATTGTAAACAAACACCACATTCAAAATAAAGAGTAGAACTAAAGTTTGAGAGTTTCACCAAACGGAGCCTAACTTTTTGCTATTGCCAATACGCCCCAAAATGTCACACTGCCCCGCTCTTTATGTTGCCTACGGACGGTACTATTATTGCACTGGATTTCTCAATTAAGAGAAATGATGATTTTCTTCACACCACCATCAACCTGTGATCATTTGCATTTGTATTTGAATACATACCAAAAAAATTTGGGAGAGGCTTTTTTCGAGGATACGGGGTACTGCTGTGCCTCAAGATACAGCAGTTACTGCTGTCCCCTTATGGGGGATTTTTTTCGAGTATTTTTCGATAATCTGAACCGTTATATTGTAGGGTTCGTCAAGATTACTATTCATGTAAAAAATCAAGTTAATCGGAGATTCATAACCCCATGATCAGGTTCTAATTGTTTTCAAAAATTTATAAAAGTTACGTTAACCGTTAATTTTTATAAAAACAAATGTGCTTTGGTTATAGGGTTACAGGTATCCAATCAACTTGATTTTTTGCATGGATGATCTACTCGACGAGCCTTACAATGTGAACGGTTCAGATCATCGAAAAACATTCAAAATAATCTCCCACAAAGGGACAGCAGCAACTGCTGTGCCTTGGGGCACAGCAGTATCCCCCATTCATTTTTTCGATTCTACTGTGTAGATTACAGCGTATTATTAGTTCATAAAACTCACCACAAGTTCTGTTTCAGTGTTCTAAATCATTAATGTGGAGAATTTATCGAGTACTTTATACTTGTAAAAAATCACCCTGATCGGATATCGATAATCCCTTAATCGGAACATATTTTTGTCAATGATAAATATGATTTTAAAAATAAATTTTTAACAAAAATGTGTTCCGATCAAAAGGCTACTGATATCCAATCAATATGATATTTTGTAGACATTAAGTACTCAACAAGTTCTATACATTGAATGATTTGGATCATTAAAACGAAACCTATAATGAATTTCATGAATCTAACAATATGCTCTAATCTACCCAGTAGAATAGAGAAAAGTCTCTCCCAAATTTTTTTGGTATGTATTCTAATACAAATGCAAATGATCATAGGTTGACGGTGGAGTGAAGAAAATCATCATTTCTCTTAAATGAGAAATCCAGTGCAATAATAGTACCGTACGTAGGCAACATAAAGAGAGGGGTAGTGTGATATTTTGGGGGCGTTTTGGCAATAGTCAAAAGTTAGGCACCGTTTGGTGAAACTCTCAAATTTTAGTTTTACTTTTTATTTTGAATATGATATTTGTTTATAGTTTTTAAAAATTAATTCTACACTCATTTTTAAAAACTCTGTCGAAAGCAGAAAAATTTGAGCTAACCGGTCGTCCTCCTAGACATCTGGCCAATTGATCGGAACAATTCACCATATATATTTTTTTTTATGACAATTGCCACCTTTTATTTTTTATATTTTAAATAAAAAAAAATCAGAATTTTTTTTAAAAATTCATAATTTTTTAAAAAAATTTATGAGTTTTGAATAGAATTTTAAATTGTGTATTTGGTTATGAGTTGTAAGTTTTTGTATCAAATATCATATGTCACATCAAAAATTTCTCACTCAATTCAAAATTCATTTACTAAACAAAATTTTCACACTCACAAATTCAAAATATAACTCTATTCTCAAATCATATTTAGAAAATTCTGTCAAACACTACTTTAGTTTTTTTATTTTTTTGCTTTTTTGAGACACATTATGTAACGCCCTCAAAAATACACCCATAATACATAATATTAACATGCGGAATTATAAGGAAATAAAGTATCTTATTCCATTCATCAGAGTACCATGAAATAAAAACATCATAATAAATGCCCTATGGGCTTACATCTTGCCAAGGCAACACTTGGATACAATTCCATGAGTTCTAACTCAAAACAAATAAAGCCCTAGGCTTGAAAGTTTACAAGTTATTCAAATAAAACAACTAAACAAAATAAAGCAAGTCTTCGAGTCCAAATCCTCACAAGCTAAGTCCTTGGAGGTAATGAACCACCTGAACCTGAAAATGAAGTTCCCATATAGGGTGAGCCACAGCCCAGTAGAGAAATACTAAACCAAGCATAAGAATTAACTAAAGCATTAGCATTCGATACATGGTTAACACAAGATAATCAGTTTCCAATTTCATGACACTAATGTCTACATTGTCTATGACATATTGTCTATGACACTTTTCACTTTCCAATATCTATTCAACTTTCCAATTATATCATTATGGCTCAGAACCTGGCCAACTACAATAGTGATCCAGATGTCACAAAAATAAATGAGACTAAAGCTCAAACCACAACACTTCCATACTTCCAACTGATACACATTATAATGATGTATCATATCAACAACAGATAGCAGTATTGCTATTATCAATAAGCACACATATGAGTGATGCTACTGGAGTCCATCCCCTATCTTCTCCCAATAAATCCGGTTTAGAGGTCCATCCCCTATCTTCCCCTAAACCGTGGAGTTCATCCCCTATCTCCTCCAAATGAAATGCATATGCAATGAAACACACAATTGCCATATACAACACATAATCAATACAAGTAATGTTCTGTATTAATTCAACAGTCAACATAGGTGACATAATTTCAGTTATACCTAAGCCGCATGCAAGGTCTACAACATCAATGGCTATCCTCCACCGATAGCCCAAAACAGTTATTTCTAAACAAGAAATAAATACAACAATGAATGTAAAATCAACATTCTCATAGGTAAGTATTTAAACTACCCAATTATACCATTAATCTCATAATTTCCCCAACTTCATGAATTAAACCCAATTTCACATTTTTCCCTTAAATTAATTATACAAATTAATCTAAGCCAAAACCCTAAGAATTCTCCCAAAATTACCAAACTACCCCCACATACCAAAATACTAACACTTAGGATTAAAGCGTATAAATGGAGTAGAAAATCCCTACCTCGAAGCAAGAAACCAAAAAGATAAAGACGGAGATGATAGCCCAAACTCCAAAGTGCTCCAAATCAACAACCGTTCAGATTAAAATGTAGCCCTCACTCTCCTCTACCTTTTTAATGAAGGAACTAGGGTAGATACACACTCTAAATAGATCAATCCTAAGGGAGAAGATGAGTTGGGAAAGAGAAAACTCGTAACCTAGGGTTTTATAAACTGAAAGGGGCTGAAAAACTGTTTTAAAACACGAAATCACGATTTTATACTCAGCATCTCCGCTCGAGCGGACAAAACCCCGCTCGAGCGTACACTCACAGACTCCCGCTCGAGCGGACAATCCCACGCTCGAGCGGCGGATGCACACTCCCAGCATCTCGACAAACTAGGTACCCGCTCGAGCGTCCAAATCCCCGCTCGAGCGTCACTCCCACATTCCCGCTCGAGCGGCCCAACTCCCGCTCGAGCGTCCAACCCTGCACAAGAAAATACTGGATGGGTGTTTTTCCCGCTCGAGCGCCAAAATCTCCGCTCGAGCGGACAAGCCAAAATCTGGGCAACTAGTTTTGGTTCCTAAGCTCAACCAACCTGTTCCAAACCCGCCCAACACATCCTATAACTCCAAAGCTAAGGAATTAAAATACGACAACAACAATAACACAACAATGGAATCTACGAAACATAAGTCCGGATACAATAATCAAAAGGGAAAAGACCGGGGGTCGCTATACATTATTTTTCTATTTTTTTTTTAACACAAAAAAGTCAAAAAGTCAAAAAAATTAGTTTTTTACCAATTTCTCAAAATGCCACTTTATATATATTGTGATTGATGAAGGAATAGAATTTATAATTGTATATGTTAAGTAATTAGAGTATATAAAGGGATATGGCCCTGTTTGGAAAGGAGATTTTTTGGTTTTTTTTTTTTTGATTTTTTTCATTAAAAGACAAATTGGTTACAAAACAAAAAAAATAAATAAATAAATCCAAATAAAATATCACATCAAACCCCATAATCATTTTATTTTTTCTCTCACAAACATTACATCCAAGCACAAAAAAACCCAACTATCTTTCTAAATACAAAAAAAAATTTCTCTAATAATACCCTACAACTAAAAACACCTATAAAAAAAATTCACTTCCCAAACACCACAATGATTTGTAATTAGTTTGGAACATAGTCTTTAGAACCAACCAATAATTTTTCCAACATAAGACCAACGTCATAAGGTTGAGAAAATTGCAATTGGAACTTAAATTAAATGATGATCATAAATAAGGCTACTCTGGTTTCAATGTATAGGGCAAAAAGGTAATTTCATATCTAAAGAGAATCAGAGAATGTGGACCATTACCAAAAAAGAAAGGGGCAAAATGAGAAACCAAAAAAAAGAGCCTATTATGAACAGTAACAGCATTGAAAATGGTTCAATTGCCTTGTAATATAGTGTGTGTATATATATATATATCGGTTATAAAAAAAATTATTGATGAAAGTCAAATGTACTTATCAAAAATTAAGATAACAACCCCAGTTGGTAGCTCAAAATTCGTGGGTCGAATTTGGCTCGACGCTAAAACGACGTCGTTTTGGCATCGATATTTTTTTTTTTTTTTTCTTTTTCCTGTGTTTAATCAGTGAAGAAGAAGAGGGAAGAAGAAGAAGAAAAAGAAGAGAAGGGAGAAGAAGAAGAAGGAAAGGGACGAACTGGACAGGAGGGGGCATCAACCAGTGGCGGAGGAGCGGCAAAGGGGTGGCGGTCGTCGGCAGAACCAGCACGAGCCTGTCGTCGGCAAAACTAGCACCCGCCGTCGTCCTCCGTCGTCGGCAGAACCAGCACGAGCCTGTCGTCGGCAGAACTAGCACCCGCCGTCGTCCTCCGTCGTCGGCAGAACCAGCACGAGCCCGCCGTCGTCCTTGTCTTCCGCCGCCGTCCTCGTCCTCCGCCGCCGTCCTCCTTCTCTCTTCCTCTTCTTTTCTTCCTCTTTTCTCCTTCTCTCTCTCTTTTCTCTCTCTCTCTCTCTGTATTCAAATGCCAGAAAAGAAAAAAAAAAAAAAAAAAAATTCGACCCAAAATCGGGCCACAAAATTCGAGCTACCACCTATTTTTCTTAAGATAAATATCAATAAAGAAGTGACAAATGCACAAAGTATTATAGTATATTTTTGAGTAAATTATATTATCAGTCTATATAATTTAGGTGAAGTGTTACTCTAGTCTCCGTAGTTTTAATTTGAATAATTTAATCTCTATACTTTTAATTTTGTTACAATTTGATCTCTCTGTCATTCGTTGTTAACATTTTGAACAGAAAAAAAATTACATGCAAAATTAGAGGAACCAAAATGGAATTCAAAACAAACTATAGGGACTATCCGATAAATGAATAAATTACATTAATAGTCTCTATAGTTTCTTTTGAATTCTACTTTACAAATGATCTTTTTCCGTTCTAAATTCTAACAGTAAGTGACGGAAGAAACACATTGCAAGAAAATTAAAAATATAGGGATTAAATTGTTCAAATTAAATATACAGGAACTAAAATAACATTTCACCTAAACTATAGGAATTAATAGTATAATTCATTCTAATTTTTTACAATCCCAACTAAATTGCTATCGAAAAACAAATCCAATCACATACGACTACAAATCAACAAAACAAAACCAACCACTAAATAGTGTTGAGTTTGTTATTTGTTTGACTTTTTTTTTTTTCTTTTTTATACAGTTAAATATTCAATATCATATAATTATCATGATATTTAAATTTATTTTATTGAAAAATAATAATAATATTGGGCTAGGTTTGATTTTAATTTGGAGGCCAGGGGGACCCCAATTGACAGCTCTTCATGTAAGGCAAAATACCAACCCCCCAAAAAAAGGTCCAATTATATGAATCAAATCATGAACATTTAAATTATAGCAAGACAAATAACAATGTGAAGCACCCAATAACTTCATCATAATTATTCCTACATTTCTTGAAATGAGAGATGTTACATCAAGAAAATAAACATATTTTGTTACAATAGACATAATTAAGGTTGTGGGACTTGGCCAAATTTTATTTATTTTTTTATTTTTTTTTTATAGCAAAATGGAGAATTTTTCATAGTGTACAGGAGTTCTGGTCAAGTTCGCTTGCCATTTCTATACACTTCAAGTTTATTTTTAATATTTCTTTTGTCAATAAGTACAAGAAATGCTAATAAAAAAATGGGTTGTGCTATGTCCCCCGAAATTCCCCCCTAATCCCCCGAATTTTCAAACCAAGGCAAAAAAAAAAAAAAAAAAAATTTCCAAAACGACGTCGTTTTAAGGATTAGGGGGAATTAGGGAGGGCTTTTTAGGGCTCTAAATCATTTTCTTAAAAAAATTGGTAAGAGAAATTATAAATATTAACATAAATATATCAAATTAAATATTTAGCTATAAAAAATTCAAAAAAAAAAAAAAAAAAAAAGCTACAAAGTATACAATAAATCCAACAAGAAAAACCACCAGAAAAAGCCGAATCCTGACATCTTGATAAGATGGATAGAATTTTCATTAATTTGAATTTTAGCATGGTTCATCCACAATTGAGTGAGGTAAGCTTTTCATTTTTCAAAGATGAAAATGACATATATCATTGGATTCGAAGCTTTATTTTCCATGGCAACCAAAGTTCTAATAAAATAAAAAAAATAAAAAAAGTTGTAAAGGAATTTGAGATAGAGAAATGACAGTAATTTATAAACTCAACTTTTTGCTATATTCAAAGCATGCAATTTTTTGCTTCTTGCCGACCACTCAATTTATCGTTTTAAATGAATAAAATGCCACTCATTATTAACATTTTTTAAACTTTATATGTCAACTTTTTATTATTATTATTATTAATCTCTCAAACAAACACAATCTCTTCTTTTGTTTCCAAGTTTTAATAATCCCAGACAACCTTTTATCCAGGTTCATTATTTTTGGTAACCAAAGCTTCCTTTTAAGTACTGCCCAATCATTAATTTTCATTTTTAAAACTCTCTATCTCTATCAAAACATGCTTTTTAAAGTTCATCTATGCTTTTGGTCTTTAGATGGATGCTAAGTCTTAGGCGGAAAATTGTTTTTGTTTGGCAACAAATTGTCTCTCATGATGATCATCCCTTAACACTATTTACGGCAAATTACTGATGATATTTACATTTTATCTCTTATGTCATTTGATTCCTATAATTTTAATTTGCTCGATTTTGATACCGAATTTATAATTTTGTTTCAATTTGGTTCAATTGATTACAACTTTTAACATTTTTTTATAAAAAATATGTATATAAGTGGCATGCGTTATATTTTTTAGAGTAAAATTATAAACTTAGTAACCTTAATAAATTAACCTCAACCAATTCAGTAATTATTTTCAATTAAAAATACTAACGGCATTATTAATTGGATCAAATTGACACATAATTTAAAATTAATGATCGAAATTGTGTCAATTGAAAATGTAAGAGCCAAAATGACATAAGAGATAAAATGTAGGAACTACCAGTATACTATTTATAGTGAAAATGAGCTCAACTGCTAGGAGTACCCCAAAAAAAAAATGGCATAGAAAAATACACATAAAATGTACTATATAACAGAGATTCATCAGAGTGTGTGGATTTCCTTTTAAGATACATTGGATCCCCTCCTAATTAGATTATACACTTAAACCTGATGGAATGAGATGCACTGCCATTCACTGTAGGACGAAAAGTAAGAACTTGGGCGTTGTCAAGAGTTCAACTAGACTCAATAAGTTACAAGCACACAATTTACATATGTATTTTAATTCTGTGCACTTCAATTTTTTGGAAAATGAATCACAAAACTTGTTTGGATTAATTTTTTTATTTAAAAGAATTATTATGTACAGAGAAAAAATATTCAGAAAAGTATATAAAATGTGTGAAACAAATTAATTTTGGGTGACTCACGCGACACCAATTTACATTATATGTTCAAATTCTCGGTATTTTTTAAAGTATATATATATATATATATATTTAGTGCATTGCATTTTTTATAAAATAAAATGTAATAAATAAAAATAGAATCCATTAAACTTTGTCTATGCTTTTAGGTCCTTGATTCAAAAAATAAATAAATAAATTGTTGAGAACTCCAGCTAATGAAAGTAAGGGTACTCATAATAAGAATTACAAAGTAAATTTTCTTTTGTCAGAGAGAGAGACATGAGATTATAGGAGTTGCATGACAAAAGCTGCTCTAGTACGTTTGTTTGGCAAATACTCATCATTCATTCATTCATCAATGTTTTCTTCTATCTGCAAATAAATACACACTGAAAAAACATTGTATCACTTGTTAAGAGTGACCACCACCATATGTGTATGGATATCATGCTTGCTAACTTCATACTCATGCATCTAATCCCCCCCCCCCCTCTCTCTCTCTCTCTCTCTCTCTCTCATAAGAAGTGGGAACAAGTTTATAGCAACTTTGAATTCTTTGGTTACTTGGACTTGAATTTGCAGTTTGTATCATTATCTTTCCTTACACTGTTAAGGGTTTTGAAAGCTGCCACACTATCATTTTAGCTCATCTCACAATCATGGCATTGTATCATTTTGTTGTTCTACTTTCACTGTTTTTTTCTCTCTTCAGACTTTCACATTCTCAAATTTATTTGACAATAATTTTTCTATTCATGACTAAATAATTCAGTAGTTAAAACTCGACCTAATTATTTTGAAGTTGTGGATTTGATTTTGAGAACCCAATTTGCATATCCTTAAAAATCCCCATTCAATAGGAACTAAATTAAGCCTATATTATTTTTTAATGCATTCAGTTCACCTTTTCTCATAAAATAATCGCATGTAATGCACATAAGGCATTCAAGACTGGTACAATTTATTTGGTAGCTTAGAAGTCAGGGTAGTTCATGGGCCACTAGAAGGTGACATGTTGGAATTAGTCCTCTAGCAACAAGAAATTACCTAATAGGTTTGATTTATAACACACATGATATGTCTTTTTAATAGGAGGAGATATATAAGATCATGTTGTATCGTATTTATAAAAAGTCATTTATCTTCTTATTATTGGATGGGTACAACCACATAATAGATTGAACTTCAAAATAACTTCTAGCGATCAACAACTCAATTTGATTACATGTAAAATTAAAAGAGGGATCAATTGAACTATCATCAGCTTGAGTTTATAATGTGTGGCTTCAAACTTGTTTAGTCTTTAATCACTTTGCTTTCTCCAGATAAGTTGTTTCAAAAAGGGTATTATAGTAATTCAACTTGTTTCACCCAACAAAAGTATCTCATATATGCAGGATAAAAAGTCTCCTAGACAATTTTGCGGGATTGTGAATTAATGAAAAAATTAATTTTATTCCAAAATAAAATAATATTATATCACCTCTTTATGTGAAAATTAAACATGACACGAGTAGATTTGAACCTTACAATTAAGCCTATCACTAAGTTAATAATAAAGATTAGATGTTATCACTTGACTATTCTTAAAAAATGACAATTATATACTACTATTGTAGATATAATCGTGTGATTTTTGAGACTGTTGAAACATTATGTGGTGGACAATTATATGCACACTCATAAGTTTGGAAATTTTTGTTTTTGGAGTCATCCTCCATGGAAAAATAAAAATTTACTCCCTTTTTTTTTTTTTTTTTAAGGTGAATAAGTCATAATTTTTTTGCTCCCTCACTTTTGATAAAATTTTGAAACAACAAAAAGCAAAGACATTGGGAACATTCCCATCACTACTCAATTTTTGTCCGGACTACAGACTCAAAATGCCCACCAACCCAACATTCTTCCCAACAACAACAACAAGGCATGAGATTCAAAGCAATTTTTGAGGACATAAAACACACATATGTACTACATAAAAAGACTACGTTTCCTTTTACAATTCGTTACTCTCTCTCTTACTACCCCACCAATGGCCACCACCACCTTCCAATGAATGACTTGACAACGTGATCCATAAATTATACATAAAAGCATAAAAAAGTAATTTGCTTTCAATTCCTTCCCACTCACAACTTTATTATTTTGTCCCATGTATTGGATACTCGTTGCTTATCTATTTTTGACATTCAACATACCTAAAACAAAATATTCTGAAAATAAAAATATGTGAAGATGATTCATATCAAGTGTGACATACATTATGCAAGTATATTTTATTTTTTAAATATTGTTTTTGGGTGGATAGTATTTCCCCGGGAAAACCATTCAAATTCTTGATGCTTTTTTAGATATATTTTTGAGTACATAGAGCCTGTTTTGTATAGGTTTTTTGAAGTTGATGATTAGAAGGCATAAGTTAAAAATATCTATCCTAACTTTTAAATAGTGGTAAATTACACTCACCTTTTTGAGGTTTGAAATAATAGTCAGCGTCACATTTTTTACATAAGTATAGTGATTATCTTTTTAATAAACGTAAAGAGACTGAAAAATGCAGATTATGAATAGAATTGAAATAAATAAAGATAAACATATATTTTAGTAAAACAGATTTTTACACAATTATGGTGATTATCTTTTTAATAAAGGTAAAGAGACTGAAAAATGCAGATTATGAATAGAATTGAAATAAACAAATAACAACATTTTTTTCATTTATATGACTAACGAAATTCCTGATGAAAAATGGTATAACTGTTGTATATGAATTAAAAATTCAAAAATGACCAATATAATTATATCAAAAGTATACAACTAACTATATTTTCTTTAAACCTCAAGTAAGATGAGTGTAATTTACACTATAAAATAATTAGTTTTTGTCAACCTATCTAAACTATTTTTACCTCATAAGCTCCGCTCTACCAAACACACTTACGTAAGTTTTAAAATTTTAAAAAAAAAAAAAAAAAAAAACTGTGTCAATAAATTACGCCAAATAAGACTATGATATTCTATTGGAGATTACAACACAATTAAAATTTTATTTTTCTCTTTCCCTTTGTTTTGGGCTAAGATAATCAGTTCCCAAGCAATTGTCATATTGACAACATTAAGAATTGTTGAAGTAGTGGTTTATGAGTTTTCTTATAATAATCCTCTTTTACAATCAAAGTGGCTTCAATGTCGTCATTGTTTGTACGTAAGTGATCATTGATGAGAACACACAACCTTATCATTTAACATAAACAAATATATACATATAAGAATATTTTTTAACAAATCTATATATGTTTTTAATATTCTCGTGAAGGTGAAAAACTGATCATATGTTAATACATATGACATGCTTCTCGTGAAGACATTATTTGTGTGTGTGTCCCTTTCTCTCACTCACACTAACATTACAACACACTGAGAGAGAGAGAGAGAGAGAGAGAGAGAGAGAGAGAGATGGGACCTCACAACTGCTAGCTTTGTTCTTTGCTTTTCTGGAAACCAGTTTTTTACATTCTCTTTGCTCTTTATTCTCTCACTGGTACATCCCCTCTAATGGGCCATGGTGAAAGAGAAATATGGACTACATAATAGAGAAAAAAAATTGTAACTTACCACGTTATTATTGATATACAATATTTTTATTCAAATAAATAGCTTTATAAATATACTGACACGAGAATGAGATAATTTAAAAAAGATATAGGGTTCATTTGGGAAGCAGATTGACTTTTTAGTTTTTTGATTTTTTGACTATTTTAACTTGGAGTTAAAAAGTCTCGTTTGGAAATGACTTTTTTACTTTTTTGACTTTTTGTGACAGAAAGAATATAACGATTTTGAGTTAAATGTGATATTTTATCTTATTGAATTAAAAAGTCTATTTTATCTTTTTGTAACTAAAATAGTCTCAAACCCAATCCAATCTATTTTCCCAAACAGAAGCATATATTCCGTAAAAAACTTGATATGACTTGAAATGCAGTAATAAAAAAAAATAATAATAATTTATTTTATTAAGCATGTGCTCTCATTGTTCTTCTCCTCTTTTGTTGTAATATCTTTGTTCTTTAATCAAATTTCTTTCTTTTGTTGATCAAAAAAAAAAAAACACATGTAGAATGACAGGAAAAAAAAAAAAAAACCTACCTCACTTGTTTAGGGCATGGTGCTCGCCAATCTACTTGGTTTCATTTTTCGAGTCTCTCTCCCTTTTTTTTTTTTTTTAAAAAAAACGAAAATCAAAATTGGGCCTTTAACTTTTGCTGATCAACTGGGCTTGCATGAACTTCATAGACTTCACACCCAAAAAAGGGGTTAAATTATACTAAGATTTTTTTTTATAATATACATATATATATATATATATATATATGATAAATTTTACAAATTTAACATAATTATATTAATTTTCTTATAAATAAGATTAAAGTGATCGAAATTAATATAAATAGTATGAAGATAAAAAAATAAATAAACAAAATAAAATAGTATAAAAGAGAAAATAATATCATTTGTTCATACATAAGATTAACAAATTATTTATAGAAAATAGAATTAAATATTATTTAAATTAAAACGCTATGAGAATCTAATATAATTATGTTAAACATGAATGCATTATCTTCAAACTTTAAACATGAATGCATTATCTTTAAGCTTTTATATATATATATATATATATAATACGCTTTTCCCATTTTCGAATGATCTTGTCATTTGCTGAAATGGCAGGAGTTGTCGTGTGGTTTTGTTTTTTTTTATTTATTTATTATTTTTTGACATAGCTATGTTAAGAGATAACCTATTTATCGCAATATTTATTTTATTATCTTATTTCATTTTTTACGCGTATTTATACTATAAAAATTATGTGTATGTGTGAGATTATTATATTTAAAATAGGAAAAATTATGTAAATAGCCTTTGTAGTTTACACAATATGTTAATTTGGTCTTTATAGTTTCAATTTGTTCGATTTTGTCCCCTTAATTTAACGGATTGTGTCATTTTAGTCCAATAAATAACGGTTTCTTTATAGTTTCAATTTGTTCGATTTTGTCCCCTTAATTTAACGGATTGTGTCATTTTAGTCCAATAAATAACGGTTGTTAAGTTAATTTAATTTAACTGAAAGTTAAACAATGTACCAATTTGGTCCCTGCATTTTTCACAATGTGTCAATTTAATCCTTGTCAAAATCGAGAAAATTGAAACTACAGAAACCAAATTGACACATCGTGTAAAGTACAGGGACCAAATTGACACATTGTTTAAACTTCTGTTAAATTAACTTAACAACCGTTATTTATTGGAGTAAAATGACAAAATCCGTTAAATTAAGGGACAAAATCGAGCAAATTAAAATTACAAGGACCAAATTGACACATCGTGTAAACTACAGGGACTATTTACATAATTTACCCTTTAAAATAAAAAATATTATTTATTATGAGATTTATTTTATTATTTTGTACCACTTCCATTCACGTAATAAAAAAAATTTGTGTATACATACACAAAACTCATCATATTTAAAAATAATAAAACTTATCATGTCGCATAAGTTTGCAAAATAATCTTCATTTACAAAATAATAAAATGTACCATATGATATAAAATTTCCTGATAATATATAACAATAATAATGAGAGAGATGCTGTGTTTGGTTGGATAATTTGAAAAGATATTTAGAAAAAAAAAATGTGTAAAACTAAGTGAAATTGATGCATACTTTATTCATATTTCATCTATCTTTTTATTTTTTCTTTCTTAATTTCTTTTTAAATTTTCTAACCAAACACAACTAATGTGGGATTAAATAGGAGGAATGTGGCATTAAATAGGAGGGGGGAAATGTAAATAGGTGGGTGTTTGTATTAAAGTTGGGTTGAAGAAAGAAAGAAAGGCTAGTTGTGTGATCCAAGGAAATGAGAGATGTTATAGAGTTTTGTTAGAAAAGTGAATGTTTGAGAGAGAGTAAGAAAAGAAAGAGAGAGAAAGCGGGGGAGGCGCATGCTAATAATATGCTTTGCTTTGCCTCGCATGGCAGCCTTCTTTTTTGTTTTTGTTTTTTTTCACATAACCAATTTTTACGTGGCTTTTGCCCCTTGTTTGTTGAGGGTCCCACCCACTCCCCCTTCACAGCTTCTTTTATATAGTTTCTCCAATAATTGATTCCAAGGCCACAATTAGTAAATGGTATTTTGGATCAACTATGGATGAAAAACATGTTAAGAGAATCATCATCCCCTCCTAGCCTTGTCATTATATTATTAGTTGTGATTTTTGGATTAATTGATAAATGATGGTTGGCTAAAAAAAGTGCAAACATGATCATCATCCTCTCCTAGTCTTGTCATTATCACTAACTATGTGCTCTATTGGAAAGTTGATAAAAAGTCAACTTTCAACTTTTTATCAATTTTGAATCACATCATCTCTCACATAATTTATTCATAAAAAGATAAAGGCTAAGTTTGGCATCTTCAAAAAAAGTCAAGAAGTCACTATCCTATTTCAGTCACATCATCTTGTTTAAGTCACATTATCTCTCTACTACATCACTTCAAACTCAATCCATATTTCATAAAAAGCCAAAAAGTATACTTATTTAGAACATTCCAAACAACCCCTTAACTAAAAAAGTCAAAAAATCAATTTTTTACCAACTTCCCAAAACACCCCTATGACTTTTAGATCAGCTACTAAATGATGGCTGGTTGAAAAAAAGTATTGGAGATGACCATCTTCCTCTCTTGTTGCCCATATCTTCTTGTGAGGTTGTTTGATACAATTTATTTGAGTTGTTTATAAAAAAAAATTTTTTTTTAAATCTTTGCAAAAAGTTTGTTAGAACTTGTGTTTATAGTTTATTAAGTAGAAACAGTTTAAATAAGATTAAAAAAAAATTGATTAGCTAAGAGATAGGGAGAAATATTTTAAATTTTTATTTTCTAATTATTAATTTTTAACTTATAATAAACTACATCAAACAAACACTTTCTGGTCATGTTTGTTTATCAACGTGGATGGTCGGATTGGATTGCTATAACTATGGGTCTCACCCACAGCGTGTTTGATGATGATTTGGGAGGGAGAGATTGATACTCGGAGGGGCTTAATAATTCCCCTCAATAGGAGAATTAACTTGGTTGGGTTTCATATGAAATTAGAAAAATAGTGTGCGGATTGAGTCTATTATATATATATATATATAAAAAAATTACCAAGTGCACCTGTTGTTTTTGCTTTAGTTTTTTTTTTAATATAAATTTTTTTTATTTATTTTATATAAAAATAATTTAACAATTCCATCACTAATCATTTTTTATATTATCATCGAAATAAACATACTTTTACTTAATTTCTTCACTAATAATCTCTTTACTAATCATCCTTTTATTAATAATTGCACCTAACTTAATCCGCCAAACGTAATGCAGCTGAGACACCTATGCATACTACGAATTCATAGGTCAAGAAACCCCACTTTTGACAACGGTGCTGTGCTGTGTGACAGATAGCTCACTTTTTTTCCTTTCTATTTTCAAATTATTTTCAATTTTATGAGGTCATGCTTATACATGTTTACATAATATATATATATAGCAATAAATGTCAAACTGGTTGTACCGTGTAAGAAAACCCAATGCAGTTGGAGCTGCATTTTCTGCTCTCTCTCTCTCTCTCTCTCTCTCTCTCTGCACTTCGTTTTCGTTTTGACATAGGTGTTTGAGGGGGTCTTTTTAGAACAGTAGTAAAAAGTCAGGTTTTAAATTTTTTAGTCAAAAAAAATCAATTTTTTTATTCAAAATAATCTAATTTTTTGTCAAAAAAAGTTATCAAAAAAGTCCAAAAAAACTCTTTTTACCAATTTCTCAAAACACCACTGAAAGTTATTATTTTAAGGGTATTTTGGAAAATTAGTAAAAAGCTAGGCTGTATTTGGTACAGCTTTCAAAACACATTTTCACATTCAGCATCAAGTGCGGCGTTTGTTTACGGTTTTCAAAACACATTTTCATACCGCGTTTGAAAATTTGTATACCCGGATGTACCCCTAAATGTCCGACCGGTTGACCAGAACAATGTTCTTGATTTTTTTTTTTTTCGCACTGGTTATTTTTATATGTTAAATAAAAAATATTTTCAATTTTTTTTTTAAATTTTTTATGAATTTTGAATAGAATTTTAGGTTGTGTTTGGTTATGAATAGTAAGTTTTTGTATAAAAATTATGTCACATCACTCAATTCAAAAACTCTTTTCAAAACTCATTCATCAAACAAATTTTCTACACTCAAATCATAATTTTAAAACTCACAAACTCAAAATACAACTCATATTCTCAAATCATATTTACAAAACTCTACCAAACGCAACCCATAATTTTTTAATTTTTTTAGTTTATTTTATTTTTTTGTGGGTAAGTTATGTGAAAGGTGATAATGACCCAAAATGGATAAAAAACTGAAAGCTGACTTTTTACCAGCTTCTCAAAAAACTCCTTAGTAAGTTATTTTAATTTTTTATTATTTTAATAGATTAAAATTTTTATATTTAAGAAGATGATTGAATTTTTGAAAAAAAATAAAATAATTATGAATTTAATATAACATTTTATCTTATTAACTATTTTATCTTTTTGTGAATTTTAACCTAAAACGGCTAAAATAACCCTTGCCAAACACCACCTATATGTAACATCTCTTCACTTCACTTGCATGAGAATGTTGTAAATTTTTCTCGGTAATATAATTATGTGTTGGAGATGAATTGATACAATGTGTCTATATATAGATAAATTTAAGTCATTGATTGATGTTTTTATACAAAATTTAAAATAAAACTTATAGATTCGTAGTATTACTGCATTTAGCAGTGTTTTCTCCCAACCCCTCACTCCTTATTGATGGAGGCCTAAGCCCTGGCCAAGGCCTTTGAAGGCTTGACACGACCAGGGGTGTAGGAAATTGGCCTGACAAGGCCTAAGCCCGGGCTTTGGCCCAAATCGCCCCTAGTGACATGGGCTGGACCTGTGCTGTGATTTCAGGAATTGGCCTGCCTGAAATTCGAGCCTCTTGTACCCCTCAACTTTTGTTGATATTTCCATCATCAACTTGTCACATACCAGGAAAAAAATTACCCATAATTTTACCTAGAATTCAAATATATAAACAATATTCATTTTGTATTTAACAAGGCACTCATTTTAAATCTATATCATAAAATTCACTTTTAAATTCTGGATAACTTTTCAATGGTACCCAGAAAATCACAGAAAAGGTTCACAACTTCTAATTGCTCAGTTACTCAACAAAGCCTCTGTATATTCCAACCATTTTGGATAAATTGATATGCAACTTCCAGCTCTCGACGAAAAAGAGGGTGCAGAATGATGTTCAGTGATGTTTTTTACAATTCGGTTCATGTTTCACATAAAATGCCGATAAATATATCACAAAAGGCAGCATGACTACTGATCAATATAGTTAACCTAACAAAATCTTGACATCTGTGTATACTAAAACATTCACTTTTCCTACATGGACGGCCACATCATCTCCACATCAATGTCTCTTAGTGATATGTCGCGTTGTGTCAATATCATTAGGTCACATTTAGGTCATAACATCTATCTAAGAGTATAAACGATTCGATTCAATCAGTATTAAGAGTATATTAGTATCAAACCGATCCTTTCGATTTTTATGATTGAAAAATTGAAACAGACCGTATGCTACGATCCGATTTTATCGGTTTTGTCAATTTGATGTAGAAGAAAATTTTACATTTAAGTTTTAAAAGGTTTTATAATAGATTATAAAATTTTACATTGAAAATAAATTAAAATTGCTCTATAAATATTTTTCTCCCTAATTTTTATCAAAAAAATATATATATTATATTAATTACTTCTCATATAATGTTCAAAAAATTATAGTATAAAAATATTTAAATATAATATTTGATTGGTTCAATTTACATTTTATAAAAAGTTTGAAAATCGAAACAAACTGTATATTTTAAAAAACAAACCGAAAATTAAAATTTCAGTCAATTTCAATCGGTTGGCTCAGTTTTATCAATTTTTCTTACATCCCTGCATCTTTCCAAATATACCCACATGTGAAACGCCCAAGACTAAAAATCAAGATTGCCTCACTCAGCTTGGCTAAAATCTTCCCAAGCAAGCAATTGCCTGATATCCAAAATGGTTATCACCATGGACCTTTCCAAAGTTATCAACAAATGATATCGATCAAACCTTGTGATCAGCTAGTCTCCTTGACCTTTCAACTGCTATCTTCTCTATATCTTAAAGACTGCCTTTGGCTTTCTCCGCTGCCTCTGATAGTCCCCTTTGCCTACCATCCTCCCAGATCACCTTGTCCTAGCCACCCCCGACTCTATCATCCCCGATATCTACAACTAATCTCAAAGGATGGATTCAGAGACTTCTAAATCTAATCGTTGAAGTAATCAGTGACAACAAATTGGATTAAATGATATGGAAAAATTAAATAAAATTTTCAACACGATAAGGTCATGTTTGATTCAAAATATTAATAGTGAAGTATTAATAATCCTATTAAATTAGTGTGGTATTCACTATCCAATTGGATTAATAATCCCACCCCTACCCCATTACTAATAATCCTACAAATTTGTTGGATTAATTATCCGTTTGATTAATTATCCTAAACCAAAATATTAAAACAAACATAGGATAATTGGGCCCACGGATTAATAATCCCAATCCCATGCTCTAATCCACCCAATCAAACATGTCCTAAAAGTATTCTGCTATCATTTGCAATTACTGTATATGCATGTAAGACATCTGCAAACTTACAGTTGGGAAGCTCTATACAAGCCTTGTGTGGGAGGCAGATATAGTATAGTCTTTCTTAACAGAATTAACTTTTGAGGAACATCTTTCTGAACTCATCATTGGATTTTGGCGTCTGGTCTTCCCCTTCCGGAGCTTCCTCGGTTTTTTGTTTATTCTTGTCAGTCCAACCAAGGGGTCTGACATTTCTTGGCACTGCAAATGTGTTCTTCCCTGTGAGCTGGACATTTTCAACTGCATGCCGACGATAAGCAGACTGTGGCTGAGCTGCCAAGGTCACATTAGATACGTCAGATGAATCCTTAGAATCAGATTCGCCAACTGCATTTGTTTGTCCATTTGTATGCCCCGGCATTTCACCTTCCAAAGCGAAGAAGAATTAGAAGTGTGGTTGAAAGGGCAAGATGAACCACCATAACAAAGAAAAGCAGAAAACACCCAAAATGAAATAACATTCTACAGTTGAACAAGAAGAGAAGACTCCATTATGAATGACAGGACCAATGAACACACTTATGAATTTAACTTCCAATGGTATTAGTCACTAGTCAGCATCTGTAAATATGATATACCATATGCTTCAGAGGTAATCAATAGGTATACCTGATATGATCCCAACTAAAGTACATCTCATGATCAAACCAAAATACGTGGAGAAAAAAACTTTGGTTGTTTCTTGGTATTTGTAAGAAAAATAAATGTTAACAATATTTCTAATGAAAAATCCTTTCAGATGTTAGTCCTCTCTAATTTTAAGAAAGATGTATTCTAGCATTTTTTATTTTTTTTTTTTGGTACAAGAAAATCTCACATCCTCCCGTAGATCCAAGGCAACGCCCATAGAGGCCTCCCTCCTAACCAACTGCGTTGCGCCCAGGGGGTTGTACTCTATAGTATTATTATACTCTTTTTCCAAAAAATTTGGAAGGCACACAGAAACTTGCTACTGGAGGCAAAAATCTAAAAACCCAAAACCAATCAATCAACCATTAAATGTAAATGAAGGTACCACATAACTCAGCAGTTTGTATATGTTCCCAATTATTTCTTTTCCGTTCTTAATTCTTTTCTTTTTCTACAGTTACCTTTTTCTCTTTTTATTTATTTTATTTTCCTCATTCACCATTTTTTATATTATCTACAGTTACCTTTGACTGTCATTTCATATTTTGCTTACATTTCTTTGTTTCTGAATTTGCTGAGATATTTAAATGCTGATATGGTACACAATAAAATTTTAGGATTTGATTTAGGATAACACTCATGATTCAACAATGCCTATAATTCAATTGTTAAATTTGAGAATAAAACATTCATCATTGGCTTGTATGACCAAAGGGAGAACCTTTGTAAGAAAAACTTCAAAAAAATGGAGACGAAAGACAATGTGATAGCAAATACAGACATGAGTAAGCTTTCTGGAACTTTAAACTTGATAATAAACTGCAATGATTAGCATATCTAACGGACTTCTTTAATACAAAACATAATTTGTTAGGTGCAACAGTATAGAGTAATATTAGGACTATCTTTCACCAATAGGCACTTCAGAAAATTAATTAAACAATTTCAAATCTAAGTCAGATTTCTTAATAAAGAAGCCAAATAAACTAACTTCTTGTCTAGGAAACCTTCATTATATGGTTGGTGCCTACCCCATAGAATGGCATGTATTACACACAATATTATATTCTAAATCCACTAATTGAAGGATTGAGAGACTGCACACGATTGGAATTATGAGATTGCCTTGCTACTTGACATGAGCAGGTTGAGAAATGGTTTTGGCTACATATAATCATAGCTCTTTCTCATTTTGATTGTTTTGAATATTCCCATTTTACTTTTTTTTTTCCCCCTAAATTTTTAAAACATATACAGAAAATAGTTTTCAATCTTCCATATACACATACCTCAACCCTGCTAAAAAATTTCTTCGTAACCCAATTGTTTGGCAAGCAATGTGCATAGGCACACGGCAACACTGAGTGGAGGAGAGAACATTTATTAAAAGAAAATAAAAGGAAGAAAAAAAGACAAGCATACCATGTTCCATTGGGGTGTTACGTCCAACAGATTCTCTCATTCTCCGCTGCTTCGGATCTGACCGTGCAATACTCAATTTCTTATTGAGAAACATTCGCTTGTTCTTTGCCAGAGCTGCAGTAAGGTGTACATCATCGGAGAAATCAACATAAGCCAATCCCTACAGAATTGAGAAAATAAGATTAGAACTAATTTGAATGCATTAAACTACAACTCCTTCAAAATTAATACACATAAAGATGCATGGAATTCAGAACTTTGCCACAAAACACGAGTATGGTGACCTTTTTTTGACTTTTTCATCACAAGGATTACTACTATTTGTACAGTTCATTACCTGATCTGACCACAGTACCAGTGGTATTATAAAAGTGACAAAATCATCAATATTACATCT
Source organism: Camellia japonica (assembly GCA_030407325.1). Taxonomy (NCBI): domain Eukaryota; kingdom Viridiplantae; phylum Streptophyta; class Magnoliopsida; order Ericales; family Theaceae; genus Camellia; species Camellia japonica. The sequence continues at coordinate 133,332,711 of JAPPVO010000029.1, read as the reverse complement.
CACTCAGACATACAAAACATGAATCATGCAGAGACTAAACCCTCTATGATAACAATTAATGCCATATCTCACAAGGAAAATATTAAATGAAAAATAAAATCTTTTGCTGGATAACCAATATGACTGGATTTCATTAACCAGCATCCAACTCAAAATTGGATGTCATTTCACACCCATGGCCAAACAAGGAATTAAAAACTTCAAATCAACTATGCCAACTAACAAAATGAACCTGGTTTAATTCATTTGTGGAGCAGGATTTCCAGGATAACATAAAGAACCAGGCTGCACATCTAAGATAATGCTTGCATTTAATGCTTTGTGAAACGATAGCAGTACTACGAGATGGGTATGAGACAGGACTTACAGAATAGTAGCAAATAAAGGCATTAAACCAAGACGAGGGTGTAGAACAAAGGTGATAAGGAGTGCCTACAAATGCTTCATGTGTGCTTTACAAAAAGTGTAGACAAATAATAAGACAAATAACAATGGAGAGGAAGGCGGATGAGCATAAACAAAAGAAAAGAAATGCATCTTTGAAAAAACAGTTATGAAGTAAAACTAAAATTTCCAGTTTTTTAATTAATTGACTTCAAAAGGAGTGACTTGAAACCTCCATGCCGTTAAACTAACCCCCAACAACTCCCAAGTAAAGGACACTGAAAAGACTAGAGAACATTACCAGTTACCTGCTAAAATAAAAGGAACATTTGAAGTGCCAAAACAGTTACACTAGTAACTCCTACTAGGTCAGAGTTCCTGATGTGTAGTGTGTTCACCAACCAGTCAGAACACATGATAATAGAGCTTTTTTTTAAGTTAGCCTTTCAGAAGAGAAGTGCCAAGCACAGGGGGGCTTTAAGCTGAGAACCAGCTATGTAACCAATCTAGGGCCGAGGCCAATGCAACCTTGTAGATGGACTCATCTCCACTGTAACCTCTCCCTGCAATTCTATCCCCAAAGCCCTAGTCCATTCTAGGGCCTAGGCCATTGCAGCAAATAATTTGGGAAGTTAAATCTTATTTTGAGTCCAAAAATCAGATCCACCAAAATTAAGATATGCAAGATAACAAAACATGGATGAAGTATGCTCCTTTTAGAACCTCACAACTATAACTACAACATACACTGAATTGCATTTGTCAGCAGACATCATTTTGCTGCATTTTGGCCATGGAAGAACCTCACCAAAACTGCATGTTCATTATGTCCCACACAACAAATATTTGTCAAGACTCCTGTCTCCAATCTAAATCCCAGTTATGAGGTTTGAATATGAAACTACCAACTTGAAACACCAGAACAAATTGCTACTGATAGCGAACTTGGAGATTGCCAGTTCTCTCATTTAACATTTGAGAATACACATAACACACGGATAGGGCAGAGGAGGATAAAATTAAGGCCTTTGGATGTATATGGAGAGCGAGAGAGAGAGAGAGAAACTTGTACCCTTGATTTTCCAGTGTACTTGTCCTTTAATATGCGAATAGCAACTACTCCACCCACATCACTGAAAAAAGCTCGTAGATCCTCGTAAGTTGCCTGTACAAGTTATCATTAGATGAATTAATTATGATATAAACGACAATTGATTCTCATGATCATTTGTGCATGTGGGTGCATAAGAGTGTGAGGCTCAAAAGAAGATGAATTGGCAGCAAACAACTTGCCTGAAGGCTAAGGTTTGATACAAAGGCAGTGCACTGGTCATTGTATTTGAGCTTTTCAGGGATAAAATCTTTTTTTCCTTTTCCATGTGCATTACTAGTTTTGCCTTCATGGACTTGGACATTTTCATCTTTATTTTTTTGAAGAGAGTTTTTCTCCTCAGCTTTATCCACTCCACGTACTTTCGTTATGTTTGGATCTACATCTTTTTTCCGTTTTGTTGTTCGCTGTTCATCAGCTATGTTGGCTCCCTGCTTTCTCTTTTCACGTGCAATTTTCTTTGATGAGGTCTCTCTCTGATTTGCCATTGTGCCAATACTTTTGCTCTCCTGCTGCAACCTGAACATTTGCAGCTCTTCCAAACGGGGGGTAACCTGTTAAGGAACGAAAAATATTAGCATCAATATAACTAGTTAATGGCTGTCATCCAAACTTACACTAAAACATCATACAGAATTACTTAAGTTGAAATCTGTAAAGGTACTCCATGGTTTACCAATTTCTTTATAGGCAAGGAAGCAAAAAATCAGAACCAGTAAGAATGAGAAATGGCTTCAAAATAAAGCCTACGTATGACACTATTAATGTGGACCATCTTTCAATCCTCAAATTTCTGAAAAACAAGTAAATCAGATTCAATATCAACAGCAACTGAAATCTCAAACTATGCTGTTAAGTTAACATGATTTGAGAATCAAACCCTTAAACCAAGTTCAAATCATCAAATATTGGATGTTAAAAGATGACATGAGAGTAAGGAAATGCAATGTTGATCTACCAAGTCTTCAAAGAAACACAGGTTCATTTTTTTACCCCATTTTCTCAAGTCATCAAGCTGCATGTCCTCTGTTTCTCACCTTGTCACAGGCCATAAGGGTAAATTCATTTAGTCTAAGTTGACATCCACTAAAAATGTAGTTTACGCAATACACAGAATAAGCAGCAACAACAAAATACTTCTAACCGTAACTAGCACAGGTCAGGCTTGATCAGTAATACAATTGAAATAGTATAGAAAGGCAAGGTTAGAACACATCAAATAACTTTTCCAAAGGCATGGCCAAAATATCAAGGTAAGCTTAAAGGAACAGACACGTGATAAAGGATAGAAAATATACACACTCTAGTCACGACCATCAAAGTGCAGTCAACACACCAATGGCTCAATTCTCAAAGCATGTATTATTGAGTCAAAAGCTGCTTAATCGAAACCATGCAAAATGATACACATGTTTATAAATGAAATATTCATCATTATTTTAAAACAAAACAATAGAAAAAAAATGGCAGAGGAATTGTTTCTGATTCAAGAAGATTCAATCACACAGCAATGAGGATAATGGATAAAATTCAAGGTACCCTGAGGACATTCAGGACAGGAGAAAACCAGAAACAATGTGTTTAAATAATCTTAAGAAAAATAGTATCCAAATAATATAATTCAGCATGGTCCACAGATAAGTGCAAGGCCCAATCCAAACACAATCCAAGCTCTTCAGCAATCAGGTTGAATGCAATTTGACAAAAGTTTAATATATATTTTTAACAGTAATCAATACATATCAACTTTTTTCAGGAAAGTTGAAGTGTATAACCATCCCCTCATTTTGCTAATGCGAAATCTTCAAAACATGAGACCCATAAACCTGATGCTGATATTAATGAGAAAATTTGTTTGAGTTCTCTGACGAGGAGGCAAACGCACATGATGCGACAGCCACTACAATGAAAATGCAAAATTAAAGGAGTATGCTATTCTCAGTCACTCCAAAATTATTAACCACAACTTATATTGAGCCATGAAACGTAATTCCCCAATGAATATGTAACAACTGGAAGTCTGTCAGACAACCACATGATGATCCCAGCCAGATGGGCACCAGCTGAGAAGAATCCTCTATGGCTCAACGATCCAAGGAGGACCAGAAGGGCTGTTAATCACACACCGATCACACTGTATTGGTTTATTCACCAGGCTTAGGTTCCTGTCCCCTTGGAACTTGACGACACAGAAATACGAGCCCATAGAACAGTTTTTGATCAAGTAAGGTCATGAACATATACTGGTTGATGGGAAATCCAAGTTACCAGTCTATTATTGGTCCACTTAGTTTATTACCAGATGTGCCTATTTCAATTTGGCCCACTAACTGATTCCCCAATTTATGGTTAAACCACCTCACCATTTCCTGATAAACACAACTTTCTGTCCTACAAATCCACCACAGAGGATTAATCTTGCTACCTCAGGTTTTTCTTCTAAACATAATTATTTCTCGTGGCAATTTAATCTAATTAGGGGCCCTGAAAATCTAATGGATATTAGTCACTGGATGGAAGCTATGACCAAGGAAGCTATGATTAAGGCCTGTTCCTTTTGTCAAAGGTAAAGTTCCTAAAAGATGCAACGGGTTTATAAAATTAAGACTCCATATTTTATCATCTGTGATAAGTTTGATGAGTGACATGTGAACATAAAATTGTCGTGGATTTGCTTGTAGCTAAGCTTAATCTGCTGATTTGATGGTTGTGATATACTAAAAGGAAGTAACAACAGATGAAAGCATACAGGGCGGTGGTGTTTGCGGAGTTATAACCTATAGATGGGAAGTGAAAGTCAAGGTCATAACATAAAATCAATACTCTTTTTTTTTTGGTAAATAGAATATCGGGGGGGGGCGGTGTGGAAAGAAAGTCGATATTCTTTTTAATGTAGATATCACACTCCAGATTAAACGCAATAATGGTAACTTTCAAGGGCATAGGATGCTTGTAAGATAGATTATAGATATTGACAATCTACTGTCACTCTCAAAAAAATCAAACCATGGCCAATATTGCTCTTTACATCTAATCTAAACATCAGAAACCCAGTTTAGCCATTGCATTGCAATAATTTCATGAAACAAAAACAGCACAGCTGCTAAATTGATATTTGAAGAATAAAAAAGGAGCTGCAACAGGAAATAGTACCTTTTGTATAGCATGATCAAGATCTTCGAGTGAGCCGAATTCCCTCTCAAAGCGTAGCCACAAATGGCATATGTCCTGAATGATTCTGTTGTTTAGGAAAGGAAGATATCATCTAATCCAAAATGCCATATATGTAATTACGTAAACCTTTGTTCAAAAGCCAAAATCACTAGTTATTGTATTGAACAATGCCTATACAGCATCATGTGGAGGGATTGATGAATAAATTATGAAAAATATATATATATAGAAATTGACAGCCCACAATCTTCAAATTAAAACATCAGACAAAAAATGATGACAAAGGAAAACAACTACTCCAACTCCCCCTATCCCTCTTCCAGGTGCAATGATGTGATCACTAATGTTCATTTTCTAGCCACTACTAACTATGACTGTTATCATTGTAATTACAGTTGCAGAAGGTGATAATTTATACCAATTATACAATAATTAAAGTAGAACCTTTCTTGGTAATTTGGTGTGTTGGATGTATACTGTTGCATCCATATACTTGGTAACATCATGTTGTCATGTTGTGGATGTCATCATGTGCATGAGTTGATGATGATTAGTTGGAAGATAACAAATATATTTTTGTTTAAAATAAAATACCTGAAACACATTACATACACATACTTCTATTTTTTTTATAACGATGTTTTTATTTATTTATTTACAATTTAACAAAATATTTTCCAATAAATTGATTAACTTATGTATTTGATAGATAGCAACACTGCAGGATGCTTGTAATACCCAATTGTTAAGATAGGGATTATATGATCAAGCTATTCATACAGAAGAAAACTACAAAAAGAAAAAGATAGCAGGATAAAAAAAGGTTTAGAAAGCAACAAGAAACATACCTCTGAACCCGTCCCAGGAAATCTTTTACTGTAGCATCTCCTATAGAGGGATCTAGCTTCGTTTATGTAACCCGTTTCAATCTCCATTGCTATATAACCTTGCCAGGCCTCCAACGTAGATCCACTTTATAATAAACAGACCATAACAATAAAGCACTGAGGTTAAGAAATGGTACTTTTTGCAAAATGCAAAGAGGGATGATCAAACCTAATTTTAAGCAAGCTCTCCCAAACTCCACGAGCTGCAACTAGATCTTTTCCCAGATTTGACTCTAATTGCGCCCAGTAAGAATGCATTTGCAACAAACCATCTGTGCCCTTAAGGTGTGGTGATAAGTAATCAGATGCACGCTGAAATATAAACAATTAACATGTAAGAAAATGTATTGGGAAAAAAAAACAGCATACTTGCCCCAACAAGTACAAATCAAAGAAGACCATTCTATATATTTTGCAAAGTAAGCTTCGTGGCATATTAAAGACAACCAGAAAACTGCCACCACATAAAATGCATAACAGGTGAAACCAATCGAATTTCCCTAGACCACAACTATAGGGTAGAATTTAAAATTATCAAACAATTCAAAACTCAGATCAGCAAACTAATTGTTATACGATTGGCACCAGGATTCCTCAATATCCTCTTCTAAGTGCAGCAGTCAAGATAAACAGCTAAGATAAATTGTAGTACAAAATGCCACTACTCCACGGTTGCTTTTTGATGTAATAAGAGTAGTGATAGCTATGTTTTAGGTTGCTTAGTTGGCATTAGCCTATAAATAGGTGGTTTGGGTTTTTAGTAGTCATATTTATGATATTTTGAGGATGTATTTTGTGAGCTTGAGAGCTCTTGTATCTCTAATTGAGATTTTTCTCTCTAATGAAGTTTCTTCCTAAATTTGGTCTCATCAGTTTTTTTCCCGCTGTTAACTAAAAAATATAAAAGTTGATTTTAGTCAAACCACAAAAAATACTTTTTCCAAGTTTACCTGCTATAAGCACCAACTCAGGCCTGCATGAATCCATGTCCAAGGTGCTTTCAGGACAAGATGAAGACCGAAAAAAATGTGGGTTAAGGCTGTGATCAAAGATATGCTTCACAAAGAGCCTACTAGAGAAGACGAATGTAGCCAATCCCAAGTACATGGAATGAGAGTTTGTCAAGGTGTGTTGACTTGGCATGCTAATTACTAAGGTGTAGTAGACAGCCATACATGCTATCCTAAAGAAGATCACGATAATGCATGACAAAGTTCATTGCGAAACAAGAAACTCACAATAATAATAATAATAAAAATTTAAAACATTATAATAAAAAAAATCAAAAGAAAAAAACAATTTCTAATAAATCATTAGGAAAACATGCCCACTTGACGAACTCTAATTCTACCAACAATGAAAAGATTACTAGTCTAGGAACCAGCTATAACATGAAGTTGCATATTAAGAACAAACCTGAAATGTCTCCCTTATCAGAGCATAATCCAAGGCATCCCCTACTTCACCAGCTCGTGCAATTCTCCGCCTTAAGCCATCAACCCTAGTAAGAAATATATCCAAGTACTGAAATAAAATAAAATAAAAAGTTCCACTGTCACATTAGCATTGTCACTAGCTTCCAAAAAAAGATTCAAAAGTATTTTGCAAACAACATTGAGGCTAAGACAACTCTACTCATTTTATATTACAAGGAACTTCAGATGAAATCAACATTACATAATAGAAACATACAAGGTGCCACCCTCTGTGTGCAAATGGATGCCTGTATGGTGTGCATTAAACAAGAAAATAGAACACTTGAACAGCTACACAGTTAAACAGATAAGCCAAAATAAGACTGGTCTTGTGCCAAGTGTGCTACGTGCTGTGTTCTTTTCTTTCTATAAATGAGATACAACAGAAAAGGCCAGAATAAAAAAATTGAATATTTTTCCTGGTTTATACACCATTTTTCCTTTTATTAATAAAGTAACTAACAACCATACAAAGGTTCATTTGAACATTAAATTTTTTCTCCATTGCTAAAGAAACAATGAAATGGTAGAATATATATCCACTTGAACTTATTACTCTTCTCTTTAAAGATTTTGATATCCCTCAGCAGCTCCCATCAGTCACGCCCAAGTTACTAGAGGCCAAGAAAGTCTGAAACATGTCCACGTGAAGGCCAAATCTAACATGACTTAAATGGCACATCCACGTATTAACTCTTACCATAATACTATCTCACAAACAAAATGTTGCTACCTTAAAAATGTGATGTGATAAGAAAACAATGGAACCTACATAAGCTGGAAACATGTGATTAACAATGTTATAAACTATGTAATGCAGTGACAGAATTATATTCATACCTCATCAAAGCTTGAAAATGTGCACAGCAGAGACTTCTCAAATGCCTAAAAAGATTGAAAATTGAATTGCATCAATTTACAGTGGCCAGACAATATGGAAAAGAAAATCTAAACAATATCATGGGGGGAAAAAACTGGACATGAAACCATATAATCACATTTTTATGAAGCTAACATAAAGTAACACTGAGTGAGAAACGAAGAGAAGAGGGGTATAGTTGAATTTTCTGTAGTTTTCTTCTTTTTTTCTTTTTTTTTATTTTTTTGAATTCTGGGGAAGAGGGGTTGGCCCAGGTAGGTGAGTCCATGACACTCACGGAAATATAGTACGACTTCATAAACCAAATGTAGAATGACAGCAAAAATACAAGCAAGAATTGTTGTGTTGGATTTAGTGTACAAATACTTGAGGTTTTGAGGGAACCCCGAGTTGACAAAATGCACCTAACCCAACAACTTGTTATTTGTTTCTCCCCTCAGCCACCAGTGTTAAAATTTCAAAGCGACATTAAAGGCAGCTCTTACAACATAATATAGTGTTTTTGAATGATTTTGAGCAACATTTTTTTATTGAAAAAACAGATAAAATATTTTTATACTAAAGACAAAATCCAAGGGCTTGGAAGGATGAGTCGTCCTTCAAGAAGGACAAATGGTTTCGCAAAGCACAACCCAATATACAAGAAGGGAAAACATTTTGAAGATCCCAAGAGGAAACAAACCCAAAGTCCCAACACGGAAGAAGCGCCAAATCCTACCAACCACTACACATACCATTAAATTCTGTTAAAATTCCAAACATCCAATTCTCATATGCTAAAACTATAGTCATGCATTACACTGCATTTGTCCCTACACCAGCAAATAATTGAATTTGTTTGTCAGCCAAATAACTAAATTGTCATTGTTAGAGCAAAGTCATATATCCAAATAACCAAGATACAGAGTTCAGTCAAGTTTCAGACAAATTTGGATCACATATAATTGTTTATCCTTTCTAGGAGAATCAAATTGAATCTCATTCAGCAAACAGACATTGTGGAGAAAGGGTAACAAGTCACATACAGTAGCTATCTCCTTCTCAGGAGCACGGCCACGTTCAAGGCAGAGCAAGTACCGAACCCACAATTCACCAATCCAAGGACAGTTCTTCGTGGCCCTGGAATAAGCTTCCCTTACGATACTAGAAGCCTGGAATGAAGAGATTGATAATCACCAAAATTGAACTGCTAGAACCAAGCACAAAAGAGAAACAAGTCAAATGTCAACCTTTAAGGTTTTGTCCAGGTAGCGGGTATAATCAAGCCAGAGATCATTTGATATAGGGAATTCTGTTACAGCACGTTCATAAAGAATTTGAACCCGAGCAGGGTCTCCAAAAGACTGTTCAAATTTCAGATAGGCCTGCAACAACATGATACCAACATTATTTCTAGTATATTGTTGATAAAACAAACATATCATCAATCAAATAAATGGTCCATATGCTATTACCAAAAGCAAGGTTTAGACAGAAAGTATATTCTGACAACAGGAGCATAGTCAACGAATTTTGGCAAGCATATACATACATAGCCTCTAGAAACAAAGACCATAGACTAAATAAAGAAGGATTATGGCCCTAGATGGAGCTTAACAGAACAGAAAGTTTCACATAACAGACCCTGGGAAGTTGCAATAAGGCTTTGTTGAGTTACAAAGACACATTTAGCCTTTATTAGGAATTTCAGATCCCAAGGTGTCCACATCGTATGGCAAAGGGCTTCAGTAGGGTATTAGGAATATTTGGGATGATTTTTTTGGGGAATATGCATTTATCTATGGGCATGATGGTGAAATGTTGGAGTTAATAGTGGCATGGGGAGGAGACGTTACAGATAGCTTTCCCGACTTCATTTAATCTCGCAATTGGCAAGTATGCATCTGTGGCAAAGTGCCTTCAAAGCAAGAGTTATCACATGTATTAAAATTTGCAGGATTGGAAGAATGATGGCTTTTGCTACTCCTCATTTGATGTTTGGTGAAAGTATCAGCTGGCAGATTATAAGTGTTAGGCCATCACTGTATTCTCTTTTTTCAAGCAATTATCCATTATTTCTTTTAAATATCATTAAAAACTATTGCCGCATTTTACCCATCTCGCACCAATGCAATGGCATAAACAGATACAAACCATGTATTCTTGAAGCCTTTCCATGTCAGGTATATCCTTCTTAGAAATTTGTTCTTCAAAATGAACGCGAGCATTTAACATCTCCAATGCCTTTTGGTACGCAGAGGCAACATGAGCTGAAATTCCATCCAAGTCACTAGAGCTGGCGTCGAGAACATTCCCTTGTTCCGCCTCCCAAGCCTTGTAGGCAAGTAGTGTCGGCCTTAAGTCACTATGTGGAACAGACAATTGACGGTGGAATATGCTTCGAATGCGCTGAACCTGCTTTTCTCTTCCCTGCAAAACCAAAGGTACTATTTAATATACATCATACAAGAAACAAAATAGGGATACAGCCAATTATAGGAAATCCCATTGGGTTAACTCTGCCATGACCCTACTTGGAATCTATCTCTTAGAAGCAATGTCCAATTATAGGAAATCCCATTTCCATCAATATTTCATGCATCAACACCTTTCTTTTGATAGATTGGTGTAGGTTATCATCATTGAACCTTTTGTATATGAGCAACATTCCCTTTTGATGCTTTTTTTTAATTTTCCTTCCTTACAAAAAGAAGAATATAGTTAAAAAGTAACCATAAAAAATGAAGAAAAGCACTGACCACTTTGGATATAATCCCTCAATCACAAGTGTATATATATGTATTATTATCAACAATTTCGGGTAAAGAAAAACACAAATAGTAACATTATAATATCAATTATACTTTTAGTGCAGTTCAAAAGAACTTGCATCGCATGATCCACCTGAAGTGGAAATTCCACTTGCATCCTATAGGACCTATACATTAAACAATTGAATTATTTGCAAATGGAATACAACTTATGCTACCATACTATATACGAATTTGGTAAATGAATTGTATACAGAAAAATTGCCATAGAAAAGACAACATATTACTGAACTATGTTCTGACCTCAACATCAGTCTCATCAATAGCGAAAAAGATAGCTTGCTCAAACTCCCTGTATGCTTCCCATATCTTATGACCTTCAGCAACATGCAAACCAGCACCAGGAAGAGCACGCTCAAATAAGTTCCTTGCCTTCAAAATACCCACAGCTGAACATTCACGAACTGACGGATCATGTTCTTGTACAAAATTTAGATAGTCACACCACAAAAAGACAGACTGCAAAAAAACAAAAGACACCAGTCATTTCCTTCCAATCTAACACATCAGCAAGAGATACATTGCCTCTTTATTGGCCGTAATACTGTAGAGTTCTGAGAAACATCAATATGAAGTTTGGTCGAAAGCACTAAAAAAAATTATTACAAAAGCTACAGGAGTGAAGCTTCACACACAGTTTCATTTTTTGCCCAAAATTAGTCCATTTTCAATTAAATCAGGTTGAATATGGTTGAAAAGCATTGGTACCTATAAAGATATAGAAATCATTTCTCTTTTTTGGAAGTTAAAAATCCATTGACAAGCATCTCAGGGTTGGGAAGGGAAAGAAGGGGGATAGTATGCACAAAGTATAAAAGAGAGATGATGACTATATCTACAACTTACATAGTTGTCAAATCGGGATTCGTATCGTGAATCGAAATGGCCTCATACCGAATCGCAAATCGAATTGAATTGTGAATTGTAAAGATTCGGTCACTTTTTCTAAATTACTTAAAAACATATATCTACACATTTAGATGTTAAATATATCTTATGAATATGAAATATTTCAACTTAAATCAATAAAAATGTCATTTTGAATGATAATCACGTAATTTAATTGGTAAGCAATTAACAAAAGTTCCTATGTAAGATCACCATCTTACCTTTTTTTATTTTTAGATATTTCTTATCAACCATTCTTAATAAAGATAATAACCAAATAGACAAACTATCAATTTCCAAAATAACAATAATTAACAACGATATTGATATTTGGACAATAAGTATACATACTTTTCTAAGTAACAATGAGCAAATGATAATTATTTAGAATCTTTTATTTTAAAACTTAAAACATTTTAAAAAGTATAACTGACCTCACACATGTAATATTCAATTATATTCAATTTAATAAAATAGCAATAGATAATTCATAGTGTAAACTTTAATATTAAACATCTTTAGAAGATATATTATGATTTTTTAAAGGGAAAAAAATGAGAAGAAAGGTTAAAAATATGTTGGGTCTAACTGAATCTGATTGGATCTTATTAAAAATTATATGATCACTAAAATAACAACAAATCATGTATATATGTTGGTTATTTTGGTATTAAACGCTATTTGAAGTTGTATTATGTCATTTTCACCAAAAAGATGGAGAAAAAAAGAGTCGAAAATATGTCAAACACAATAATTTCAAAAATAGCATGAATCGTAAAAAGTGAATCGAATCGTGAATCAAATCGTGAATCAATTGTGAATCGTGCAATTCACTAAAGATTCACTTCCAAAATAACTTCACCCATATGTTCATATCAATTTTGCAAAAATTACGAATCGAATCATGAATTGAATCGCAAATCGTAAGATTCTAATAACAAACACAACTTGTATTCCCCTAAATAATAAGTGAGATAAAAATTGGAACTATATACACTCCTAAAACCCATTAACAAATAATTAAGCATCACTGATTCAAGTTATGAACTGGACACTCTTTACCATCCTAAGTTTCCAACCCTTACCAACAAAACATCCATGTAGGCAAAGGAGCACCACATCCAACTAAGCTTAGCCCTTTTCCTTCTGTCACCCATGACAAACTTTGTCATTACATCGCAATAACAAAAAGAACCAGGAATAATGGTACAAAGTTTTACCAAAGCTCAAAAGCCACCAATCAATGCATTAAGAGCACCTTACAAAAAGAGCTTATGTCAAATCTACCACTAGGTTCACTACTTAACTCCCTCAAGGTATATGTTACTAACAACAATGATAGCTCAAAGAATCTCACCATTACTTCAATATCCCAATCAATCAATGCCTAAAAAAACTAGAAATCCCGAAACATTTTCAAGGAACAAAGCGCTTGCAAGGCAACATCCTTGTTTATTGCCAATGGGAAGAGCTCAAACCTCTTTCAAGGCATGCTCCACAAATGAAATATCATCCAAAAGCTCATCATATTCCCATGCCCCCCAACACAAAATCTAATGTAATAAAAATTCAACCAACCCCTTCATATAGCCTTCCCTCAAACTCAATAATTACCTTTTCCATTTCACTTCAAGTGATATCCATTCCCACCAAGTTACATCCATACTCAACCCCTCCCCTCACTACCCTACATCACAAGTTTATCTATTCATTCCCCATCTCACGATCCACCTACCAAAAACGCATAATGGAAAAGCCCAAAATTCACTATACACACCAGATCCCAATCCACTAAACTATTACCTTTATTGTACCCAAGTTAACGAGTGTTAGGGACTCAATTGAATCCAAAAGCTTTTCTACTCCAATTAGGCATAGAACAGCAAGTTATAGAATTTATCAACTTCAGAATAACAGGTGACAGATGTATGATAAACTTGTGCACGAAGAATAGATTAAAAGATCTTGTCAGATATTTGCACTAATGCAAAGATATAACCCACTCCAACTTTCTAGATCAAAGTTGGTTAAGAACTCACAGACCTCGTTATCCATACAATGAAGTTTCTAAGTCAAGAAAGGGGCTTCTATTATGAGACAATTATAAAAAGCCATCTTCTTTCTTAGATAGCTCTAGTTTATTCCTTCTTTCATTGTGGTTCCTCTTTCTTATAATGATTGAAGATCTTCACCTCAGTCTTCTTATTTTGTTCTTTTTTAAGAAATTCTTATCTTTTTTCCCCATCACGTAATATCATTTCATGGAGAATAAACATACAATGGAGAAACTGCATTTTTAAATGCGTACTTTCATTCTTGTAACGTCTCTTACCCTATACTTTTCTTTTTTTATGTATTTTCTTTAACCTACTCTTTTTTACTTATCACATTGAAGGAACCAAAAATTAGTTTATAATAAGAACTAGAACCAACCAGATAATCGTAGACACCACGCTCATAAAGCTTCTCAATACCAGGAAAAGACTCCGGTCTGCAAAACAAAAGCAAATAAATAATGTGTGATTACCTTATAAACAATAAATAGAGTAATGATTACCTCATAAACAATAAAGAGAGTAAGCCAATCACCACCTAAATCATGAACAAAATAACAAGCCATGAAAAGCCTGAGATCTAGACAATTAGATGAATTACAAAAAAAAATAATTATCACGAAAGCTAGACCCAACTTCATTAAAAAAATCATTCGAAGAAACTAGAGACTCCATGGTAATGACCTGCATAAAAGAGATCAACATTTTGAGCAGAAGAAATTTAGATGGGAAGATGGGCAGGTAAACAAACAAACAAATAGCTCAGCAGCATGACACTTGCACATCCTGAATGTGAGGACACTGCAGATTCAAGTAAAGGGGGAAAGGAAAACAACAATATAGAAATATTTTTTAGATATATAAACTTTAATAGTTTCTTGACTTTCTAATTAACATTTGCATAAAGTAGAAGATGAAACTAGAGACATAAAAATATGAAACAATATAAAGTATGTTGGTAGTCTCTTAAAATATATATTTGTCTCCTTTTACAGTGAAAAGCATCTATGCTTGCATTGCGGCAGCAATTTGCGCATACCAAATTTTCATGTTTTAAAAAGCACTAATTAATTGTAAGCCAAGTGTCTAAAAATATGAAAGTTATTCATGGACTTGTCTAAGAAATGTCAAAGACATGTCCATGGGCTTCCAAGAAGTGCAATCCAACACAGACACAACAAATTCATGTAAGTGTTTGTGCTATCTAGGTAAATATAGACCTGCAAATTTAAAAGAAAAATGGTGAATTACACTAACAGTCCCTATAGCTTGGGACTTGTGTCACTTCGGTCCCTAACCTTTCAATTGTGATACATTTGACCCTGAATTTTGAATTCGTTCCAAATAAGGACAATTGAAGACACTATTTCCTTTGCAAACAGAAAATACTCCACTTCAAGGGCAAAATTGTCAATTTGATAAAATATAAACTGGTTTGAGAAAAATAAATGTCAAAAAGTTATTTTTAAATTTTTAAAATTTATTTCTACTCACCAAAGAAAAAATTATATAAAAATGATAAATCTTTTACATTTTTATATTTTTATTTGTTTACCAAATTAATTTTTTAGTACGTGTTTGGATGATGATCATGTAATGGATGATTGTTTTTGTTGATATTTTTGAATGGTTATCATGTAATAGATGGTTATTTTTGTTATTAACAGGTATTTTTAGATGATTATCATGTAATAGACAGTTATTAGGCTTTTAATGTGTAATCGATATGTTTAATATATGAAATGTTTTTAGTTTTGGATTTTTTGATTTAATAGATTGGTTTAATAATAACATCAAAGTTGTCGCCATGTTTGACTTTTGAAAAAAATAGAAACTAATTTAACGAAAATAAATATCAAAAAAAATTATTTCTCCCTACCAAAAGATAAAATTATATAAAATGATGTTTATTTTATTTTTTTCACCAATTTAATTTTTAGATTAGAAAAAATTTCTGAAAACTAAACCAAACAGAATTTTATAACCAAGAAAGTGGCAACATTATTCGTTAAAAAAAAAGACCGTTACATTTCAAACAACATACAAGTTAACCAACACAAAATAAGTTATATAACGATTTTGCCCTTGAAATGGACCATTTGCGAAGAAAACATCTTTAATTGTCGTTGTTTGGAACAAGATTCAAAATTCAAAATCAAATGTATCGCAATTGAAAAGTCAATGATAAAAGTGACGCAAGCCCCTAACTACGGAGACTATTAGTGTAATTCGCCCAAAGAAAAAAGGAAAACAAAAAAATTAAAAAAATAAAAGAAAGACGGAAAGATATATGAAAGAGAAGTAAAGTCCTGGCAACTCTTGGCCATCTAGCCAAATCCTAGAATTAACCCATCTAAAACAAACAAATCAATCTTGAATTCCCTAGACCTTAGTTGCAGGAATCATGCAACTAGGTGACGAATCTTCGTAAGAAACGCGATTCCACGTTTCTTAGAAAGAACGTGTAAGAATCGCGTTTCTGTAGAGAGAGAAACGCGATCCTGTCAAAGATGGGATTGTTGGTGGCAATAAAACAACTCAAAAACCCAAACAGAGAGAAGCCCTAACCCATTGAAGACAGAGAAAGAGATAACAGACAGAAACCCTAACCCATTGAAGACAGAGAAAGAGAAAGGGAAAGGGAAAAAACCTGTTGAAGCCCTAATCGAGATTAGATCAAGGTATGCTCTTCCAATCTATGTGTGTTCGACTATCTCTCTCCCTCTGTTCATCGTCGAATCGAAGTCGAACCTGTTTATCTTCTTTGACTCTCTCTCTCCCTTTGTTCGATGCTCTTCATCGTCGTCTCATTCGTCCTTCGTATCTCTCTCTCTATGTTCATCTTCGTCTTTGTCTCGTCTCTCTCTCTCTCTCTGTTCGTCTCTCTTGTTCCTCCCCTCTATTCGACTCCTCTCTTCCCTCTTCGTTGCTGTCTCTCTCTCCCTCTTTTATTCTTTATTTTTATTTTTTTTACCTTTTTTTGTTTTTAGTAATAAAAAAACCATTTTACATCTTTTATTTATTTTTTTATATTTTTAATATTCTCAATATCCTAAACATTAACATATAGAATAAAAAAATTATAAAATAAAATCATATATAATAAAAAAATTATAAAATAAAATATCTAATTTTTCTTTTTGTTTATTTTAACATAATTTATTATTCCTTATTTATTATAATTTTTTATTTATAATATATATCAATTAAAAATAAAAAAATAAATTAACAATAATACATTATTTAAAAAATATAATAAATAAATAAAATATTTAATGTGTATTAAAATAAAAATATTTATAAAAAAACTTCTAATATGTATTAAAATATATATATATATATATATATATATATAAATATTACCGCTCCCCGAGGCGCTCCCAACTTAAGAAACTTCTATCGGCTCACGCTCCCGCTCCCGCCCCCGCCCCCGCCCCCGCCCCCGCCCCCGCCCCCGCCCCCGCCCCCGCTCCCGCTCCCGCTTCGTGCAACTAAGCCCTAGACTCAACCAAACAAAAAGATTCCACATGCATCTTTGGCCTCGGTTGCATGAATCCCTATTTACTATTACTCATGCAAAAAAAATATTTAAAAAAAGAAAAAAATGAATTACTATTCTCCATATATGAAGCACATCTATTAAATAAGGAGATAGAGCCAATTTTTGCCAAATAGAGCAAGCAAAATGAGCATTCCAGATTTAAATTTTTAACATGTTTCATGGTAATACAAATGGGAAGGGGGCATGATAATGTAATAGCCATCTCTTCTTTCATCATCTTTTACCATTCAGCTTTGTGGTTCTACAAATGTGGATCTACAATTTGCCCTACAATAGTTTTACTTCTTTTAGTGTCATTGTTGTTTATGTTTGGATACAAAGGATGGCACACTAGCCTAGATCCTACCCAAAACAAGAAGAAGCTCATAGCCTAGGTGTGAGCGTCATGCTGTGTTAGGTTAGGTTCATGTCGTGTTATTTCAGGTTCGTGTCAAAATTACCTCAACACTAACCTAACCCGTTTATTATTTCATATTATCGTGTGCTGTCATTTTCAGTCCATGTCCAACTCATATTGTGTTAACGTGTCATGTCAAAAAAATTCAACATTAGCTAAAAATATAAAGTGCTTGAAAAAAATGAAAATTTTTCTTCGCAAGTTCAATTTAATGAAACTAATCTTTATAGAATGAAATTACTTATAAGAATATTTTATTTCAACTCAATTTTATTTTCTTAATTTACAAACACTATATCCTATTATTATATTTATGTCATTACATTAACTCAAATAGTAAACCAAAAATATAATAGCTTCAAATAAAAACAAAAATAAGACTAATATTAGTTTTAAAATCCTATTTTACATACTTTTTAATAAGTTGGATGGAGTTACATAAGAGATTCAAAAATGTCATAGCACGCCTTAGTAGAAATAATATTAAAATTTGTAACTAGTTCTTTATTATATGGGTTATCCATATCAACTTTGTGTTATGCATGTTCGACGCTCACTAACCCAACATGTTTAATATTGGTGTTATTAGGTCATGTCATATACATGTTCGTGTTGGGAAATGGTCATCCCTAACCTGCTAACTTCGTGTACGGTTTGAGTCATATTATTGTGTCATGTCGAAAATTCTAGTAGACAAAAATAAAAACCACAAAAAAAAAAAATGTGATCCTAGTTTCTGGCCAAAAAACGAATGGGACAACAAAGGAAATTACAAATCTAACTTGGAGGCTTTATTATTTTTCTCAGTATTTTGTCAATCTATGACTCCCACCAAGTATATATACACAAGTTCCTTTTCTCTCGGCCAAGTAATTGCATGATGACTCATGAGGAGAGCTTTGTTTATCATAGATAAAGACCAAATGCTTGACAGCCTAAGCCTTCCTCTAGCATAAAGTATCCTATATTCTCCCAATCTATGTATATATGCTTGTAGTTGTTCTTGTTATCTCCTTCCTAATTGAAATATTCAACAAAGAGAGTGATTGATAGTAGAATATCAGAGCACTGTGTACATGGATGGTATTTTATTCCAAACAAATTTTAATTTTCTGTTTTTTATGCATAACTACTCCACGCTACAACTCTTTTTTGGCACAATTTTTTACACAATCCTTGTCTACACCACGGAGAAAAATATTGATGCCCATAGGCATCTTGCTATCACTCTTCCTACTATTGACAGTGTTGTACAATAAATGGCAGTATGACAATTGATATGTGTATATATATTGTCTAGAAGGCCATCAATATGGCTTGCTCCATTAATACATTTTTGTATATATAATGAGTTGGTGAAGTAGCACAAGATAGACATGGAGAAACTAAGTGGCATGTCAAGTATTTTGCAACAGCAAGTGCTCGTGAGGAATTGTCTTCGGCAGAAAATTCTAAAACGATTAGGAAATACTCAACGGTTTTATACAATTTGGGTAGGGATTTGATGATAGAAAGGGAAAAGGCAGGTGAAATATGAATAAAATACACTTACATTTCATATACATTTTCCCAAAACCTTTCCAAATCCTTACCCAAATCAATGAACCAAACACAACCTTAAGAAAATGTAGAAGACTTGTATTTAACATATAGGGTACTCATGGATACAAAAATACATAAATCACACACGGAAATTCATGAGAACCATTCTTACAAATCCCTGATATCTGATAAACATAATAGCAACTAAAAAGTTATAACAGGCACATATGATATTGCATATATGCACACATATACACATCCAAAATGCAATGATTACAACAAGAAAATTAAATAAATGGGCATAAAACACAGTACCCAGAGCTCAGAGAGGTTTCATCTTTAGCCCACTCCTGCCACATTGCAGGGCTGAGTGGAAACAACTCACTCATGGCCTCCCTCGCCTTTCGTAGCTTCTCAATGTCCCCCTTTTTCCTCAGAGCTCTTATGTACTGTCAACAAAAAAAACATATAAACCAAACAAAGCCTTAGATCCCAATAATCAATATAGAAAATCAATACAAAAATTAAAAATGGGGAGTGAGTGAGTACCTGAACATGAGAGTCATAGTTGACAGGGTTGTTGGAAAGCTCAGTTTCTAGTGTTTCGATTTGGAGGGTCTGTTGGGCTTCGTCACCGGAGTCGGAGTCATCGGAATCGGAATCAGTGTCGGAAGTGGACTTAGGGTTTTGAGATTTGGATAGAGAAGGAAGGGGTTCGGCTTCGTCCATGGGATCGTCGGAGGGTTGTGGGTCCGATGAATTTAGGGTTTCTTCCATGTCTGTGAAGCGCTTTTCTTCAAAACTGTGATTCTCTCTCTCTCTCTCTCTCTCTCTCTCGTGAACACCAGCTTTCCTTCTGCTGGGTGGAGTTTATGGACTTTGGCTAAAAAAAAATTAGGATCACATTTGTTTGATTTTCATAAACTTCTTCAAAATTAAAAATTAATTTGGTAGTAAAAATATTCAAAATTAAAAATACTTATTATTTATATATAAATTTATCTTTTAGGATATCAAAAATAATTTTTAAAATATTTTTTATATTTATTTTTATTATATTAGTTTCTTTTTTTAAACAAAAAAAAAGTCTGGCAAATTTTTTCTAAAAATAAACCAAACAATCCCTAGAACTTCCATCCTTAATTTATTTTTTGTATAATTATAAAAAAATATCTCGAGTCTTGTCACAAAATAAATTCTGAATTTTTTATTTTGTTATTTTAAATTCCAATCTTTTGATTTGTTTTAAATTTAAATCATTTTCCTGTTTTTGTCAAATAAAACCAATAAAAAAATATTTTAATCATTAAACTCAATATAACATATATAAAATGTCTAAAATATAACTTTTTCATTGAATATAATAACTAAATAGTATTTTTTATCAATTTTATTTATCAAAAATAATCAAATAATTTAGATTGAAAACAAATTAAAAGTGTAAAGTTTAAATTGACATAATTAAAAAATAATAATTCTTTAGGGAAAATTATCAGAAAGTCCTATTTATCAATCTATTACTCCATCTAGTCCCACATTTATTCTCTTGGATTGACAAGTCCTGTTTGGTATGTTTTGTGGACAGTCAGGTCCCGTTTTAAATTTATGTGATGTGTGTGTGGACGGGTTTGACCTTCTTTTGTTTTTTCTTTTATAGGTGTATATTGAGATTGAATGCAGATTTTGTGGGATACGTTTCCTCATCCACGTTTGGTAATTGGATCCATGTTTTTGGGTTATGGAGTCACACAATACTGTGTGGACCAACAAATGTGAACCCAACAAATCATCAATTATTGTGAACCATAAGTACATCGGATGGTGAAGTGGCCATTGGTCTGGACCGAAGAGTGGGCGTTTCCCGCTGAGTTCAGGCGAAAGCCATTCTTGCCGGCGTTCTTCGGACCATTCAGCGTGCCGGTCCGAGATAGGAACCAGAACTCAGTTACTCAGTTTCCCACAGTTTGACCCTCTGTTTTGCAATTGCCATCTGTGACGTTTCGACGTGAACCTTAGGGTTCACGTAGAATCCGATCGCCTGTTCCGGCGGGGTACGACGGGTGATGCTTCAATCAATCCCACCGATTCTCGTGTTCACGTCACAACCCACGTCGTACCTGCAGTACCTGCCAATTGAAGGTTGGCCATAGCAGTACCTGCCAATTGATGGTCCAATAAGCATACATTCCGTCGATTTCAGATCTGGTTTTGAATCTGAATTCACTGGTGTCTTCGATTTCTTTCGGTTTTTGATTTTTTTGGAAGGGCACGAAAGGCCTCTACTGAGAGGGTTAATGTTAGGTTTGGGGATCGGAAGAGGAAGAAGAGGTGGCTGAGGATTGAGAAGTGAGAGAGAACGGCGGGGCGCGCAAAGAAGACCGCCATGGAAGTTCGAAGGAGTGAAGTTATCAGAGCTTCGTGAAATAAGAGGTTGGTTGTTTCTCTTAGGGTTTTGTGAACTGCTTGTTGGGAGAGATTGATTGATCTGGAGACGAATATAACAAAGCTGCCTCTATAGCCGATGTGTTCCAGAGTCAGATTGAAATTTGACAGTGTTCTAAGAAGATAAAGTGAAGGAAACAAAGGCAATGATCGTGTTCATGTCACAACCCACGTCGTGCACACAAACAAAAATGTCAAAATACTTGTGTTCACGTCACAACCCACGTCGTGCACATAAACGAAAATGTCAAAATACTTATGTTCACGTCACAACCCACGTCGTGCACATAAACGAAAATGTCAAAATACTTGTGTTCACGTCACAACCCACGTCGTCGCAGTGTTCATCCATGTTCAAAACATGAGACCCAAATTACCAAACGTGACTCACTGTCGTCGCAGGCAAAGGAAATGTGAACTTCGTTTGCTGCACAAAAACGTGAATGTGAACTTTGTTTGCTGCACAAAAACGTGAACATGAATGTCAATCCCAGATCGACGTGAACAATGGGCACAAGATGATCGTCAATCCGTCAGGTCGGTGTACCACGTCGGTGTCGTCATATGGACCCTCAAACAGAGTACAAGACGCTGATAAAGAAATCGGGCAGATCGACGTGAACAATGGATTCTTGGTATCTGGTAATCCATCTTCAAAATTGTTGGGACTTGAGGGATCCAAGTTTCTTGAAATCTGGTAATCAACTTGAACAATGTGTTCTTGGGCACAAGCAATGTGAACTCATGATTTAGGAACAATGGGCAACTCGTGAACAATGGGCCTTGTAATTCCCAGATTTAGGAACAAAAAGATTGTATGAACTTCAATTGTAGAAACGTCACAAATGGCAATTGGAAAACAAAGGGTCAAATTGTGGGGAAGCCGAAACGTGACACAACCCACGTCACAGAAAAAAAAAAAAAAAAATTTGTGTCAAATTACTTGTGTTCACGTCACAACCCACGTCTCATGTTCTGCATTTTACACACTTACTAAATTGAAAAACAGTATTAGTGAAACCCTCACACGGGTTTGAACTTAATGGCATTATAGTCATTCAATGTACATGAGGACCAAATGGTGCATAAGAAAACATTTGGGACCATCCATACCATAAGTTCAAAAAAGGGGATTTACCAGTCAATTCCCCTTTAATTTATCATAAAGATCAAACCCTATTGTTTTTTTCCCTTAATTTTCCTTTTTTTCATAAAAAAAAATGAATTGAAAATTACTAAATCCTTCATTAAAATTAAATTTGATGAAAACTTAAAAAGATAATGTATGATAAATGATTTTGAAAAACATTTATAAAAAATTTAATAAAAAATTAGAATAATTCATATCAAATTAAATTTTTTATTCAAATTTAAAAATAAAATAAATAAAAATAATGAACGATTGAAGATGTTTTTATATTGGGCGTTCAACCCATAAATCTAACTTTGAATTTATTTTAAATCCCACAATCTAAACTATTAGTCTGTATGGACATTATTAAGTTTATAAGGATAGTCCAAACATATCTGTTGAAATTCAATCATCTTTCACTTCATTCGCTTTTCTCCCTCTACAACTACTCCAATATCTTCTCTCTTTTCATATTCTTTCTCCTTTTAGCATAACTTACTAGCCTGACAACCTCGTCACTACCAACCCCACCTTCTTCATCATGGACAATGTCGCCACCAAAGACATCCACATCAGCTCTCTTACTTCTTTCTACATCTCCCTTTCTAACGCTATCATTTCCTCCTTCGCATCTTCTTTTACAACTTTGAAGAAAGAGAGAAAAAGAGGAAATAATAGAAAAAAAAAAATAGAGATTAAAGTTGAATTGAAGTATAGATAGAGAAAGAGATAGATGAACACATTGGTAAACAAACCAAGAGATCTAGTGCAATCAACAATGATCGCTATGATTGACCTCCGATTTGTGATTAAAATTTGAATCGTCGAGCTCCACGACAAGGCCGTCGGCCGTGAGATACTCGCCGTAAGCAACAACCCTTTCCAACGGTATTCATTGGTAACAAGTTTTTGGATAAGATTAAAACTATCATGGCTTGTCACATCAACGAAAACCCTTGTCTCTCTCATCAAAGACGCCAAAGCTCTCTAGCTCTGACGACAGCAATCTAACTCACCATTACCGCAATATCTATAACGCTCCAACTCCTCACGTGTCATCGATATTGTCTGCTTTGGGTCACGCCAGCACGGATTTGTTATTCCTAGTGGGTCACCCATCCCAGAACTACTCTAACTTAAGCACGCTTAACTGGAGAGTTCTGCTAGGGATCTCACCACCCGAGAAAATGCCTCGATACTATATAAGGGTCTAGGTTTTTACTTTTATAGCTTAGGAACTCCCTTTCCATTCCCGATGTGGGACACCAGGACCTTACAATATCAATTAGTTTCCAATGGAGAACACTCCCGATCAGGACTATATGGATTAGATTCCAACGCTGTCGATGATGAACTTGGCAACGACAATGACTGTCAAACGCCACTATAGGTGACCAATGATTTGGATGATGATCGTAGTGATGAACACATAAACAATAATGTAAAGAGAAAGAACAATAGAACAAAAAAGATAGAGAAACATTTGAACATATAGTGGGTAGAGAGATAGATAGGGAATTTCAAGGTATAGATTGTTTTAACAAATAATTTCAACAAATAGATTTTTTTAACAGATAAATGTCATTTTGACCAACAAATGTCCTTATGAACTCAATAGTTTCACCCTTATTCCTAATGACTTATAGGGGTGAAAACATGAATTTATCATCAATTTTCTATTTTATATTTGATTACAATTATAATTTTCATATAAATTTTACACAAAATAATATCATAGTGGCAAATTTGTAATTCTAAATCATAATAAAGTATGCTTCGACTTAAATTAAAAGGAGCATGAAGGGCGTATTATTCTGTATGATTGTATATAGGGGTGACGCCACGGCATAGCTTTGTGGTGTCACTTGAATCCCCTCAATAGAAGAAAAAATTATTTTACTTTGCATATATAATTGTTGTTTTAGAAATGTGTCATCATAACTGATCCTATTAAAAAAAAATGACTTTGAACCCCCAAATTTTTAGACTTATTAATTATTTACAAATCAATTTCAACTTGGAAAATGGTTTGTAGCTCGAAACTCCCTTCCCCGAATCCCCCGACTGTCCAAAACGACGTCATTTTGGGTAGTTTTTTTTTTTTTTTTCCTTTCTTTTTTTCTTTCTTTTTTCCCTCCTTTATGTCTGAAACGCAGAGAGAAGAAGAGGGAGAGAAAGAGAAAGAGAGAGAGAGAGGGTCACTGTCGATCGTCGATCGCCTCTGCCTTCGGCTCTGATCGTCGCAGCCCAGCTCGATTTTGTTTTTTTTTTTTGATCTGAAATGAAGGGAAAAAAATAAAAATAAAACTGTTGGCTGGTGTTGATGATGATGATGGTGATGTTGATGATAAAGATGAATGGTTGAATATATATATATATATATTTTTTTCTGGATCTGATGGTTGAAATTTTTTATTTTATTTTATTTTTTTCTGGATCTGATGATGTTGTTGATGATGAAGATGAATGGTTGATATTGGTTTCAGTTGTTGATGATGAAGATGAATGGTTGATGTTGGTCTCGGTCTCTCTCTCTCTCTCTCTTTCTTCTTCTTCTTCCTTCTTTTTTTTTTTGATTTTTTCTTCTGGAATAAAAAATAAAAAATAAAAATTCAAAACGACGAAACGACATCGTTTTGATTTCGGGGGAATTCGGGGAAGGGTAGATTCGAGCTACATAGTATAACCGTTTCAACTTTTCACATTGTACCAAACACTATTAGAATGACTAATACTATATGTACAAATTAGTATACTAACTAATGTATCAATTAATGATGTGACATAATTTAAGATATTTTGGGTCAATAATAATATCATAACTAATATTAGTACAGTAGTTAGTACACTAATTAGTACATGTAGCACCACTCCTATTAGAATAAAGGAAATGGAATGATTATTTTATCAAAATATTCATTACTATGTTTAGTTGACTAAATAATTAATGAAAATTACATTACAAATGGAATAATTATTTACTATTGTAAGAGGATGATTATTCCATAAAGAAACTAATGGAATGATCATTACATTTAGGGGTGAGCAGCGGATATACCAATCAGCCCAAACTGACCGAACTGAATCGATTCGACACATTTTGAACGGATACGTAATGACGAGCGGACGATTGCGGATTGATTTTTTCCAATCCGTCTAGTTTTGGATGGATAACGGATTTGAGATTCATTTGACCGCAACCAAACCGCTAAACCGCAAACATCCCTAGTAATTTGTAAGACTTTATGTTTTCAATTTGTTTAGATATTCTGTTTGTGTTTTCAATTAAATAAGAGTTTAAATATTCTCTTGAATATATTTTGTTGAAAAAGAGTTTTCAACTTGAATATAGTTTTTGAATTGAAAAAAATAAATGTATTATTTATCTATATTTTTTAGTTTTTAAATCTAACTCTAAAAATAATAAATAAAAAAGATGATATATGCTAATTGATTTTTATTTTCAAAAGTAGATGTAACAATACAGAGGCATACAATCTCTATTGCTGCTCTGTTCATGGTTTTGATGGTTTGAATTGATTTTATATTTTAAGAACAACATATTGTAATACTTTACATAGTACTTTATGTGGATGAGGCATTCTGTGATTGTAATGTGTGGATGATGCGTGCAGTCAAAAAATTTCAAACTTTCTTTCTTTGTATGAGGCATGCAGTGACTGTAATATTTTTTTTTTGAGGAAGTGCACAAGTTGAATTATGTTGAAAATTTATAAAATTTTAAACCGCCAAACCGATTCGCATCCATCCGTCAATCCACCAATCCGCTTAACCTGCATCGGCTGGATTGGTGGATGGATGCGGATTGATATTTTCCAATCCGTCAATTTGGTGAACGGATGACGGATTGGAGGTTCCGTGGCCGCAATCGACCCGCGCCCACCCCTAATTACATTTCATTTTATCTCATTCCAATTAATCAAATAAAACATTACAACTTATTCAAAGCATTAATATAAAACTCCATAATTTTAAAAGCTAACTTTTATGTTTTTTTCAAATGGGACTTTGAATCTACATAAAAATTAATCTTGCCTTTTATTTTTCTTTAAAATATTTATAATATAAAATATAATTTATATTTTTTGTTTTGGAAATTATCAAAATCATTAGAGGTTTTTGCCTTTCAATTGACATCACTAACTTAAATTTCGAGAATCGCGACTGATTGTATAGCATTACTTAAAGAAAGTAAATATGACTAACATTGAAAAAGAGAATACTTCCGTTGGCTACAATTATGTGGCAATTTTAGATCATTTTATAAGAATTAAGAGAAAAAAAAAAAGCCATCAAAATGGCCTATATTTTCAAACATGTTATTATCCTCTTTATTCTTGTGATAAATTTTACATGATAGTTCTATTTGTAGATGATTTCCCCAATTGAAGACGCAATGCTATGGCCCGGGTGATGTTTACGTTTATTATTTCTCATTATGTCTGTTAATCTATTTTAAGAAAATGTACACAATTTATGTCATTTATTTATAAATTAGTAAATAAATTAATTTCCAAAACGAGGCAATTCCTCTCCCGGATCACAAATTCAATTCGATCATCTAAACTACTTATTTTATAAATCATTTAAAAATAAATCAATCCAATAACTTTTTATAAAAAAATGATATATTAAAAAGACATTTTTTCATAAATCTCTTTTCCCTTATTTATATTTTATTTAGTTCACATTATTTTGTTATATTCTAATAAGTCATATGAATGACATAATCATTAAAATATCCATAATAATATTCACATTTACAGTAAGAATGTTCCGTAATGTGAATATTCACACCGTCAACTTGAATATTTACATTATAAAATATACAAAAGTATCTTATAAACTAATTAAAATATAAACACTTAAAAATAATTTTCTAATAAATCTTTTTATATTAAATAATTAACCAAATAATTATAACTTAATTAATATATTAAACAATAAATTAAATAAATTATAATTATTAAATTGATTAACTGTTTCAAACCTACAGTAAATCCTATAGACCCAAACCATACCTCAAAATCCAAATTATAAACGGGAGAAAATGCTCCTCCTTTCCAAAATTCTTTAAAGGGTTAATTACACTAATAGTCCCCATAGTTTGGGACTTGTGTCACTTTAGTTCTTAACTTTTTAATTGTGACATATTTGACCATGAATTATAAATTTTGTTCCAAATAAGGACAATTGAAAATATCATTAGATTTTTCAAGGGTAAATCGTCAATTTGATAAAATATAAACTAATTTGACAAAAATAAATGTCAAAAAAATATTTTTAATTTTTTAAAAATTATTTTTATCCACCAATGATAAAATTATGTAAAATTAATAAAAATTACATGATTAATTTTTTTTAATTAACTTTACATGATCATCATCCAAATACATAATAAAAATTAATTTGATAAAAAAATAAATAAATGTCTAAAAGATTTATCAATTTTACATAAATTTATTTTTAGTAGGTAGAAATAATTTTTTAAAATTCAAAAATATTTGTTTGACATTTATTTTTGTCAAATTAGTTTATATTTTGTCAAATTAACAATTTTACCCTCGAAAAATCTAATTATATATTCAATTGTCCTTATTTGAAACAAGATTCAAAATTCAGGGTCAAATGTGTCACAATTGAAAAGTCAGGGATCAAAGTGACACAAGTCTCAAACTATAGGGACTATTTGTGTAATTTGCCCTTCTTTAAATCATTAAAATAGAGATACAAATTGCAAAAGAGTGCACATCAAATGAAAACAAATATACCGACCCAGAAAAAAGAAAAAGAAAGAAAATTTGAAAACAAGTAGATTTTATGCAAGATAAGAGTACATATATAAACGTAGAACTAGTTTAATTATTACATATATATCAAAAACACAAACTTAGCAAAATATCACAGACACCCCATCAAGTTTAATTATTACATTTATATCAAAAACACAAACATAGCAAAATATCACACACCCCATCACACATTCCCCTGCTTCTAACTCTCTGCCACCACCCCAAACCCACAACAACAAAAACAGAGCAACAACCAAAACCCCAACACAAAACAGAGTATTTGCCTTCACATCTCATCCTTCTTCATAGCCTTAATATCCTCACCACCATCCCTCCTCTCCTCAGCAATATCAATCACTTTCCTCTTCTTCTCCTCCGCAGCCACCTTCGGCACCTCAATCCTCAAAACCCCATTCTCCAAATGCGCTTTCACTCTCTCCAAATCCGCATGCTCGGGCAACCTAAACTGCCTCCAGAACTTGCCGCTAAGCCTCTCAAACCTGTGCCACCTCTCCCCCTCAATCTCCTTCTCTTCCTTCCTCTCTCCTCCGATCCTCAACACCCTGTTCTCCTCCACCTCGATTTTGATGTTTTCCTTTGTTAGCCCCGGAACGTCGAGCGTGATCACGTGGGATGTGGGGGTTTCTTTCCAGTCACAGCGAGCGAGAGCTAGGGTTTCGATTGATTTAGGGGAGGAGAGAGGGGTTTGTTCGAGGATGCGAAATGGGTCATCTGGTGGGAGCATTAGGTCCCAGAGGGAGGTTCGTGTGTAGGGCATGAGAGCTATGGTGGTTTGGATTGCCATTGCTGTTGCCAGGAAGAGGCAGATTATGAGCTTCTTTGGAATGCCCATTTTTGCTGTGGCGTTGAAGATGAAGATAGTTAATGTGGTTTCTGTAATTGAAAGTTGTTTGTAGTGTTGATTATGGGTTTTTTTTTCCTTCTGATAAGTGAAGAGAGATGGGTTGGGTTGGGGATTATATAGGAGAGAGAGAGAGGTGTTTCTGGATGTTTCTTCATTTTGATGAG
This sequence comes from Camellia japonica, assembly GCA_030407325.1. Taxonomy (NCBI): domain Eukaryota; kingdom Viridiplantae; phylum Streptophyta; class Magnoliopsida; order Ericales; family Theaceae; genus Camellia; species Camellia japonica. The sequence continues at coordinate 133,303,131 of JAPPVO010000029.1, read as the reverse complement.
GTCGGTTTTCGGTTGCATGAAGTGTCTAGGCACTGTGCGAGAGAAATCTATAAAGTTCTAGAGAGGGAGAGAGTGTTCAAAATAATTCTTGGATCCGACATATATTGGATGATGCGGGACCATGGTAAAATTGCTAATGAGATCATGCCATGTGTTCAATAATTCTTGGCATTAGGCATGTTTTGTCAAAAAAAAAATATATATATATATATATATATGTGTTAGAAAATCTAAAAATTTTATGAAAATTTTATAAAATGTCTCGTATGAGTATAGGATTCACATGTTGTGGGTCTCACACCCATGTGAGATATTTGGTAGAAATTTTAGGACCTCTAACATTATTCTTTTTTTCTTTAACGCGTGTTTGGTTGAAAATTTTGGGAACAGATTTAGAAAGTAAAAGTAGGGATGACAATTTGAATCCGGCCCGACAGGGACCCGCCCCCCGACCCTGAATTGAGTGATTTTTTTTCCAAAAAATACCCCCGACGGGCCGGGAATGGTATTTAAAAAAAAATCCTTGATGATGTTCGAGCTGGGGACGGGGATACATTTTCCAACCCCGGCCCTGGCGCCGCTCCCGCCTCGTTCAGCCCCCCGATTTTGTTTATATATGTATAAATATATATGTGTGTGTGTGTGTAGGGTTTGGTTGAGTTGGCACAACAAACATAACACAGACATATCATCTGGCCCCTTTTTTTTTTTTTTTTTTTTTCTCTCTCTCTCTCTCTCTTTCTAACATACAACCGCAACTCCATCACCGCCGACTCTTTCTCTCGTTCTCACCGGCAGCTCCGTCACCGCCGGCTTCTTCTCTCGTTCTCACCATCGACTCATCTCCCTCTTCCAGTATCTCCGTCTCTCTCTCTTTCTCTCTCTCTCTCTCTCTCTTTCACAAATCTCCTTCTCTCTCTTTCTCTCTCTCTCTCTCTTGTTTTTTGCTTTTGTTCTTCAGATCTAGAAAATGGTAGAGATGAAGATGAACATGTTGATGAAGATCTGTTAGTGATGAAAATGATGAAAATGTTTTTTGATCTGTTAGGGCTCAGATGTTTGATTTGTTAGATGTTTTTTGAGTTCAGATCTGTTGATGTTATTGTTGTTGTTGATGAATTCGTTTTCTGGAGCTGTTTTTTTTTTTGGTCGGGGATTTTCGGGGTCGGGGAAACCCGATCCCCGTTAGGAATGCGCGGGTGGGGGCGGTAATGAGTTCCCCGTCGGGGATCGGGTTCGAGGACGGGGACGGGGACGGGGGAGTTTCCACCATCGGGGATCGAGGACGGGGAGGGTGATCCCCGGCCCCGCCCCACCCCGTTGCCATTCCTAAGTAAAAGAAAAATTAGGTAAAATGTAAATAAACTATACCTACATTTCACATAATTTCACACACATTTTTCATTTCCCTTTTAAAATCCATTCGCAAATCCCTAACCAAACACAACTGGTTTCTTTTAAAATCAGATTGGAATGTGCGATTGAACTTTTATGGGCCTACTGCGAAGTTCACATTGATTATTTGAACCGTTAATGTATAAGAATCATCAAATATTTGATTTTTGTAAAAAAATTACATTGGTCGGATATCAATGGCTACTTGAATCAGATCAAATTTGTGTCAATAGTAAGTATGATTTTAAAAATAAAAAATATGATATGATCAAGTGACTATTAATATTCGATTAACATAATTTTTTATAAAGATAAAATAATTAACAAACTTTATATATTAACAACTTAAATTATCAAAATTGATATAGAATGGACTCAAAATGAGCCAAACTATACCATCCAATTGCAATAACTAACCGGAGAGGGTAGAATCCCTTTTCTATAATTAAAACAGTACTATTAGGAGGATTGTGCACAACATGAAGGCTTTAAGAGTTCGTTTGGGAAGTGAGTGGTCTTTTTAGCTTTTTAACTTTTTAGTTATTTTAACATGGGGCTAAAAAATCTCGTTTGGGGATAGATTTTTTAGATTTTTTGAATTTTTATGAGAGAAAGAATGTAATAATTATGGGTTGGAGGTGACATTTTGTCTTATTCGGCTAAAAAGTTTATTTTGTTTTTTTTTTTTTGTGGCTAAAATAGCCCCAAACCCAATCCAACTATAACAACCGCAATCCATAATTAACTACTAATCCGTAATTAAGGATGTCAATTAAGTGATTAAAATAAATTATGTATTTATTGTGTATTTTGCATACTATTTGACTTTATATCTATTAATCGTAGTAATATTGTTGTGAAATCTGGCTTGATATGAAAATTGAAAGCCTTATCGACATCTGAAACTGAAATTAGTTATATGAATATGTTATTCGGAATTTTTAGAATCATATGGAAAAAATTATTAAAAACTGATTCAGTTTAATTAACTAAGTTGTGTTTAGTTGGCCAAATGTTTTAATTATTGTATCAAGCCACTACAACTATATAAACATGAGCCTTAAGCTCATTTGAGCTCATCTTTGCCCATTGTTGAGTGCAAAAATCTGAGATTGTATTCTAGAGAGAGAGTGAGTTCACCTTTAGAGAGAGAAAGCTAAAGAATTTGAAAGATTAAGGCTTGATTCTTAAAGATTAAGAAGAGAAGCTCTAAGATTTGCAAGAATTTGGCTTATTCAAGACTCTAGGTGAGAATTCAAGACTTAATTATGAGTTTAAGCCATCAATTAGATCAATTCAAGAGGAATTTGTGATTATGTGCATGAATTGAACTAGAGACGATGAATTTAGGGTCAATCCACACATGCATGCTTAGTTTAGTTTAATATCATCATTTTGAACATGATTCATGTCATCCATGTTGAATTTAGAAGATGAATTGTACATGCATGTATAATTCACAAAGCTTTGGGAGTGAATTTCATGTTTTATGACCTTTGGAAAAAGAATTTGAAGAAACTCTACATACATGCATGATTTTGCCATGTTTTGCCATTATTGAGTTTGATAATGATTTGGAAGCTAATTTACATATGCATCATTGATTTATAAAAGCTTCAAGAGTTCTACTTCATGAATTATATTGTTTTGGAGCTCAAATCAATGTTTTGAAGAGTATGAGATAAAAGGGGGTTGAAAATCTTGTATACATGAAAGTTTTGAACTTTGATTTAGTAAATTGACCTTTAATTCATGATTTTAAAGAAGTTTCTAAGTGTTATTCAAGTGTTTTCATGAGTTTGAAATGGCCATGAAAGCTTTTACATGTTAAAATACATTTTTGGAGCCCAAACTTCGTGTTTTAAAACCTAAAAAATTCACAACTCGCTCGAGCGACGAAGTGATGGCTCGAGCGAGCTTAGTTTTTGCCTTCTGTTGGCTCTAGCGACGAAAAGCTAGCTCTAGCCATCAGTTTATTTTCAGTATGTTTTCAAAAGATGTTTTAAGTACATATCTTCGCTCCCATCTCTTTTCGGGCATTCTTAAGCATGATTTATAAGTCATTAAGGATTAATAAGTGTGACAACCCTCACCACTGTTTATTGATAATACCACTGATTAGTGCTAATCTATGATTAAGCATGTTAATTGACTGAAATTTCTGAACTGATTGATTGAGTGTGTTAGTTTGAATGCAATTCTATCTGTTGACTGTTAAATGATCTGTTCATGTTTTATGTTTTAAATTGCAAATTGAAGGCCTTATCGGCGGCCAAACCAGAAATTGATTAGTGTTTTGTGCTAATTAGAATTTATGTGATTTTACGGTATATTTAATTGAAAATTGATTTGGTATGATTAAATTAGATTGAATAATGTTAAATTACATAAGTTAGGCTTATTTACCCTTTTGCCACTCAGTGGCCTATCTCTACAACACCTTGAGACTTGATTTCATTACATTTCATCAGCCCATTTCTTAAGCCATAGCCGACTAGAGAGAGAGAGTGAGAGGAAAACTTGATTTCAACAATTTTAGCTTGGAGACTTGAAGGAATTGAAGGTTGATTGCATAATTGAACTCTCATTCTTGTAATTGAGGAACCTAGGTATGGAATTTATCCTCTTAATTGTGAATTAAGTTAGTCTTTGCATGGTTCTTGGAAGATTAGAGTTTTTAAGTCAAGAATTGATTTAAGATTGTTGAATTGGAGCTTAGATTATGCATGTATGTGTATATATTGAAGTTTTGAAGTTGTTTCATGAAAATTGTTGCATGCATGTTCATATTTTGGGTCTTGATCCATGAACTCACCATGTTTTGAAGTTAAACCTTGTATTTGATCTTGTTTCAGCACATTGGAGTTCCAAGGAACCCATACATGTGTTGAATTTGCATTGTTCTTCATGTTCATGAAAACTTCTTTGAAATTGTATTTAATTGAACTACCTTTGGGTTTTGATTTCTCAAATTGATCTTTGAAACATGTAATATTATGGGTTTTGAAGAGTTTTCCAGAAAATTAGCCCAAGAGGATCGAAATTTATGCTTTAAAGTTGATTTTGAGCTTGAGGTTCAAATCTAGAATTTTCAGATTTTGGACCCATGCTCGAGCGAGGAACTCCACGCTCGAGCGTACAATCTGAGATCATGCCTTTCGCTAGAGCGAGAAAAGTGACGCTCGAGCGTGAAATGCGTGTATCCAGTACTTTGCATGAGTTTACAGTCCGCTCGAATGAGAGAGTTCACGCTCAAGCGAGGACTTGTGTCTCACGCTCGAGCGGGGGTCGAGCGCCCGTCGAGCGTGAATTTTGAGCATCCAGTATTTTTACTGTAGCTTGCAGTCCGCTCGAGCGACGGGAGTCACGCTCGAGCGGAGTTCCTTTGTCTGCATGTCTGCTTAAGCGTAGAAAGCCACACTTGAGCGAGATCGCTGTTTTCTGAAAATTTTGAAAAGTGGTTATAAGTACATCTTTGCATCCTCTTTCCATCCTAAGCATTCCTAGGGCATGTTTAAGGCATCTTAAGGAGGATATTGATGTAGAACCACACCGAGTCTAAGTAGGGACTAAGTCTTCGATTCCCAAGTATGTGACTTAGTGTGTGTTCATCCTGTAACTGTGTAGGGTTGGCATCTGAGGACGCGCACTAGCTTATCTGTAGCCCAGAACTCTGTGAGTAACAATGTTGTAAAGATATGTTCGGTCATGAATATTTTCTGAATGAACAACTGTACTGCTTTCTGAAATGATATTTCTTACGGAATAAATGTTTATCCTATTTGTGAACTGTATTCGTGGCATCCATAGCAATTTACTGTTGCTGTACTGTACTACTACTGTTACAGAGATCTCTGTCGGTTTCTATGTTGGAACCACTACTGTTTACTGATATGATGGCCATCAACTGACTGTTCGGTCTGTTAAGACCTACTGTACTGATTTGCTTTTGGATGTACCACATATGACTATTATAGTTTCTGAATGATTGTTATGGCATGAAATATGAGCCACAAACTGAATGACTGATATATTGATAATTGACTGTTTTCAATACTGAAAGGACATTCATTCTTAACCTCTTTACGCATATGTTATTCACTGGGCTTTAGCTTACTGCTCATATATATATGTAGGTGTACAGGCACCGGACCGGAGCTAGGAGCGTTGGGTTAAACTCCCTTTTTGTCAAGCCAACCACTGTGCCTCACTGCGAGGTTTCAAGCCTGACCGAGCCAAGGCTGTTTGGGGTGTTTTAGATTTCCCCTTTTCGCATCTGTTTTTGTAATACTGTAAAGACTGTACCTGTACTGGACTGTTATGATGGGGACTTGGTCCCTAACCTGAATGCCTGTAAATGATGCATGTATATACTGTTTTGTTCTGAATATGCATATGTTAAGAAAAGTCTTTTTGCATACAGACTGTCACAGCTCATTGGACATCTTTTAATTACTGTTTTGGCTTCCGCCAGCCCTTGAACTCTGTATTACTGTTTTACTGTTAAACAGGCCTTCGGTAATCATCGGATTACTGGCCGGTTACGGTGCTAAACCCGTAGGGGCGGGTTTGGGTCGTGACAATAAGCTACGAAACAACATACGTAAGTGAATTAGAAAATATGTGTCGAATCCGAGTATATGGTTCAATATGAACAAGGTATGTGACATGGAATGAATAAGAGGTTAAAACAAGAAAGCTAAGCCATGTATGGCCATATGAATTAGTGATAATAAGACATGTTTTGTGTTATGTACATTTGTGTTTGTAGGTCAAGGTTCGAAGACTGACCAACCATTTCTGGAAGCCCACTGTGAGTAACGTTATTGAAAGATATGTTCATATGAATTATGTTCCAAATGTGATTTGATAAGTTATAATTTCTGAAATGATATTTATTTACGTGAATGAATGTTCTATGTTTGAAATTTATTATGGCGTCCATAGATAGTCCCAAGTCATGTAGGACAGCATGTTAATGCGGGTCCATGACATATATGTGATTGTGAGATCTCGTTAGCCACTTCATTGTGGTGATATGTGTTTAATCAGTATCCGAAACTGATTACTCTAGTTGGATGACGATGTTATATATCCTATTGGATGTACCATTATTATGTTCGGATACGAGAATGACTATGTCATGATTTGTTTTATGATATGATATGTTCAGAATTCGTTCACTAACCTCTTTACATTAATATTATTCACTGGGTTTTAGCTCACTATTTGTATATACATATATATGTAGGTAAGCGTGTGCAGGATTAGGCTTGAGAACTTCTGTCTGACTTCTGTTTTGTCAAGCCAACCACCGTGCCTCACGTGGAGCTCCCTGAAAGTCAATGTGATCAAGATGTTTTGTGATCAAGTTTTAAGCAGGCCCGGCCCTGGCCATAGGCCCACAAGGCCATGGCTTAGGGCTCCTCAAAATAGGCCCAAAATAGGGGCCTCCTCCTATTATAAGTTAGTATAATATATTGGGTATATTTTAAGTCCAAAAAAAATTTAAAAAAAGGCCCAAACTAACTTAATTTTTTTGACCCATTAAAAGGCCAACAGTTAAGGCCCAGCCCAACCATTTGAAAGGCCCATTTTTTTCTAATTCCTAACCCTATCTTCTATTAATCCAACCTTCTCACATTTGTTTGATACAGCACACACCAGTGGCATAGGGACGAAGCAACAGTAAACAGGTAATTTTTTTTTTTTCTATTCAATTAATTAAATATTTATCTTGTCTTTTGCACAATTAATTACTAGTATAATATTGGTATTTACATCATTAAGAAGAATTTATTTAAGTTTAATAGTTCACATCACATAATTTAAAAGTTTTGTGTTTTGTTAAGTGGTAGTGTTCTTGTTTTGAATTTTGATCTAAAAAAATATTTGATCTCAGCACAGCAAGCACACGTAATTTTTTTTTTCTATTCAATTAATTAAATATTTGTTTTGTCTTTTGCACAATTGATTGCTATAATAATATTGGTATTTACATCATCAAGAAGAATTTGTTTAAGTTAAATAGTTCACATCACATAATTTAAATTTTTTATGTTTTGTTAAGTGGTGGTGCTCTTGTTTTGAATTTTGATCTAAAAAAATATTTTGATCTCAGCTCATCATGACTCTTAAAAGAAATTATCCGTCTGGATTCGCAAAAAGGAAAAAGAAGCAAAGAGTCGAAAAATTAGTCGAGTGTCAAAGAGGAGCTATTGATAAATTCTTTACGAGTGACAAACAAACAGAACAATCAGTTGAAGACTTGAATAGTAAAGAATTTGAAACTTTGGTGAATAATGAGAATGAAAATTTGGTGGATGAAGAAGGAAATGGGGAATTTGGGAGTGCAGAAGCCAATCAAGATGATGAGATGAATACGAAATGTGAGCATTCAAATATAGATGATCCAGGGACTTGGAAAATAATTGACCAGAATTTACGAGATTTTTTAGTCGAAAGAGGTCTTTGTAGACACCCCATTTTTGACCGTCCTCAAGACTTGGATGTCATCGTTTGAACACTCGATAATTATCCATGTTCGTGTTCGTCTTGAGTTCTCAGAGGTTTCGGCCGCGCGCCTTGCCTCGAGACCTCTCGACTTGTTTGTTTTGTGTTCGGTTGTAGACCAAACACTTGTGTGTTTGCTTCTAAGGGCAGGGAATGGCTTGTTGGCCATCCCCACACCTCACCGGCTATGGCTTGAGGCCACCAGCCTTGTTTTCTTGCTACCGACCAAAAGTGTTGGCCGGTCGGCAATGTTTTTGGTCGGCCGGCCGGCCATTTCTTTGATCAATCGGCCACTTTTTCTGGCCGAGACCTTTTCTTGAGAGGGTTTGAACCTTTTAACCCCCTTGTTTTAGCTTCTTGAGGAAGCTTGAACCTTTTGAACCCTTTGTTTTAGCTTCTTGAGGAAGCTTGAACCTTTTGAACCCTTGATTTTTAGCTTCTCGAGGAAGCTTGAACCTTTTGAACCTTTGCTCTAACTTTTTCAAGAAGCTTGACCCTTTTTAGCTTCTCCAAGAAGCTTGAACCTTTTTAGCTTCTCCAAGAAGCTTGACCTTTTTAGCTTCTTAGAAAAGCTTGAACCCTTCTAAGCTTCCAAGAGAAGCTTGCACCCTTTGCTCTAGCTTCTCTAAGAAGCTTGACCCTTTGCTCTAAGCTTCTAAGAGAAGCTTGACCCCCTTGACCCTTTTTGTTTAGCTTCTCTTAGAAGACTTGAGCCCTTGCCTTGTCTATAAAAAGAGGGCCTCTCCTTCCATTTCAAGGGTTGAAAAATTGGTCTAAGGCACAAGAGTTGTGTCTCTCTCCATATCTCTACATTCAAGATCAAAAGTGCATTGTTCTTGCACCTTTGCATACCATCTCCTAACCTAACCCCTCCACCATCACTCTAAGCATCTTGGAGGCCATTTTCAGAGGCTAAGGGACTGGTTTTTCAGATCAAGAAGCTGCTGTCTCCTTGAGCTTCAAGGGTAACACTTCTTTCCCTCTTTTAAGCATTGTTTTGCTTTGTATTTTTCCCATACTTGCAAGCATATTTGGGCTTCATCATAAACTAAAAAAAGTCTTATTTTGAGCTCCTTTTGAAGTTTGTTTAAGATCACTTTTGTGTTTGGGGTTGTTTACCCCCTCTTAGGCCTTGTTTGGCCTCATTTTTGTGCCTTTTTTGTGAGCTTTGGGACCACCTTGTATTGGCCCTCTCACCACTGAAATTCAGAGAGATTTCAGTGGTGGGGATGGTGTTTTGAGGTCCTAAGAAGGAGAGGGGTGACCCTCTCCCTTGTTGTCTTGTTTACTAGCATTTTGGGCCTTACAAAGGAGCTCTTATTTGCACACTTCTTGAGCTCGGTTCAGGCCTTTTTCAGTGAGTTTTAGGGCCTTCATGAACTCTTTCCAGAGCTTTTTTTTGTCATTTAAGGCTTGCCTCTTGCATGTGTAGAGCAACCCTTTTCATAGCTCTTCAAAGTAGCACCTCATTCTTGCATGTATTGGATACATTCAGTGGGTATTTGGTCATATTTTGGCATGTCATGAATCTATTTTTGGCTGGTTTGGTGGTCCCTCATATGCTCCATACACTTGTAGTGTAAATCCCCTAAACTAGCTTCACATGCTTCATGCTTTGTCATGTCTTGTTAGCTTGTTTGGTTTACATTTCAGCATGTTTTTGGTAATGTTTTGCCATATCATGACCCTATCCATAGTTGGTTTGGTCATTCTTTACATGCTCCATATAGGTGTAGAACAAATCTTGTTTACTAGCCTCTTGTTCATGATGTTTTGACTCATCATCCTAGCATAGTTTGGCTTTACTCTAACATGATTTTATGCTTATTTTGTGCTGTCCTAGGACTGTTTTGGGCTTCCATGGCCATATCACTCATGCTTTGTATAGCTATAGTGTAAATGCTTAGGCTAGTCTTGGGTTTTGAGGCCTCCTACCATGCGTTATGTGAGTGTTTGCATGCTTCGGAGTCATTTTGGAGTCATTTAGTATGCCATTTTAGAGCTGGAATATATGTCATTATATGCCATGTTTCATCCTTGCCATGCTCTTGGAAAGTTACCTTTTGTGCCTAAGTGTTGGGACCTTTGCATGCGCATGCTTAGTTGTGTTTTATCCATCATTTCCATCACTTTTGGCCACTGATTTGGGCCTATTTGAGAGCTGCCCATATTGGTTTAAGTCCATCTTTTGCATGTTATTGCATGCTCGCCTTGCATGTTGTCACATACTTGGCCTATTAACATGTTGTTGCATGTTTAATTGCATTTGGCATGCTTTTGTTAAGTTACTTTGCATGTTCGCATATTTTGTCCCTTTATATGTTGTCACATGTTTACCTTGCATGCTTGAATGTCCATGTTGCATCTCGTATGCTTATATGCTTGACTAGGTTGCATTGCATTTGGAATGCTTGTTACCTTAACATGCTCATGTTGCATTAGTCTTGCTTGCATGTTTGCATCCCTTGCCTCTTGATCAACCATGATAGAGGTTGGGGCTCCCTTTATGTGTTGTATGCATTTCATTTGATATTGAAATTGCACACTTGGCTCCTTTGGCCATCATGCATTGAAATGCGTGATTGGTGGCCCGAGGGTCGAGAGCCATACTCCATTGAGTCTTAAACATGATAGGGAGGGTGGTTGTGCATACATTACTTTGAAAATGCATTGCCATGCTCTGTTTGCCTTCTGCTGCTGTCAAACAGGATTCTGCAGGAAGATATGGCCGGTCTGCCATCTCCAGTGCTGGTCGGCTATCCATTGTTGGCCGAGAGCCTCACAACTGGTCGATGACCACTTTTCCATGGCCGGTGACCATTCCTCTTGGCCGGTGACCTCCCACCGTGTTCAGGGAGGGTTCCAAAACCAACCTTGGGACTTGTGCAATCTTCAAAGGAGCAGAGCAATGTAAACAGAGGCAACTGTGGCATGGCAATGGATTTCCGAACGGAGCCGAGCATGCATACATTCATCTCTCTTCCCGAGGCCTTTTACTACTTTCCATAGCCTAGTTAATTTGTTTAATTAGTTAAGTGGTTATGTAAATAATTAATTAGCTTGTTAGTTGATTAATTTGTATTATTCTTTCGGACTCTCCGAGCGAGGGCACAATTGTAATAAGCGTGCGTGTGTGTGATGCATGTCTTCCAACCCCCATTTCTTTCTCTCTTTTATTTAATCGCTTATGATGGTTAGTATTAGGGCATATTTCAATTAGCATCCTCATGCTATGCATGTTTGCATCATTCATATGTATTACACGCACCGGGCTCGGCGCATCATACTAACTGTATTGTATTTCAATTTCAAGTTGAATACGTGTTAATTGTAGCATCTCACATGCCATCTTAGAATAGTTGAGCCTATCTTAGTTGCATTTTGCATGTGTTGCATTAGCCATCTTAACATGAACTAGGATCATGCATTTGATTACTAACTGGTTTCTGTTTTGGCTCGGAGTACTCAGTAAGTGTTTATGCTTTAGCATCTTGCATGCGTGTGAGTGTTGCCATGATAACATGCTTACCATGAGGCTAATTGCTTATGTGATATAACTGCCTGAATGCCTGTGGGTGAAGGTTGGATTGCTTGAATTGGAACAATTCATTGAAATCCGTGTTTTAGCCTACTTGCGAGTGGCGAACCTCAAACTATTTTCCAAGCAAACGGATATGCAATGCTTTGTTCCAAATTAGGCGATCTAGTCTATACTTGTGTATTGTGCGCATCACATAGTAAATTCTAGCTAATTAACTGGAATAAGAACGCATATGTTTTCAAAACAAGATGTCATGTTTAGTAGAGGCCGATCTTTGATCGGGCGAGCGGGGGTGCTCATAGCTGACCTTCCCCAATCGTACCCAAGTTCCCGAGCCGATGCAACTTTGGTGATGACGGACACGTGGCCTTAGGCAAACGAGTCAGGGTTTCCTAAATTCCTCCAAAATAAAATATTTAGGTGGCGACTCTGTATCTGGCAAAGCAGTCCATGTTTGACACTTCTTTCAAAAAATCTATTTTCAAAAACTATTTGCCGGATTTGGACTCTTTGATGATTCATCAGTCTTGCATTGCACTCTGCGAGATTAGATACAGGACCGTGACATTGAGTCCTGAACTGTAGTGAGCCCAAATGAACAAAACGGGATTTTCCCTCCCGGGACGTTCGGGGACGTCTACAGTCTTGTGAGAAGAAATCGTGAGTTCAACTTTCCTAAGGATGATTCTTCTAGGCATAGACATTTCTCACTTGTTCATTACATTCGGCATTTACCAAATGGGGAAAAATTTGATAGGACATGGCTGATATACTCAGAACTTTTTATAGAGTATTTTGCTTTTGTTGTAAGTTGTTTAAGCAAGAGGGAAATAAGACTCAATTGGCTACCGAAGGATTTAAAGACTGGAGAAATATTGGTGAGAGACTTAAAGGCCATGAAAGTGGTAACAAGCACATTACTTGCATGAGTAAATGGATTGAGTTGGAGGAAAGATTGGGAAAGCATCAAACAATAGATAAAAGTATATAAGAACAAGTTAATAAAGAAAGACAGCACTTGAGACAGGTTTTATTGATGATAATTGCAGTTGTGAAAACACTTGCCAAGAATAATTTGCCTTTTTGTGGAAGCCATGAGAAGATTTATGAAGAGAGCAATGGATTTTTTTTAAGCATAATTGAAATGATTAGCAAGTTTGATCCAACGATGGAACAACACTTGCGGCGGATAGAAAACGGTAAGATTCATTACCATTATTTGAGTCACAAAATTCAAAATGAGGTGATACAAATGTTGGTCGGGGAAGTCAAAAATGCAATTTTGTCGATAATCAAACTAGCAAAATACTTTTCGATCATACTTGATTGTACATCGGATATAAGCCATCAAGAACAAATGTCTCTTGTTGTACAATGTGTGGATGTTTCAACAAGTCCAATTAAAGTGAAAGAGTTTTTTTTAGAATTCTTGAATGTGGATGATACATCAGGGATGAGACTTTTTGATAAACTTCAAGAAGCATTAGTTAACCTTCAACTTGATATTGGTGACTTAAGAGGGCAAGGATATGACAATGGCTCTAACATGAGAGGCAAAAACAAAGGTGTTCAAACAAGAGTACTTCAAGTAAATCCTAGCGCATTCTATACGCTGTGTGGTTGTCATAGTCTTAACCTTGTGCTTTGTGATATGGCCAACTCTTGCTCTAAAGCAAAAACTTTTTTTGGTGTAGTACAACGCATATATGTATTGTTTTCATCTTCCGTTCAACATTGGGCAATTTTAAAAGATAATGTAAAGGAAGGCCTCACGGTTAAGTCGTTGTCGCAAACGCGTTGGGAAAGTCGCATTGAAAGTGTTAAACCACTAAGATACCATGCTTCAAAAATAAAAGATGCTTTAGTTAACTTGTACAACAATCCTACCACAGATTCGATTGCAAAAAGTGAAGCTAAATCCCTAGTAACTCATGAACTTGAGACTTTTGAGTTCTTGTTTAGTATTGTAATTTGGTACAATTTGTTGTTTCATGTGAACTCTGTTAGCAAACTTCTTCAAAGTGAAGTTATGGATATAGCAGTTGCTGTAAAGCAGCTAGATGGGCTTGTTAAGTATGTTGCAATGTATAGAGAAGTTGGTTTCATGGAGGCTATGGTTGAAGCTAAAGAAATGACAAGTGAATTGGGAATTGAACCTACATTTGTTGAAAAGCGCATCATTTCAAGAAAGAAACAATTTGATGAGAATGTTAGCGAAGAGGTGACCCAGTCGGCTGAAGAATCATTTAGAGTTGGTTACTTCTTTTATTTTGTTGATCAAGCCCTTTCTTCACTCAAAAATAGGTTCGAACAATTCAAAGTATATGAGGCAAACATTGGCTTTTTGTTTGACTTGAAAAAGTGCTGCGATGAATCGTTGAAGGTGGGGTGTGTGAACCTTGAAGAATTTTTAAAACATGGTGAGATTTCCGATATTGATGGAAGAGATTTATTGATGGAGCTAAAAGTCTTGAAAGAGAGATTGCCAAAAGAAGTGAATAAACCAATTGAAGTGCTCAATCATCTGCAGTTGATGGCAAATTGTTTCCCAAATTCATGGGTTGCTTATAGGATATTTTTGACTATTTCGGTTACAGTTGCATCGAGGGAAAGAAGCTTTTCAAAGTTAAAAATCATCAAAAATTACCTTCGATCAACCATGTCACAAGAAAGATTGAATGGATTAGCATTGTTATCCATTGAAAATGATTTTGCAAAAAAATTAGATTATGCAAGTATGATTGATTTATTTGCTTCTAAAAATGCAAGAAGAGCGAGGATCAAATGATATTTATTAGTTGTTATAATGCAATGCAAAGTATTTTTGTGATTTTAATACAAATCTTTTGTCCTTTACCTTAATTTTTTTTTTCATTCAATAAAAAAAAATATGAAAGGCCCCAGAAATTTAGTAGTTGATTATCGGCTTTGGAAATCTCAGGACTGGGCTTGGTTTTAAGCTCTTAATGTCTTTTGTTTATTTTATATACAGGGCTAAGTCCCTTTTTGTTATACCTGCATTTGGTTGGCGTAATGATGATGTTATGATATATGTGCGTAAATGCTTAAAGTTTTATGTTTTATATAAGTCAACACAGTTCGATGGATATTATATTTTTGTATTTACTTTCGCTAGCCCCTTAATTTTGTTTAATCTGTTCAGAGGCCTTCGGTAATCCCAAGATTACTGGCCGGTTACGATTCTAAACCTATAGGGACGGGTTTGGGTTATGACACCAACCCAAGTTGCCAAACGAAGGTTGAATGAGTGGAGTTAAGTGGAGGCTATTAATATAACTTTATAATTTAACGAGTTTTTGATGAATTAAGGGCTGGTTTGACATCCATGAAAAAAGATAAAAGACCAAAAATTTATTAAAAAAAGTCAAAAAGTTATCACTATTCACAAAAAAAAATATAAAAAAATAAATTTACAAAAAAAAAGTACAAGTCAAAAAGTGTATTGAAGTGATGTGCTGTTTGCGGTGCTAGTACACATTAGACAGCTAGATGCACTTCTCATGATACACATGACAATGCTATTCGGCCCGTGGGGGCCTGTAACAAGCCCGCGGGGGACCTTCGCTACAGTTCGAACTCCCCTTTTGTTTTGTTGCGGTTCTTAATCTGAACCAAAGAGTCCAACTCTGGCAAATCGTTTGAGAAAACAGATTTTGAAAAGAAGTGCCAAACATGGACTGCTTTGCCAGATACAGAGTCGCCACCTAAATATTTTAAAATGGGAAATTTAGGAAACCCTGACTCGGTGCCGAAGGCCACGTGTCCGTCATCACCAAAGTGGTCTTGGCTCGGGAGCTTGGGTACGATCGGGGAAGGTCAGCTATAAGCACCCCCTTTCGCCCGGTCCGAAGACCGGCCTCTACTAACCGTGATATCCGATTTTGAAAACATTATGCGTTCTTATCCCAATTATTAGCCTAGAATTACTATATTATGCGCATAGCAAAACAAGTATAGACTAGATTGCCTAATTTGGAAATAAGCATTGCATATCCGTTTTCTTTGAAAATGCTTTGGAATTTGCTACTCGCAAGTAGGCTAAAATACGGATTTCAATGAGTTATTCCAACTCAAGCAATCCAACCTCCACCCACAGGCATTCAAACAGTTTATCACATAAGCAACTAGTCACATGGTAAACATGCTGTCATGTTAACATTCACACGCATGCGAGATGCTAAAGCATAGATACTTACATCGTACTCCGTGCCAAAACAATAAACTGGTTAGCAATCATGCATGTCCTAGTTCATGTTAAGTGGCTAATGCAACACATGCAAAGATGCAGTTTAGAGTAGGCTCGGCTAACCCTAAACATGGCATGTGAAATGCTACAACTATCACGTATTCAATTTGGAATTGAAAGTACGATGCAGTTTGTATGATGTACCGAGCCCGGTGCATGTAAACAAATGTATGGATGCACGCATGCATAGCATAAGGTATGCTAAAATAAACGTGCCCTAATACTAATCATTAAAAGCAGGTAAGTAAAAGGGAGAAAGAAGTGGGGGTTGGAAGACATACACACCACTCACCCACACTTATTACAAATATGCCCTCGCTCGGAGGGACCGAAAGAATAATACAAATAATTAACTACGCAAGCTAATTAAATATTACAAATAGCCCAATTAGTTGACAAACTAACTAAACTAAGAAAAACAGTAAACCGCCTCGGGAGGAGAGCCAAATGCGGCACGTGCTCGGGTCTTGCTCGGAATTGCACTGCCATGCCTAGACTGCCTCTGTTTTCTCTACTCTGCCTTTCTGAAAACTGCCAAAGTCTCAGAACTACTTTTCAAGGCACTGGGGGATACCACCGGCTGAGGGAAAACGCCACCGGCTGAAGTATGTGGTCACCGGCACAAAATGAACTCATCGGCTGATAATTTAATGCCGGCCGGCACTAAATGTTGCCGATCGGCACTGAATGTCTGCAGAACCTGCAACTCACAGCAGCAGAGGGCAAAATCTTGCATGGCAATACAATTCAAGCCATTTATGCACCAAACACACTCCTTATCATGTTTGTGACTCAAAGGGGCATGTGCCTCGATTCTCGGGCCACCAATCACGCATTCCCATGCATGATGGCCCAAAGGATCAAATGTGCACTTTCAATCTCAAATGCATGCAAACCAAACAAACCAAAATCCCAATCCCTATCACCAAATCAAGGGACAAGGAATGCATGTTGATGCAATGCAACCTAGTCATGTTAACTATCATGCAATATGAACAATGCAATGTACTTATGCAAAGCATACAAGCAAACATGAGGTGAGCTTGCAAGCAAGCAAATGATGGTCTTAAACATGACTTAGGCAACTCTAAATAGGCCTAAAATCAGTGGCCAAAGTGCCCAAAAATGAAGGCCAACACACACACACACATGCATATGTTAAGACTTAACGCTTAGGTACTGAGTAAGCAACCCTCAAGCACACTTGAAAGGGGGGATCATGGACACTTAGCATGCATCATAAGCTTTGAAAATCATGTTATAGAAGGTTCCAAACCGACTAAATAAACCGAGTAAAGCATGCAAAAAGGCCCAAGCACTCAAGGCTCACCAAAGAGGTAATGGATTACACTTAACACAACCGTACATGGCATGTATTAGGCGACCAAAAACAGAGTTTTAACACATAAAACTAAGTCCGAAAGACTACTTAGATGGCACCTAAGTGACTCAAATTCAAAGGCATGCATAATGGTCAAAACAAAGGACATACAACACATGCTTTCAAAGCAATAAAGAGGCGACTAAGACAAGCATATGGGCATGCCAAAGGGACTGAAATTACATGTTGGGTGGTTCCAAACCACTGAAATGATGCAAGCAACACATGCTACATATTCACATACTTGAGGCCAACAAGCCCAACAAGCCGCAAATGCAAAGGAGCTATACTAAGCATGCCAAAATTGATCCAAACAACCATGGACAGAGCTAAAGCATGGCAAAATAAGCACAAACACTTCACAAAGTCAAGGCCAAAACACGCTTGAACAAAGGCTAACAACCTAAGACATGTTAAGGGATTAACAAGGCATTACATGGCAACTATGCTAAGCATGCATAAGGGACCAAAACCAACTCTTAGCAATGTTATATCATGGCATAATAAACATAAAATGCAGCCTAGACATGCTCAACACACACACCAACAAAGGCTTCCTCAAGAGGCCAAAACTTGTCCTTTTCAAGGACAACAAGGAGAGGGGGTGGCCCTCTCCTTCTTGGGACTTCAAGGCATCATCTACACCACTGAAATCCCTCAAGATTTCAGTGGTGAAGAGACCCAAACACCAAAATCCCGGAGCTCAACAAAATAGCACAAAAATGAGGCCTTTCAAGGTCTAAGAGGGGCCAAACTTCCCCAAAGCACAAAGCACCCTTAATAAACTGTCAAGAGGACTAAAAAACAGAACTTTTTTGTATTAAACACCAAGCACAAAAACAGTTCAAAGATAGGTAAAAATGGAATGCAAGAATGGGGGAAATAAAGCAAGTTTCTCACCCTTGTTGACCTTCTTCACAAATGTTGATATTGTTGCTTCCTTGAGCTCCAAACCAGTCAAGAACAGCAAGAACAACCTCTTGGGACCTCAGTAGCCAAGGGAAGGCGAAACACTATGTGCTTGTGTGCAATAATGAGACACAAACACACACAAGGGCAAGAGAAAAAGAGATATAGATATAGGTTAGATACACCAAAGCAAACCCTAAAAACCAGAGCTCTTCCTTCTCCTCTCCAATTTTTCTCACCCTAAAGCAAGGGAGACAAGGCCTCATCTTATAGAGGAGGCAATCTTGTAAGCTTAGTCACTAAGCAAAACAAGAGAGGCATCCCTCCATACACGTGTATGGAGGAGAAGCCAATGCCATACAGCTGCCTCAAAATATCTGAAAAAGCAACTGAACAGTAGTCGGCAGGGCAAAATTGTCATTTTGACAAAATTGACTGCCGACCGGCACAAAAGAGTGCCGACCGGCACAATATAGTGCCGATGGCAACACCAACCAGCCGGTGGCCTCTAGCCACTGCCGGTGGTGTGTGGGGATGCCTCACAAGGCATTCCCTGCCCTTCCAAGGCAAAGCACAAGTGCTTGGTGCAAAACCAGACACAAAACGGTCAAGTTCGGAGGTCTTGAGGCAAGATGCGTAGCCGAGAACTCCGGGAACTCCAAACGAACACGAACATGGATAATCACCGAGTGTTCAAGCGGTGACGTCCAGGTTTGAGGACGGTCAAAAAGGGGTGTCTACAGTTGCCCCTCTTTGACAGAACTCGGAAGTCATAACAATGACGGGAGTGAATGTCAAAGCCCAGAGACGACCCATTTTGACAAGGCCGAAGACTTGGACAAACATACAAAGCGCAAATGGTTGAACTCGCAAGCTGCCTATGTATCCCTTTAGGAATCAAACCAGCGTAGTTCAGGCACATGCATACAAGCCGCAGATAAGGTATGCGCCTGTAGGCGGGGGCAAGATGCAACTGACGATGCAAAAGGCCGAACATAACTTATGATCATGCAAAGAAAGCTGTAATGAAGCACGCGTGCGACATTTATAAGCTAACATGCACCAAACTACACTACAATGCAGAAAGGATGTAAGAGAATTATGCAATTCTCAATACGTCTCACTCGGAGGATACAATACTTGTGCGGCTCGTCCGGTTACACCGGCCTCAAATGAGCCGTACATACAATATCGTGCCTGCAAAGAAAGCAAACTTAACAGGTACAATATTGTTAGCAATATGCATGACAATGCGAAATGAATGCAAGATGATATGCAATTGAAACTATGCAAACTACATGCAAAGCAATTGAATCATGATTCAATCGTGAGCGATTCGAAACCACACAAATGTCAAATAGGTTGATGGAAGTAACAAGTCCGTCTACCATAGAAAAGGTGCCGCAACCTCAAACCAACATACCAACGTGGAGTAGGCGCGATACACATGCAGAACTATGAGTAATGTAGACGGACACAAGGACAAGTATTGGGTGGATTGACATAAGTGGGGTGACGACCCGCTGAGGAAAGAACAATGATCCTAATGCCGGATGCAACAATTACACTACAATGTAATATGCGATTATGGCGCACAGGCCAAACCGTATCTCGCTTAGGAAAGGCATGCACACATACAAACCATGTCTAACACAGAAAAGGTGCCGCAACCTCAAACCAACATACCAGCGTGGAGTAGGCGCGATGCACATGCAGAACTGTGCTTTGACGTGAAAAGTATGGACACATACCAGACCAAGCTCAACAGGGAAAGGTGCAAGCCATAAATGGAAGATGATGCAGTGGATGCATGCAACTACAATGGATACAATGGATATGGCATGCAGGCCAAACCAAGTTTTGCCTAGGAAGGGCATGTACACGTACAAGCCATGTCTAACACAGAAAAGGTGCCGCTACCCTCAAACCAACATACCAACGTGGAATAGGCGCGTACACATGCAGAACTGTGTTTTGACGTGAAAAGTATGAGCACATACCAGACCAAGCTCAACAAGGAAAGGCGCAAGCCATGGGTGGAGGATGATGCAGTGGATGCATGCAACTACAATGCAATGAATATGGCTATTTACAGAAAATGCATGACATATGCACTATACTACAATGATGATGCATGACATATGCAGGTCTTGGAATGCATGACACATGCAATATATACAATGATGCATGACATATGCATGTTTTTTTTTGTTTTTGAAATGCATGACATATGCAATATTTAGAATGATGCATGACATATGCATGTGTTTACAATGATGCATGACATATGCATGTGTTTTTTTTTTGGAATGCATGACATATGCAGTATTTACAAATGATGCATGACAATGCACTATGATGCAATGACTATGATTGCAGCTTTCCCTATCTTACCAACAGGGCGATATACTAGGTTGGTTCAGTATCCAGAATTGAGGCGTAAACATGCCGCCTCAACCTATGGGGCTTCCATACAGATTTCAAGCCGAGGGTACACTCCCTGGGTATTTAAACCAGACTTTAGTCTCGGAAATCCCGAACCTTTACGTTCTAGGCATAAGCCATTCGAATTCTAGTTTTCACCGTCCCAGTTGGTCTTCTAGGAACTCACCGCAAAAACAGGCAGGTGGCTTTACCAGACCACCGAAAGTCGTCTGGGCACGACAAACGCCAAAGGAATTGCACCTTCAAAGGATTTAAGGTCTCCTAGACCGGGATGCACAGAACAATGCAATGAGATGCGCAGAATAGCGCGATGGAATGCATGCAAAATGCAATGAGATGCGCAAAACCGTGCGAATGATATACAATGCGCTAACAAGTGCCGACGAGGCGCACAAGATAGCGCGAATGGGACGCAATGCACAAGCTAATGCGATGCGCTAAACAGCGTGATGCGTTCAGACAACGCGAATGAAGGTCTTGTACCTCCCAAGGATTTAAGGTCTCCTAGACCGTGCGTGTTTAAGGTCTCGCCAGACCGGAGGGGCAATGCATGAATTGAGATGCGGTGCACCAGACAGCGCGATACGCAAGATCGCGTGATGGAATGCATACCAAATGCAATGAGATGCGCAAAACAGCGCGGTGCGTTAGACAACACGGGTGAAGGTTTTGCACCTCCCAAGGATTTAAGGTCTCCTAGACCGTGCGTGTTTAAGGTCTCGCCAGACCGGAGGAAAAACAATGAGGTGCGTAAAATAGCGCGATGAAATGCAAAATGAGGCATGCATACCTCGAGATGCAAAACTGAAATGGACATGAGGCACGCATACCTCATTAGACGGAAAATAAAATGCAAAACGAAGCACGCGTACCTCGAGATGCAATGAAATGCAAAATGAGGCACGCATACCTCATTGAATGGAAAATGAAATGCAAAACGAGGCACGCGTACCTCGAGATGCAATGAAATGCAAAATGAGGCACGCATACCTCATTGAATGGAAAATGAAATGCAAAACGAGGCACGCGTACCTTGAGATGCAATGAAATGCAAAATGAGGCACGCATACCTCATTGAATGGAAAATGAAATGCAAAACGAGGCACGCGTACCTCGAGATGCAATGAAATGCAAAATGAGGCACGCATACCTCATTGAATGGAAAATGAAATGCAAAACGAGGCACGTGTACCTCGAGATGCAATGAAATGCAAAATGAGGCACGCATACCTCAAGATGCAAAATGCAAAACGAAATGCAAATGAAATGCAAAATGAAATGCAAAGTGAGGCACGCATACCTCAAGATGCAAAATGCAAAATGAAATACAAAGTGAGGCACGCATACCTCAGGATGCAAAATGCAAAATGGAATGCAAATGAAATGCAAAGTGAGGCACGCATACCTCAAGATGCAAAATGCAAAACGAAATGCAAATGAAATGCAAAGTGAGGCACGCATACCTCAGGATGCAAAATGCAAAATGCAAAATGAAATACAAAATGAAATGCAAAGTGAGGCACGCATACCTCAGGATGCAAAACTGAAATGGACATGAGGCACGCATACCTCATTAGACGGAAAATAAAATGCAAAACGAAGCACGCGTACCTCGAGATGCGATGAAATGCAAAATGAGGCACGCATACCTCATTGAATGGAAAATGAAATGCAAAACGAGGCACGCGTACCTCGAGATGCAATGAAATGCAAAATGAGGCATGCATACCTCATTGAATGGAAAATGAAATGCAAAACGAGGCACGCGTACCTCGAGATGCAATGAAATGCAAAATGAGGCACGCATACCTCATTGAATGGAAAATGAAATGCAAAACGAGGCACGTGTACCTCGAGATGCAATGAAATGCAAAATGAGGCACGCATACCTCATTGAATGGAAAATGAAATGCAAGTATGACACGCATGCCACACGAAAGTGCAAAACAGTGCAAGTCGCAAGGGACGTGCAGGACGGCGCGATGCGACGCACCGGACAATGTGATGGATGCGTGCAGCGCACACGGGGCAACTTTTGAATCTTGTAAAAGACAAAAGGATATAAAAGGATATAATCTTTGCTTGAATCTGAGTGCCACGCACAGAAGACACGGTCCGAGGTCAAAACGGAGGCCGGTTGAGCATCGGGGATTCACTTTCTTGCACTTTCTTGAGCTATGAAGACCAGAAACTACCCACATGGCCTAAACAAGGCTGTGGAAACATCACCGGCTGGACTAGGTGGCCACCGGCTGCATAATTACTCCACCGGCACAATATTGTGCCGACCGGCACAAAATAGTGCCGACCGGCCAAAAGTTGCTGATCGGGGACAGTTTCGACTTTTTGCAATGGGTCTTTTAAAATAGGGTTTCCAACCCTATTTTCTCACTTCTCCACCGCCGAAAATCAACTCTCTCTCTCTCTAGAGCCTTTTTCTCTCCTCATTTCGCCATTTCTTTGTGTTTTCGCGCCATTTTCGTCGTTCGATTCGCGAAGTTCATCGCGTTTCGCACATTTTCAACCGAACAAATCTTTGTTTCGGTGCCTCTTTTGCTATTTCCGCTTTTTCGGGACTTGTTCCCCTCGATTTCCTCTTCATTTCCGTGCCTTTTTCCCATCCCGACCTTTCCGGCCATTTTCCACCCTCCCGGGGGTTGACTTTTGAGTTGACTCTTCGTATTCCGAGCCTATTTTCATTCCTCGACCATTTTCCCATCATTACCGACATGGCCGACGACGTTCCACGCGGCGGGACTCCCTCGAATCACGAGATGGATCCCGGGGTTGAGCTCCTCCCACTGAGCGAGCGCCCGTTCGATCCGGCGACCTACCGGCCGGCGATCCACGTTCTACCACCCGACGGACTACGCCAGTTTCGCAGCTTTGACCGAGCACTGGACCCGGAGCTCCTTCTACGCGAGCCGACCTCTCACCTATCCTTCGGCGCTTCCGAGCTAACACTCTTCTCTGTTTTACTTTCTGCAATGTAGAACTGTTAACTGTCAAAGTTGTTTTCGTTCTTTAACTGCTTGATTCTGATACACTGTTCCCTGTAGTCGATTGAAATCATGCTTACAGTTGATATCTGTTTAAGACGGACACATGCACACACACTGCACTAGCCTCAATCACCCAAACACACGGCACATACCGCATTTCACTGCAAACTCACCAACACCCAGCATCTGCTTGAATCTGAAAATATGCACACATGCCACATTTGCACTGAACCCCTCAAACACGCTGAAGCATCACACGTTGTAGTTCACCGTAAGCACACCGGCACCCGGTATCTGCTTGAATCTGAAAAACTTGCACACATGCTAGATTGGCACTGAACCACTGTTTCTTCAAAATTGTACATTTCATATTGCTTTGCCGCTATTTGTTTGAAAATAGGGAGATTCCCATACCATCCGCGGGTATGGGAACGTCGCGGCTCGAGATTGGTACGCGGAGCTTCCCGAGGCGGTTCGCCACATTGTAGACGAGGCGGGCTTTGGTTCCTTTTGCAGGGGACTCTCCAGGCTTACTGCTTGCAGGCCTCTTCTAGCTGCGCTGGCAGAGAGGTGGTGGGACACCACCGATTCATTCCACTTATCTGCGACCGGGGACATGACGATGACCCCTTACGATTTCTCGGTGCTCACTGGCATCGGGGTAGGGGGTGATCCGATCCCTTTTGATATTGTTATGGATGAGTGGACCGCAGCTCAGGTCTACTTACTTGGCGCGGCTCCACCTCTCGCCCGTCCTGGCTTCGTCCGGTATTCCTGGTTCGAGGTGCAGTTCCGGGGTAGCCTCTTCTTGTTGACGCAGCTCCGATGACTCAGGAGGCCGCTGAGAGATATGCACGCGGCTTTCTGATGTTTTGTTCGGGACGACTCTCTTCGCCGACCGGGCGAACACAGTGCCCCTCTGCCTTCTCAGCGCACTGGTGGATGTCCGGGACATCTTGCGTTTCGATTGGGGTGGTGCGGCTCTGGCCACCCTCTACGGCTATATGAGCTCAGTCTCCCGCGGCAGCGGACAGTTGCTCGGGGGCTATTGGCGTGCTTGGGAGGTACATTTCCTTTTCCGCTTTACATTTCTGCCTTACATTTTCTGTACTCTGCACACTGCACACACTGTAGTCTGTTTCACACGGACTGTATACTGTACATACGGCACACACATACTCTGCTTTACACTGACTGTACACTACTCACACTGTACACTCTGCACAATACACTGCACAACGCTACTCATACTGTACACTCTGCTCAATACACTGCACAACACTGCTCTGCTATTTCTGCCTTCTATTCTGTATTCTGCTTTATCTGATAAATGCACTGGTATTTATCTTGCAGTTGTGGGTTTACGCCTACTTTCCTAGGCTCGCTTCTGTACCCGATGCAGAGACCCCTCTGGTCGTCCCTTTTTTATGCCGCTTTGACGGGAGATGCGTGCGGAGGCCCCGGGAGACCTTCAGCTTTTTCCGCCGCTACTTCGACACCATCACCCCTGCCGAGGTATGTTTTACTTGCAGTTCATTTAAGCTTCGTCTTTCCACTGTATATTAGCAATAACAGTAGGTAACAAACTGTATTTCAATTTCAGATCACCTGGCAGCCGTGGGCTCCTCTGCCAGCCGTGGCGCGGGATCGGTTTGCCGGCGCCGTTGATACCTCACGTTTCCGGATTCTGCTCGAGGGCCCGGTCTGTCGGGCTTGGTACCTGGGTGAGCGTTTCTTGCGTCAGACCCTAGGCCTACCTGAGCAGATAGTCCCGGTGCACCCTCCTGAGCACATGCGGGATACTGAGAGGTTCACTGCCGAGCAGATGGCAGACTATACTATCGGCTGGGAGGCGGACGACTTCCGACGAGGGCGATTACTCGGAGTACGTCCGGACCTTCATCATGCGACCTCTGAGCGGCGGCCGCCGAGTAGAGAGAGAGAGACCTGCGGCGCCAGCGGCCGGAGCAGGAGCTGGAGGGGGAGCGCCGAGGAGGGCTCGAGTCCGTGGCAGAGGTGGAGTTCAGCGAGGGCGAGGGACCGGTTGGCCTGCTCTGCCCGCTGCATTGACTTTCAGAGGACAGGGTGGGGCGACCTATCAGATCCCCTTTGCTCCTCCACCAGCTGACCACGAGTTTGTCGGTGTCCCCGACTTGCCTCCGGTATGTGTTACTGCATTCTTCGTCTTGCACTGTTATTTCATTTCAGTTTATTTGATATTCCACAGAATATTGATGCATCTGATACTTTTGCAGGCGTCTTCTGAGTACACCCGGCAGTCATTGGAGATGAATGCCTCCATGATGGGGATGCTACAGCGGACATTCGACCTCCTAGCCCTCTACAGCATTCCGGTATGTTCTTCCTGACCACATCCTCAAACCATACACAAACTGCTTTACATAATCTGATGCACAACACAACATCTGATAAACTGCTCACGGCATCTGATACACTGTACTCATACATTGCACCCTGCACTAACTTACTGTTCACCGCATACATACACTGTACTCATACACTGCATTCTGCACTGATACACTGCTCACGGCATACATATACTGTACTCATACACTGCATTCTGCACTGATACACTGCTCACGGCATACATATACTGTACTCATACACTGCATTCTGCACTGATTCGCTGTTCCATATATACTGATGCATTTGCCTTTTATGCTTTTCAGCCTCCCTTCCAGATTCCCCGGTGGGTGGCGCTCCAGCTGGACCTCCCATTTCTACTCTGGGATGGCAGAGCATATCCCGCACCAGAGGGGGGCGCGTTCATGTGGGAGTAGCTCGCGGGCTCCGGTTCCGGATGATGAGTCTGAGGCAGAGACAGGAGAGGCGGAGGAGACCGATGATGGCTCGGACTCGAGCTCAGATGGTGATGCCCCTAGTGGTGCCCCTGTTGATGACGCTCCTGGACCTTCGTCCAGGAAGAGGACTAGGACAGATTGATAGCTCCGGGGCCATTTTGACATTTGATACAGATTTTTGCTGTTTTTCTTCCTTTTTGCATTTTCCCCTTTTGTCAGTAGTTAGGGTACTTTGTACTGCCGCAGGCAGATTTTGTTTCCAAAACTTATGTACTTGAAAAGATGATATGAAATGAAACAAACTTTTTGTCTGAAAAAGAGTGTTTACATTTGTGTATATTTCATACCTTGCACTGTATTGCATCATATTACACCTCAAATGTAAATGATATTGATCTGTTGTCTGAAAATTGAGCACTTGCCATGATAATCAGATAACCAACCAACTAACAGCAAACCACTCATACAAAGCACTACTCAAACTGCAATACAGCCCGTACTCTACTGGGGATTGATCTGCATACAGCCCTCAACACAGCACGGTTCATTCTGCACACAGCAAACCCTGAACAAATAACCCAATCTGACAAGATGGATCACAAAACTGACACGGTTGGAGTTGAAACACACTCGGATGTCCCAAATTTCCCTTTTCTTCTCTTGCTTCGCACGAATGTAGAGAATGGCACAACATTCAGAGCACAAACGATTAATCTTTGGAAAAGGGGGTTTCACAACCGGGTATCGAGCCTACCACAGAACACAGCGAGACAGACTCAAACAGAGAAACAAAAGGCACACGACCTGAACACAACGAGACACACTCGGAAAAGACTCAAAGCTAAAGCCAAAACCGACAAATCAAAAGACACGACACACGGACATGTTTACACAAGGAGAGACCTTGAATCTCGAGGAGCCAGTTCCTCCGGGTATTATTTCCCACCCTTTCTGATTTGTGATACTCACATCACTCGGCCCTCAGGCTCGGTTTTTCTCTCAAAACCCTTTTCTTACTTTTCTCTCAACTTACTCCTCTCTATTCTTTATTCTCTCATTTTTCATCCCTCCCCAGGGTGATTGATGGATGAATAGGAAGTCACAGATTCACGCCCAACACTGTTAGCTCACGGCTATTTCTGCGGATAGAGTGCCTTTCTGGCAAGTGTTGGCGGGGGAAAGACAGAAGACCTGACTCAACTGTGCCCCTAGTTCGTCACTTTGACCATTTTTTTTGTTTTCTTCCTAAAACAGTTTTGATCAAAATGAGAGTCAGATTAGCACACTTATTCGATTTTTGATTTGAAAATCATGCGAATCCTGTGAGCACTGAAAATTCTCCTTTTGGGTCCAAACATGGTCCAATTTGAAAAATGAAATAGTTTTCGAGAAAATAGTCAACTTCAGTAAAAATTTTCAAAAACTATTTTCGCAAACAGTCAACGCTCAACGAGCGCGGAACTTACCCTCGAGATATGCAACCTCGGATCGGAGGCAATGGAAAATTGCCCCTGGCTTAAGGGGGACAAGGCAACGGAAAGTTGCCCCTGGTTTGGACGGTAACTCAGGGCAACTTATGGCAATGCATGGCAACGGAAAGTTGCCCCTTGTTTGGATGATGCCGCGGCACATTGTAAGCCAGTCCTTGTTGACGACGATCGGACCCTCGGACGCGGAGGAGACGAAGACGGTTTGAATCAATATATGGACACAGTCACCTGGAAGGTGTTGGTGGTTGGACTTCAAGAAGAAGTTAATCACGTAGTTCCAGGTCGCTGTAATTGAGACATTGGATTCGGAGGAGGCACAAGTGATCAAAACCATGACATGGACTGAGACGCTATGGAAGCGTTGGGGGCTGGACTTCAGGATGAAGTTGCCTACGTATCCCAAACATGGGAATCAAGCCTTACGTAGTTCCGGTTAAGGTACACTCGGGTATTTTAACCTTCACTTTAGGCTCTAACTTTTGCCAAGGTGCCCAATGCGGGTTTTCGACCTTGCGAGCTATGTTTTTCTTTCTCTTTTTTTCTTTTCATTTCTTTTCTTTCTTTTTTTTTTTTTTTTTTGTTCTTTTCTTTTTTCTTTTTTTCTTTTCTATTTCTTTTTTTCTTTTTTTTTCTTTGCTCTAACTTTTGCCTGGGCCGCCCTTCCTGGTTTTCGGTCCAGCGAGCCTCTCAAAGGGTAAAAGTGTAGCAAGCCCATGCCAAATGGTTTTGAGATTGAAGCCCTCTGTATCCAGGAGAGCGACTGTTGGGTTGATTTGCAGAAGAGTCCATCACGGTTGCTTTACGAGCCTTGCCGGTGGGATCTGATCTCCTTGATCTGACTTTGATGCCTCTTGCTCGAGGGCTGCCTCAAAATGGCCACACAGGCGTTTCATGGCACCGTTGAATGTTTTGAACGGATTCCAGTTTGCAACAGATAAATTGAATCTTGAGGCGAGAGCGATCCTGGGCTACACAATCTCAAGAGCGATTCCACACAGGTCTTTGCAAGGCTGCGCAAAACATTTCGTTTTTGAAAGTTTTTAAGAAAGCGACAAATCATTCGCGCTAAAGATAGTGTGGAACCAGTCTGGATCAAACCAGGATCCTTCTCAGTACTCACGCCGACAAGCATGATTTCATTCATGAAAGCTTAGCGGGCCTCTCTTTCTCTCAAAATGATCAAAATTTTACAAAACCCGAGGAATTACTTCCTCTTGTTTTATCACCGCAGTTTGAAAAGGGTTTTATGAAAAGCTTAGGTCATCATAACGATGTTCAAGGCACAAGAGAGTAGGCGGTACGCACTGTCGTTCCATTCACATTCTCTGGCACGGCTGACTCAAATAGCAACAAATACGGAACGTGATAGCCACAGCGTTTCATTCAGATTTTTGGCATAACTGGTTCCTCGGCAGAAACAAACTCGAAAAAGCAAAAACAACTATTTATAAGACAAAACGGTGTTCGAAGCAACAACCCCGAAATCACCTGGTATTCTATACAAGAGGGACTGACTCATTACAATTAGACAGACCCTTAAGCAAAAGGACTGACTCAAAACAATGAGACAGGCTCAAGACAAAACAGAAGACTGACTCGACACCCAAGTCAGAATTTACGAAATTAACATTAACAGATGCCCAAAAATGCGTGCCAAACGCCACATCCAAAAATGCGCCAAGCATTGCCCACAGGCGGTTCACCTTCTGATTACATACTCGCAGTATCTGTGTCCTCAAATCCAACAACTGGGTGGTGACGGACTTTGCTGAGGTAGGCGGGAGGATAACCTCGTTGTCAATCAAATCTTGCACCTCGTGCCGGAGGCGGAAACAATTGTCGGTAGCATGGCCTGTCTGCTGGTGGTACGCACAGTACAGAGCAGCATCATGTGTGGCAGGGAGATTCTTCGGGAGAGGCCGAGGCTCCAGGGGTTTAAGGTGTCCCCTCTCGGCAAGGATTTGAAGTGCCTTGGATAATGGCATGTAAAGAGCATGGAAGACCCTGCGCCCTCGGGGCAGGTACTTTGGAGCCTGAGCACTCTTGCTAGATGCACTAGCAAACGGATCGGCGGGTGCGGCCTTGGGTTTCTGATCCTTTCCGGATGCAGGGCTGGGGGGGAAGAACTGTTTTGGCATGACGGGGCCTCTCCCGATTCTCTGATTGACTGGAATTGCCCTCAGGCGGAGTGGGGAAAGCATCCTCCACAGCTTTTGACATAACTGCGGATATCTGTTGCTTGTTCATTCCCTCGGCTTTCAAAGCCTCTACTGCCCACAGCAGTTGTTCGATAGGGTCGGCATCTGCCTTCATCTTGCCTTTATCTCTGGCCTCGGCCTGATTTAGAACTTGGTTTGATGCGTCGTTGCCATAGCTGGAGGCCATCTCCGGTTGGCTGAGTTCAATTACAATTCGTCCCAAGTAGCGGGGGCTCTTGGGGTACAAAGCCTCCGGCATATGGTGCGCTGGTGGCGAAACAGACATCCCATAGGCGAGATCCGTCACGGACCTTTGAAGATCACCTATCATCCCATTAGTTCAAATGTAGTAGGCTCGCGAGCCTGATATAGCTGAGGGGCCCAAACTGGGTGCGGCGGCGACCTGGGCGGATGCGGCATGTCAACAGTAGTTTCTCCTGTAGGGTGATTCCTGATCCAACGCGGCCGTCATGACCAATCTCTTCTGAATTCTGCGTCATGCTAAGTCCTGCCTCAGCAAGGAGAAGACACTAGCTGTTCTGGATCGACCCTCTGAATCTCTGAACTGAAACGGAAAACAAGCAGTATTTCAGCCCCAGACAGATCAAACACGGATGTAGCCGGACAACTGTACTCTACTACTGATCACTGTTCCCCAGAATCACTATTCAAAACTGAACTGATACCCGCAGACACAACTGATTCTCAACAATACTGATACCAGTGCCCTCAGGCCTGATGCTCAAACTTTGCGAACTGATATATGCGTTCCCTGCAGAGATACACTCTAAAAGCACATAGCAGATAAATGAGAGCCAATACACCCCTATGTTGGGGTAGGGTTTCCCTGTCCTATTTTGTCAGGAGCTAGGGTTTCACTACACACACAGCGGTTTCAAACAACCTAATATCGGGTAAGCAACCTGTCCTAGTTTGGAATGGTCACTATGGATCCGAATATGCACTAGGTCGAATGGTCGAAAAGGGTGCCCCAGTAAAACCGGGGTTTGTGTTCCCACGCTGGCAGAGCCCGCAACCGGTCAGCCTTATGGTCATGCCTTGACAAGACAAGCCTCCGGCAAACCGCTCAGGAATAGCAGATGGCCAACACGGTGTCCTAGGCGCACCAATGCACATGCAATGCAAAGAGAAACACATAAGTAGTAAAAAACAGGATATCACGAGTTCGAGTCAAGCTCTCTAAACTCCCCAGCAGAGTCGCCAGAAACTGTAACAAGCCGCGGGGGACCTCGCTACAGTTCGGACTCCCTTTTGTTTTGTTGCGGTTCTTAATCTGAACCAAAGAGTCCAACTCTGGCAAATCGTTTTGAGAAAAACAGATTTTTGAAAAGAAGTGCCAAACATGGACTGCTTTGCCAGATACAGAGTCGCCACCTAAATATTTTAAATGGGAAATTTAGGAAACCCTGACTCGGTGCCGAAGGCCACGTGTCCGTCATCACCAAAGTGTCTTGGCTCGGGAGCTTGGGTACGATCGGGGAAGGTCAGCTATGAGCACCCCCTTTCGCCCGGTCCGAAGACCGGCCTCTACTAACCGTGATATCCGATTTTGAAAACATTATGCGTTCTTATCCAATTATTAGCCTAGAATTACTATTATGCGCACAGCAAACAAGTATAGACTAGATTGCCTAATTTGGAAATAAGCATTGCATATCCGTTTTTTGAAAATGCTTTGGAATTTGCTACTCGCAAGTAGGCTAAAATACGGATTTCAATGAGTTTCCAACTCAAGCAATCCAACCTCCACCCACAGGCATTCAAACAGTTTATCATAAGCACTAGCCACATGGTAACATGCTGTCATGTTAACATTCACACGCATGCGAGATGCTAAAGCATAATACTTACATCGTACTCCGTGCCAAAACAATAAACTGTTAGCAACATGCATGTCCTAGTTCATGTTAAGTGGCTAATGCAACACATGCAAGATGCAATTTAGAGTAGGCTCGGCTAACCCTAAAATGGCATGTGAAATGCTACAACTATCACGTATTCAATTTGGAATTGAAAGTACGATGCAGTTTGTATGATGTACCGAGCCCGGTGCATGTAACAAATGTATGGATGCACGCATGCATGCATAAGGTATGCTAAAATAAACGTGCCCTAATACATCATTAAAAGCAGGTAAATAAAAGGGAGAAAGAAGTGGGGGTTGGAAGACATACACACCACTCACCCACACTTATTACAAATATGCCCTCGCTCGGAGGGACCAAAAGAATAATACAATAATTAACTACGCAAGCTAATTAAATATTACAAATAGCCCAATTATGACAAACTAATTAAACTAAGAAAAACAGTAAACCGCCTCGGGAGGAGAGCCAAATGCGCACGTGCTCGGGTCTTGCTCGGAATTGCACTGCCATGCCTAGACTGCCTCTGTTTTCCCTGCTCTGCCTTTCTGAAAACTGCCAAAGTCTCAGAACTACTTCTCAAGGCACTGGGGGATACCACCGGCTGCTGAAGTATGTGGTCACCGGCACAAAATGAACTCATCGGCTGATAATAGATGCCGGTCGGCACTAAATTGCCGCGGCACTGAATGTCTGCAGAACCTGCAACTCACAGCAGCAGAGGGCAAAATCTTGCATGGCAAACAATTCAACAATTGTATGCACCAAACACACTCCTTATCATGTTTGTGACTCAAAGGGGCATGTGCCTCGATTCTCGGGCCACCAATCACGCATTCCCATGCATGATGGCCCAAAGGATCAAATGTGCACTTTCAATCTCAAATGCATGCAAACCAAACAAACCAAAATCCCAATCCCTATCACCAAATCAAGGGACAAGGAATGCATGTTGATGCAATGCAACCTAGTCATGTTAGCTATCATGCAATATGAACAATGCAATGTACTTATGCAAAGCATACAAGCAAACATGAGGTAAGCATGCAAGCAAGCAAATGATGGTCTTAAACATGACTTAGGCAACTCTAAATAGGCCTAAAATCAGTGGCCAAAGTGCCCAAAAATGAAGGCCAACACACACACACACATGCATATGTTAAGACTTAACGCTTAGGTACTGAGTAAGCAACCCTCAAGCACACTTGAAAGGGGGATCATGGACACTTAGCATGCATCATAAGCTTTGAAAATCATGTTATAGAAGGTTCCAAACCGACTAAATAAACCGAGTAAAGCATGCAAAAAGGCCCAAGCACTCAAGGCTCACCAAAGAGGTAATGGACTACACTTAACACAACCGTACATGGCATGTATTAGGCGACCAAAAACAGAGTTTTAACACATAAAACTAAGTCCGAAAGACTACTTAGATGGCACCTAAGTGACTCAAATTCAAGGGCATGCATAATGGTCAAAACAAAGGGCATACAACACATGCTTTCAAAGCAATAAAGAGGCGACTAAGACAAGCATATGGGCATGCCAAAGGGACTGAAATTACATGTTGGGTGGTTCCAAACCACTGAAATGATGCAAGCAACACATGCTACATATTCACATACTTGAGGCCAACAAGCCCAACAAGCCGCAAATGCAAAGGAGCTATACTAAGCATGCCAAAATTGATCCAAACAACCATGGACAGAGCTAAAGCATGGCAAAATAAGCACAAACACTTCACAAAGTCAAGGCCAAAACACGCTTGAACAAAGGCTAACAACCTAAGACATGTTAAGGGATTAACAAGGCATTACATGGCAACTATGCTAAGCATGCATAAGGGACCAAAACCAACTCTTAGCAATGTTATATCATGGCATAATAAACATAAAATGCAGCCTAGACATGCTCAACACACACACCAACAAAGGCTTCCTCAAGAGGCCAAAACTTGTCCTTTTCAAGGACAACAAGGAGAGGGGGTGGCCCTCTCCTTCTTGGGACTTCAAGGCATCATCTACACCACTGAAATCCCTCAAGATTTCAGTGGTGAAGAGACCCAAACACCAAAATCCCGGAGCTCAACAAAATAGCACAAAAATGAGGCCTTTCAAGGCTAAGAGGGGCCAAACTTCCCCAAAGCACAAAGCACCCTTAATAAACTGTCAAGAGGACTAAAAAACAGAACTTTTTTGTATTAAACACCAAGCACAAAAACAGTTCAAAGATAGGTAAAAATGGAATGCAAGAATGGGGGAAATAAAGCAAGTTTCTCACCCTTGTTGACCTTCTTCACAAATGTTGATATTGTTGCTTCCTTGAGCTCCAAACCAGTCAAGAACAGCAAGAACAACCTCTTGGGACCTCAGTAGCCAAGGGAAGGTGAAACACTATGTGCTTGTGTGCAATAATGAGACACAAACACACACAAGGGCAAGAGAAGAAGAGATATAGATATAGGTTAGATACACCAAAGCAAACCCTAAAAACCAGAGCTCTTCCTTCTCCTCTCCAATTTTTCTCACCCTAAAGCAAGGGAGACAAGGCCTCCTCTTATAGAGGAGGCAATCTTGTAAGCTTAGTCACTAAGCAAAACAAGAGAGGCATCCCTCCATACACGTGTATGGAGGAGAAGCCAATGCCATACAGCTGCCTCAAAATATCTGAAAAAGCAACTGAACAGTAGTCGGCAGGGCAAAATTGTCATTTTGACAAAATTGACTGCCGACCGGCAAAAAGAGTGCCGACCGGCACAATATAGTGCCGATGGCAACACCAACCAGCCGGTGGCCTCTAGCCACTGCCGGTGTGTGGGGATGCCTCACAAGGCATTCCCTGCCCCTCCAAGGCAAAGCACAAGTGCTTGGTGCAAAACCAGACACAAAACGGTCAAGTTCGGAGGTCTTGAGGCAAGGCGCGTAGCCGAGAACTCCGGGAACTCCAAACGAACACGAACATGGATAATCACCGAGTGTTCAAGCGGTGACGTCCAGGTCTTGAGGACGGTCAAAAATGGGGTGTCTACATGGCCCATCACGGGTTCTGTTTTGATAATCTGAACCGTTCAATATGTAGAACTCGTTGAATACTATATACTTGTAAAAAATCACGTTGATCGAATATCGATAACTATATGATCAAATCAGTTTTGTAAAAACAAATTGGACGGTGAAGAAATTAATGATTGACAAAAACTAATTTGATCAGATAGTTATCGATATCCGATCAACATGATTTTAGTAGTATATAATATTCAATGAATTTTACACAGTGAACGGTTCCGATTATCAAAATGGGACCCGTGGTGGGCCTTCACGGGCCGAACATCACCGTTCAGTCCAATCTCGAACTGTAGGCAATCTGCTCTTATATGTGTTTGCTGCCCACCGTCTGGCTTCCTGGACAATCCAAGTCAGTAGGTATTTAGATATAGTAGGGGTAAAATGATAATTTTGCTATTTTATACAATATTTTAATATACATTTTTTCATAAAAAGTCAAAAAATTATTCCAAACAACCATCTTTTTTTCCTCTACTTTTTAGTTCAAAAAGTCAAAAAGTGAACTTATTTGGGATATCCCAAACAACCCCTAAATATGAATTAAGATTGAGTAGTTTAATTTTTTATAATATATATAAATTTAGAGAACTATTATTAGTATTTACTTAATTTTTTTGGACCTTTATTTTTTTGAACTCCTACCTTAAACCTTAAATTTTAATAAGATTTATTTAAACACTTCACTTTTACCCATATTTATAATATTATCACACCCAAGTGCATACTTACCTAATTTTGCACACACTCTCTTCTTCTTCTTCTTCTCTCAGTAAACGATGAATGATTAAGTGACAATTGAGAATAACAAACGATTGAAAGACGAATCGACTGTCTCTTTCTTTTTCTTCTCTCATAAACGATAGTCTCTTTCTCCTTGTCGCTGTGAACGGCGG
The DNA here is from genome assembly GCA_030407325.1 of Camellia japonica. Lineage (NCBI taxonomy): Eukaryota > Viridiplantae > Streptophyta > Magnoliopsida > Ericales > Theaceae > Camellia > Camellia japonica. The sequence goes on along the minus strand of JAPPVO010000029.1, from coordinate 133,267,324 downwards.
TATCTTAGTCAAAAATCTTGTCACAAATCTCTTCAATAGTCTCTTTCTTTTTCTCTCAGGCAACTCCAACTCTACATCACATATTATTATTATTTTTGTTTATTTCGGGATAAAACCTTTGATACAAGGGGTTTTAGAAGGAAAACCCATCAGGAAAAAATAGAAATAGGGGAAAAAAATCCTATAAAATGGAACCGTTCGGCATTTTAGTGCCGAACAAAATGTTTATGTTCAACATTGTATTACTGAACTAAATATTTTTGTTTAGCACTGTATTACTTAATGGAACCTTAACAATCGGTAAACCAATACTGAACCGAAAACGACCCAAAATCGTAAATCAAGATAGATAAACTTACCAATGTAACGCCAACCTCATCAGAATTATTGTCATCGTCCTCCATTGCTCCATAAGAATTAATGAATGGTGAAAATGACCACAAATGTAAAAACTTGAAGTCTGTAATAGAATTGTTTGTAACGTTAGCTGATTTGGAATACCGAACACTTTTGAAACCATCGAACAAAACGTTAATTGATTAGGTGGTTTCAAATGTTTTTCATTAGAGATAAATACGTGGGTTATGATGGTGATGAAGAAGAATACGATTAGGGTTTAGATTAGTAAGGAATATGTATAGATGGGAATGGAAGTGGGTCTACAATATTGTAGAGTGTCATTTTAATTGTTTTCATTTAATGGGTGATTGTTTTATTAAAAATTGTCGTTTAATGTAATTTTACTTCGGAGTATAATTGTAATAAAAAAAAAAAAAAATTGGGGATCCAAGAAAATTAAGTAGATGCTAATAGTAATACTCAAAATTTTTTCAACATGAGTAATAAATTGTCAAATTTTACGAGTTTAAAATATATTTAAATTTTGAATTATTTGAATAATAAGCCGAATACGAGTTATTAGTTAAAAGTCAAACTTTGATCACTCCATCCCTTTTGTGATTTCCTTTCTGCTAGAGCCTTACCAAAGTGACCATGCGATTACAACTAAGCATGCTTGAAAATCACACCTGAAGTTGGTATCAAACTCAACATAAAATCGGAACTTGAAGATGGTACTTTCGCAAATAATTTTAAATTTGTAGTATTTTTATATTTGTTATTAAAAAATTAATATTGAGCCAAATCACCAACAAAAAGTGCTAATGTTGCCTCTTGCCTTGGCTAAAAGAAGAAGAAGAAGAAATTTCAATTAAAAATACGAGTATAGTCTATTCAATTCAACCCCTTCAATCCATCAAGCTTTTCTGCTGGTCCTTCACCATCTCATCATCATGCCAATATTTGAGATTTTTAATCTAAGCATTTCCATATGGAAAACAATGCAACAGATTTACACACACATCAAAATCATATTTCACTTTAAACAGCTTCATATGCCAATCAAAACCATCCCTTTAATAACTAATAATAAAACAGAAGCATTATAAGACTTGAATAATAAAGCTGACAAGTAAGAGAGTTTCTTTGTTCAATAAGGATGCAATACACTTACTCTGTAAACAAAAAATACATGAAATAACCAGTCATAGTTGTGCATATTTCATTATTTTATGTATTAAGTAGGTGTAATTTCTTGGGCATCACATAAAAAGACCCTTTTAAAGCCACAAACAGGAGACAAAGATTGCACTGGTAAATTAGTATTGATGTGGTGCATGGATTAAGGGAAAATCTCAATCAGCACCGAGGGATTAAATTATTTAACGACACCTAAGTCGTGAAAACAAAGAAACATATTGGAGTTGACGACAATAGAAGGTTGTCAATTGTTGACAACCTTCTTAAATTTGACAATGCATTCCAATGCATGCTCAAATTCACTGTCTTCCAAAGCAATGGTAAAGCGACAGTAGCCAGGAATTCCAGTCCACGAGGCACTGTTGATGCATAGCCCAGTGGCCTTGAGCATGGCTTCCCTGATATTTGAGTCATCGAGCTTGGCTTTAAAAGCATTGGGATCTTCTTTTAGTGTAATGCTCTTGCCAAGATATGCAGACGGCTTTGCCACCATCGAAACCCCAGCATGGGATTCAATCACCTCCCAACCACAATTCTCAAGAGTCTATCACACAGACATCATAAGGAAATTGCATAAGAACATGTGATAAAAAAAATGAAACAAAAACATAACAGGAAAGCTCATGCCTCTTGGAGATTTAATACTTACCTCTTTCAAGCGTTTAGATCTACTTCCCAAAAGATTTTCCTGTTCTGCAATGGCATCCAGTAGGTCTCCTGCTTTCTGCTCTCTAAGATCCAGCAACTTCTTTACGGTGTACTTAAGAGTGCTGTGAGGTTTGTTTACTCCTGAAATGCTATGGAACGTGTCAACCAAGAAAGGCTGATTCAGAACTACAAACCCAAATGTGAGCCCTCCAGTAAGCACTTTCAAAGACAATCCTCCGAGCAGAGACACACAAAAAGATGATTTGCCAGAACAATTTAGTTTTTCTAAACTGTTCTCCAAATCCCAACCATTCCCACCCTTAGAGTCAAATTCCAATCCTGAAAATGAAGTATCAATTATAACTCTTGCCCCAAATTTGGCACAAATAGACAGTATTTTCTCCATCTCTTCATTGCTGTAAATCAAGCCAGTTGGGTTGATTGTTGGACCAGAAATGTATACCCATGGTTTATTCACCTTATCAAATACACCCGTAAGTGTCTTTTCAGTCAACTTATACCCTACTTCAGATTGGGTAGGGATGGTCATAATGTTTGCTTTCAGAAATCTGGCAGCGGAAACATAATGCCCATTTGAACCAGTTGGGAAGCACAAAGTTCCACCTTCTTGGATGCAGCAGAGGACAAGCTTACTGAATAGAGGAATCGAGCAGTCTGCATATATGAATTCCGTGTTGCTAGTGGTTGGGAAGCCGTAATTGCTCTTCATAAATTGTCTTATGCTGGGTGTCACATCAAACTCTGATTCTGCTATGTTCTGTCTTGAAAAACTTTCGAAAATAGCAGCCTTTACAGGAGATGGTATAGGCAAAAAGCTTTGATCCACATCCATATGAACCAAGGAAGAGTTACCTGTCTCAGTTATTGACAACTCAGCATGATCAAGGACTGAGATGGCAGAACTAGCAAATCCAATCATCTCACCATCTTTTGCCTTCTCACCTGCTCTCTGAAAGGTAAAGATGAAGAGTCTATATTGAGTATATTTTCCCCGAAATTAGAAAGCAGGGGTTTTGTCAAGATTTTTAAGTAGCTACTCAAAATAACTCACATGTAATTTATGGCAACATTACCGTTCGTTTAACATTGATACTGGCAACTTAAAGTGTTCATACAACAATAATGAACTTTAGTTTTTGCAGCTTGAATTTTGGGTGTTCCAAAAGGTTTTCTAATTAGAAAGCTTCCAGGAGGTGTGGCAAAAGGATCAATTACGTCTGTGGATTATGACATTTTGCACATAAAGTACATTGTTTCTCAAAATTTCAATGTTGCATTTCATCATCTGGACAAATGATCACCATAACTTGGGGATTACTTCAGTTTCGTTAAGGGGAATGGAAATGTTGGAGAACTCCTGAATGTAGATGGAAAATAGATATGAACCCCGTGAAACTTATGAAAATCCCCAGTGGTCCAACAGCAAGTGTTAAATTGTCAAAGCAGAATATTTTTATAACTGTGATATTGAAAAGCATATTAGGAATGAATATCTTTAAAATTGAAGAGTGTAAGACTGATTAACCTCTGCAGGCAGATGTCGATCAGCAAGCTGAAAGGCTAGAAGATCATGAAAGATACAACCATAGTAGTATTGACTAATTGGTGCAGTATTCCCTTCTAATACTTCCACAGTCTTGGACAATGCTTTAAAGATGGTCTCCTCTTCTGATATCACAAAAGCTACTTCCAAATCTGAATAAACCTGTAAAGAGAATTTCGCTACCGATATTTAGAAAGTACTTCATCCATTATACAGGTAAAAATGAATTTGAAACCATTGTAAGCAAACTCTGATTTAGTTAAGCACAGAGAAAAGTTTCACCTGTAACATAAGTTAACTTGATTGATCAAATTAGGACAAAATATACCTGATTTTTTAATAAACCACATATAATTGATGTGTGCGGGGGTAGATGCGTTCCTGCAAGATATTTTAGGACCCCATTGGAACTGGGGAGACTGGATAGCTCAAAGTGGTCTGATATGTCTAAGAAAATACGAGATCCAATTTCTCTTGTGGTATCTAAAAGGTGCTGAAAAGCAGAACTAGTAATTGCCTCAAAATGGGCCATTCCAGTAACTACCACCTGTGGTTTCAACTTTTTAATCAGCTCTATCATCAAATCTGACTGGCGCGGGGCTTCAATCACAGTGAGCATATCCTCTGAAAGTTTGTCAGTCTCTATATTCTGCAAGAAAGAAATATTCACAAGCTAATCACTATAGCAGCCAAAATGAACAGCTCACTGAGAGAAAGAATCACTGGGGAAGATTTCAACACTCCAAAGGAATGAAATTGATCCCTATGTCTCCCATAGGATTTGGATTTCAACACCCCAAAGAACTGAGACCGGTCAACAGTTTTTCGGACCATAAGCAACCGCATAAGATCCCCTAGCAACCTTGTAGGTCCCACCCTCCTCATTAACTTTATTTTATGATTCATTTCATTTGCAGCAAACTTTTTCTTAGCAAGCACATTATTCTCTATTGAAATCTTTCAAATGAATATCCATACTTCCAAGAATGTTAAATGCATAGATTCAAGCCAAAGGAGATCACATGCCAAAATCTAGAGTGGAGTGATTTGGAAGACGACACAGACAATAAAAGCTCAAATTTGCTTCTCTAATGAAACTAAGGACTGAAAGACAAAAACACAAAAGGACATATTTATGAAACCATAAAAAATGCGCATACCTCGATTGCCAATGAAGTTAACCACTTCCTGGGTAGGTGTCGGCTCAGATGTTCATCAACAATGGCAAGTCGTGGTGAAAATAATCGTAGAGCATTTTCTATTGCCACATCTCTCGAAGGAAATACAACGATATTCTTGCACAAGAATTTAGAACAAGTCAGGAAAGCAGCTAAGTTTATACACTATGGAAGGTACACTTACATATAATCATATATAGTCCCCAAAAGAAGGAAATATTATTCATGTAGAAAATGATAAAAACAATCCTTCAAAATAAAATTTGATAGATCCTTTGTTTTTTTTAGATTGCAATTAATATTCTTGTGAATGTATTACAACAAATATTATGCTGCTGATGTTCTCTCAAGTCCACATATGTTACAAAATCTTAAGCCCCACTCGTTCATTGAAACTCTGTAATTGTTGAATTTACAGAGTTAGTTAAGGCGTGCACCTTTTCTCAACTAAAGGGAAAGCCATCGACAATCTATTCCATAGCTGATGCAAATCTATTGTATGGTTAAACAAGTCCAAAACAAATTTCACGATCATCACAAAGCCTTTTTGGTCCTAGGAGAACTATCCACGGTTAGTAAGGGTATTTCAGTAGTATCATAATTTGTTGGGCATGGGCGGTAGGGGTCACCCATGGGTTTTCTCAAGTTATAAAATGGGAATTATGTACGAGTTTAAATATGTCTAATATAGTCTTAGTGGTCAAAAGGGTCAAATTTTCCTATTTTGATTCTTCTTTGTGCACATACCCAAGTTACTATTCTCAGCCCTCAAAAAAAGGCACTTTTCAACCCCAAAACCCTATCCAATCACACCCAAATCAACCCCAGTTGCTTTCCCTACTTATTAATCTTCAATTTAACCATTAAAATGCTAGATTCTCACTGTTTAGACTCTTAAACAGCCTATGTTCTGAAAATTCAGCAAGCTGTCCTACATCAATATCTTTTTATCATAATATTATCCCATAACACTACAGTACACAATAGGAAAAGCTCCTACTTGGATGAAGAAGATATTGATGACACATACTACAGAACCAGGTTACCATACTAGGACTTCATAACAAAGAAAGAACTCCATGAAAAAGATATAAAAGGAAAACATGGAGAGAAATGCAAATGGACATGTCCTTACTCCTTACCTAGAATGCATGCAAAATTT